>JAEQBH010005921.1:0-329617 GCA_016808115.1 Tetrastigma voinierianum | reverse complement strand
GCATGACATGGTCTTGAACAAGCGATTTCATCGAGAAGGACATGTGAGAATTTCATGAGGTCGTCCAGCCAGTTTCAGCTGAGAAGGGTTGTCGATAAATTATATCGGAGGTTGTCCACAATAAATTGCCATGGGCGGGTTGTCCAACGAATTGTATCAGAGGGTTGTTCCACGAATCATATTCAGAGGGTTTTCCAATAAAATTTTATATTCAAAGGGTTGTCCAACATAATTTGATATTCTAAGGGTTGTCCAACATAATTTGATATTGGAGGTTGTTCAATTTGATATCGGAGGTTGTCCAATGAGTTTCAAAAACAAAAATCTTTTGTTTTGAAAACAGTCTTCATATGTGGAAAATGCATATGTGAGGGGGTCGGTGAGGACCCGAGACATAGGGCATGGCATGTAGACATTCATGTAGAAATGCGCAGATTTTTACTTGAATGGGTGTTAATGTGTGAATCATGACATTACATGTGCACTTAGGTGGGGAGTAACCCTTGTATGAGATTTTCTCTACTGGGCATTGCTCACCCCGTCGTGGGAAAATATTTTCAAGCACTAGAGATATACCGGGGGATGGAATTCATCTGAAGACCTTAGGAGTGAAGAAAAAATGGAATTGGCTGTTTTATTTGTAAATTTCCGGTGGAAAACCGAGTTTTGTTATGTAAAAAAAAAAAAAACAAAGTTGTGGTAAACTCATTTCTTATTTTAGCTGGTTTTCCGGGTTTCATGTTGCCTTTGCCGTAAAAGGCTATTGTAATTGAGATTAGGGTGTATTGAAAGAAGGAAAAAGGAAAAGCGGAGGTGCGGGGAGGACGAGAGCCTCTTGCTCATTTTGAGAGTCCTCTTTAGAGACAAAGGGATTTACGCCGTACTTGGGTTTCTCTGGCCACGTGTCCTGACCGAGGAACAAATTAGCCATGGCAGATTCTCAAGCCGAAGCACGGGAGCCGGCGCACCGGGCGTGAGGCAGGCGCGAGAAGAAACTAGGATGCGTGCGTGTGCCGGTCTATGCGCATAGCGGGTTTGGAGTCACGACAAGGTCTTCTAATGTCGCGTGGGTTTTTCCCGAGGTGGGGACGTACGCATGCGACATAAGACTTTATGTTGCGCGAAGTTCCATAGGTGGTGTTGCGGCGGGGTCTTTTTACATCGTGACCCACGATTAGTCGCCTACGCGCGCGACAAGGCCACTAGGCAAGCGAAACGAGGGGCCTAGGTTGCCAGCGCGGCGAGTTTCTCAAGGCTTTGCGCCGTGACGAGAGAATTCTCTATCGCGGCGAAGTGTCTGAATAATAAGGTTTCCATTATCGCGGCATGGGGCTTAATATCGCGACAATGCCGCAGTGAGGCTCACGGCCGAGGCGCGCTTGGGCTCAAGGCGAGCCGCAGCGTAGTGCGAGTGCTCGGGAGCAATGGAGGCCCAGCGTGCCGGGGGCGGCCTTGGGCGTCTGACGAGGGCGATAAATCCCGGTGGCACCTTTGCTATGTTGTGCCTTGGTTGAGCCCTCTTTGTTCTTTAGCCTTGTTCGCTGGGAACTATTCATAAGGCACTATTCATGGACCTTTATTCACATATGTTTTTACAAATCTGGTTTCGATCCGGTGGGATCCGGGAGGAAAAAAAAAAAAGACAGGAATTAGGGCGTCACAGCCGACTCCTGCTACCTGTGCCAAGTGTGAAAACTAGTCATTAGTTTCGCTGATGACTTAAACTATTGGACAACTCTCTAAAATTCAACTGAATTTTTTTATCAAAATCAGATTAGTGTTGTTTATGGGCCATATATTTTCGAGTCCTGCTTGTGGATCGTCAGCGTGCCTTCCGACATTTCTGGGCTTTCACCACACATGATGATTATGTCTAACCGCATATAAATTTTGATCTTTCTACGGGGATCTACCCACGTCTTACTTTCATGAGCATACGGGATTTATATTTATTATTGTTTTATGCAACCGTGAGTCTCGATTTTGGACGTGGTCCCATTTTCGAGCTCACCACACATTCACCAAGACTGGTGAATAACAGTACCATGCACCCACACCCGACTCGATGTGATGTAACCGTGCATATGAAATGTAATCATGTCATTTCATGTTATGTCATGCTACATGCAACATTTATAAATTCTGGATAATTATATTTCCTACATATAATTTTCATTCATCTCAATTTATATATTAATACATCATGACACATATTAAAATGATATTTACCTGACAGCATGTTTTTTAACAATAACGCTGTGTGCCTAAATCTAGGACCCACGCCAAACAAAGGCCTCTCTCTCGGTCCCTTCCGCAGCCATGAACCATTTTTTTGTTCCATTCATCAACTAATTAATGTGATACTGAAAAACTCAACAAAACCCGAAGACATCAGTCACGGGATTAGGCGAACCTCGGCCAGTCCGGGCGCACGCAGGGAACTAGTCGAAAAATTTCCCGATATTAGTCCAAAAATCGCCAGGACTAAATCACGCAGTTAGCCCCAAAATTCCCATGTCATTAAATGGCCTTTAGGCTAAAAAATAATCTAAGTAGGAAAATTCCCTACCTCGTGGAGTTTGACGAAACTCCAAGATTTTAGCACCCATGCGTAGCTCGCAATGCGTGGATCAACTTTTATTCTCAGACCGTCGAGCTCCGACCGTCGGAACGTCGAGCTCCGACCGTCGGAACGTCGAGAAAATCTCCCTTTTTTTTCTCTCTCCTCTCTCTCTCTCTCTCTCCCCATTTTCCTCTTCTTTTTCTCTCCCTGTTTGCTTCTCTTCCTTTTTCTTTTTCCTCACTCCTTATTCTTATCACCAAATTCTTTTCTTTACTTTTTTTTTTTTGCTCCCATCTCATTTCTCTTTTTCTCTTTTCTCTCATTTTTTCCTTTCTTTCATTTTCTCTTCTATTTCTTTTTCTCTTTTGGCTTTTCTATGTGATCCTCATCAAACGAATTGGTAAAGTGGGGAAACTTCCTCCCCACTTTCCCTCCTTGACACATGTCATTCTCTCCATTTTTCTTTATTTTTCTTTATTTTTCTTTCTTTCTTTCTTTATTCTATACTTGACACTTGGCTCAATATGAGCCATTAATCCAAGTTTGCTACACCACATGGCTATCATGTCATGTGTCACTCCCCTAGGGTGTCATGTGGCATCTACATGATCATGCCATGTGTCACCTAATACCTGGTGCCTCGAAAAACATGAAATTCTGACTATCTCGGAATCCGATGAAATTCGATGGGGTAACTAGATTTCGCGAAAGGAATTCAACGGTGAAGTCCATTTTGTCATCCGAGATCTAGAAATATTTCTGGTTTTCAACTGAAATTACCGTTTTACCCCTGTTGAGAAAATTTGAATTTTTCCCAAGTTTTACAGTGGTGATGTAGTTGAAGTGATAACAAAGAAGTGCACTTGATAAAAATAAAATTAATTGGATTAATCACCTTTTGTTAATCCTAATTGAGGGAATCAAATGAAATAAACTAAAAGTGAATGCAATAATGATTTGTTGTGTTCACATAAACCAATTTTAGAAAGCTTTAAAATAGCCCATCATGTCTAGCTTAAGTGAGAGAATGGTTATCGTTTCAAAAATGCATAGGGCATGGGAGGAAATTCGCGAGTTGGAGTCATAGGGGTGTTGTCTCGGGTTCTCGAGTCACGAATCGTTAGGGCATGAACATGGCGGGAACTGAAACAAACGAGGGCCGGCGGGAGTGTGTCGGTAGGTTCTCGTCATAGTTAGTTAAGGAGATTGAGAGTGTTCTCACAGTCAGTTTTGCAAGCGTATATTTTCACATACCTTTTTCTTAGCGTTACCTCCCTTATTTATGAAAAATGATGTTGATCCACTTTCCATAGAAGTCGTGATTAGTTCAAAATATGGAAAGTAGGCCCATCTCTTGCCTTCACAACCGTTTTTTCCTTTAGGTAACCGTTATCCAGAATCTTCGCCTCAAGATTGGTTTATCATCTTAGGGGCGGTTTCGTACGTGGTTTGTAGGAGGATATATTCTTCAATTGTCAAGGAATCAGCCGGGAAATCACTGGCCGGTCATATCTTTAAAGATGGCGGCCGACTGGAGGAGGGCATAAATGCCCACAGGCCAGACTTTAGGCCCCGAATTCATGTTCATGTAAGGAGGTTTGGGCCTCTTTTGGGCTTTGATCCGTTTGGGCCTTTCTACGTGGAGATGCTGGGTCAAAATCCATGGTACCCACAATGCTCCCATATTTCCATCTGAGGAGTTCGATCTTCCCCGGTTGGAAAAAATACTATGTTTTTTTACTTGGCTATGGTAGAGGAGGCTAGGAAGAAGGTGAACGACGAGGTTAGCTGTCTGACCGACGACCGAGTCTCTTTGATTTTAGAACTCGGGACTTGTAAGGATGAAATATCTGTATAAGGCTGAGGCCCTTAAAGAAACGAGGCCACGAGGAAGGAAACTACGAGGAGGCTTGGACGTGATCTTTAACTATGGGTATAGTTGCTGTGCTTTCGTACTTAACATTTGTGGTAGCCACCCCGAAGTTCCAGACGGGATGCCAGACACGTCCAAACCATTATCTCCAGAGTTTTTTATTAATCCTCGATGCCCCTTAGGTGTTATCCCTACCGAAGTTATGTCCACTGATGTCCATCCTGATGAAGTGACGAATGCGCCTGAGAGGAAGGCTCATGTTGCAGTTCTTAAGACGGATAATAGCAAGGCGGGTGAACATCTCTCTGCCACCGAGGTTGGGTCAGGTAAAGAACCTACTTTCTCATACTAACCAGGGAGAGTGAGGGACATGGTGTTTCTTAGTTGTATTTCATAGCCACTCATTGAGCTCTGTTTCTTCACCTATGTATTGTCGCCCCGGTTTTCATTGTTGTTTTGAAACCAAGTTCAGTAATGAAGCAAATGTTATAAATAATAAAGCATGTGATGTTTACTAATCTAATGTGGGTGCTTTACTTCATAACTAAGTTAATTTATCCAAGCAAGAAAAGATGTACCTTGAGTAGGACATTGCTCAGTTCTGGATGATCACTCCGTCTAGCTAGGTTTGTTAACCCTTCTTCTACTACTTCCTTGCCCGGATATCTTAATGAACCAGTTGGGCATCAACCATACTGGGTCGATAGGACATCATCCTTATCCGGGCTTGGTAATGAACCAGCTAGGTATCAACCATACTGGGCCGGTAAGACATCAACCTTGCCCGGACTTTGTAATGAGTCAGTTGGGCGTGACCATCTTTGGCGATAAAACATCAAACCTTGCGGACTTTGGGAATGAACCAGATTTGGGCATCAACCATGCGGCGGTGGGACATCAACCTTGCTCGAACAGTGCCGGGTTGGGCATCAGCCATGCAGGCGTGGGATATCAATATAACACCCAAAAATATACCAGTCGTTTGACATGTTTAAGAGTATTTTGTAAGTCCTCATTTGAATGTTTAAGTGTTAGTTAATCTCTGTGAAACATGGGAAACGAGACCGGAAAGTTACAAAACTTAAGGGCCATGATTGTAATTTATCAAGACGAAAAAGAAGAAATAATAGGAATTGTTATTGTAATTCCTAGAAGATTAGAGGCGAGAAATACAATAAAGGGAATTGAAAGCCAAATAGTCAGAGTTGAAGGACTAAGTTGCAAAAGTAAACTTAACCCCAATGGGTTTTTGGAGAGACGAGGCACTATGGCCTTAATAAATCCGTGATTTAAAGACGAGGTGGTCTCATTTGGGGAAGGAGCAAGCCCAGGAAGAGGAAAAGAGAGAAGAAGAGAAGAGAGGAAGGAAGAAGAAGAGGGAAAGGAGGAATCAAGCCAGGTAGTGGAACTACTAACTTTAGTATGGACTTGGATTTTGGTATGGATCCTTGGTTTGTTTAGTTAATGGTTTGCCCCAGGCCTAGGGTTTGATAAAGTTCATCCCGACATGAGTTTCTTGTTGGTAATTGATTTCTTTCTAGGGTTTGATAGGATTTCATCCTAACCCAATGGATTAATGGGAGTAAGGTGGGTAAAACCCCAAATGTAAAAGAAAACATGGAATCCTCCCTTTGAGGTTGGATTCATTGATTAATTGCAAGGTAAAAGAGTTGGGTTAGAACAAACCCTAACAAATCCTTGTATTTAGTTTTGTATAGAGTTATAACCCATGATAGAGATTATTGAGTAATTCATGGTAGATTTTGAAGTAAAGATAAGTATCGGAAGAGAATTGAATAGAAAAGGAGTTTACAAAATGATTATGAAATGGTTTTGAGGTGTATATAGTATGGAATTGAATTGAATTATCGAAAATATGGAAAAAGGGGAGAAAAGAGACGTGCTGTCATTTAGGAGTGATGTGTCTGTTACACTTTGAAGGTGTCTTAGAGTACACTTTGTAATTCTAGTCGTTTTTGGCCAAAGTGTGGTACACTTTAGGGGTGTCTCGTACCACTGTTCTGCTTTCGATTTAGACCAGTTTTATTATTTTGGCCATAACTTGCTCATTTCTTATCTGGTTGGTGATTCAAGTGGCTCGTAAAATAGACTTCAAAGGAGAATTGAAACTTAAAGAATGAGGTATCTCAATTCTGATGCATAAGTCTTTAAAGTGCATCCAAAGTGGGGCCATGTAAGGCCAAATTCTGGTTCAGCTTTGAACATAGGTAGTCGGGTTGTTTGAGCGTGGCAGGTTTGGTGCTCAGTTGGGTGATTCAGTTGGAATAGAACAGTTGCACCTTATATTTAAAAGTACAATGACCTAGAGTCAAACATGAAGTTAAGATCCCGGAAAATTAATGTCTGAACTGTTCTAAAATTAATCCGGGTAAAACCCGACTAGTTTGGCATGAAATGCCATAACTTTAGTTGGATGATCCGATTTGATTGATTCACTTCCTAAGTAAAGTAGATTCATAGAGGAATAAGAATATATGAATAAAGGTGTAGTTCCACATACATCATACTTCAAGAATATGAAGTGCCATATGTAATAGGCATAGTAGGAAAATGTAGAAAATGAAAAATGTAAAGATGTGTTCATGAAACATGAAAATGATTTATGGAAAATGAAAATAGAAAGCAGAATTGAAACATGATTGTGAACATGAGGAGGCAATATGTCATGAACACATAATGTGGTTAAGTGATATATGATTATTATCACATATAACTAGAAAATGATAACAAATGATAGGAGTATACGTGAATGAGTATACGTAAATGAATTTATGAATGAGTATACATGAATGAGTATACATGAATGAATATGTGAATGGGTATAGCCAGATGAGTATACATGAATGCATATGTGAATGAGTGGATGAATGAGTATACGTGAATAGAAATATCGTCGTAGATTTATGAATGAGTATACATGAATGAATATGTGAATGAGTATATGAATGAGTATACGTGAATAAGTATACGTAAAATGAATTCCCATGAATGAGTATACATGAATGAATAATGAATGAGTGTATGAATGAGTATACGTGAATAAGTATACGTAAATGAATTTATGAATAAGTATATATGAATGAGTATACGTGAATAAGTATAGGAATGAGTATACGTGAATGAGCATATGAATGAGTATATATAAATGATCACATGATCAGTATGTGATTAGTATATCTTTGAAAGATAATACGAGAAAGTGAATATGGAATTGAAATGTGATATTTGAAAGTGGGTGAATGAATGATAATGGAGACGGGATTCATCAAGCGGAATCGAAGTCGTAAATGTGAATCTGAGTGAATATGAAATGAAATGTGATGGCTGAATGAGCGTGAATAATAATAATAAAGATGGGATTCATTAAACGAGATCAAGTCGTAAATGTGAATTGGAATGACGCTGAAGAATGAACACCGCTGGCCAGGATGCGCAAGCGGCATCGATCACGAAGCCCACCCTAAATTATCGATGTCCCACTTGGCGGGATGCACCCGATGGCATCGTCGATGGCGTATGGCATTGAAGAAATGTCCCACTTGGTAAAGATTCACCAACTGGATCGTCTGGCGTGGCGATATGACATTTAATTGATACCGTCTTAGGGTGCACTAAGCGGCATGGCATGATGGGAGGCGGGAATAAGTGACCACGTGTCGGGGTGCACTAAGCGGCATCGGCATGATGGGAGACGAATAATTGTCGGCGTGTGAGGATGCGCAGCGGCATCCGTCGCGATCGGAGAAGCCAAGATAATTAATTACCCGTCTTCGAAGTGCACCAAATGACATCGACATGATGGGGGCCGAATAAGTGATACCGCGTGCCGGGGTGCGCAAGCGGCGCCAGGCATGATGGGAGGCCGAATAAGTGATACGCGTTTCGGGATGCCAGCGACATCCGTCATGATGGAGAAGCGAATAAATGATACCCGCGTGTGGGGATTTTCATGGCATCGTCATGATGCGGAAGAGCGATCTCATTAATACGCGTGTCGAGGGTGCACCAAATGACATCCGGCATGATGGGAGACGAATAAGTGATACCAGCCGGGGTGCTCGCGGCGTCGGCATGATGGGAGGCCGAATAAGTGACCGCGTGTTAGGATGCCAAAGCGACATCGTCATGATGGGAAACGAGAATAATTGATACCACGTGTCAAGATGCGCAAGCGGCATCCGTCATGATGGGGAGAACCGAATAATTGATACCACGTGCTTCGGGGTGCGCAAGCGACATCGGCATGATGGGAGGCCAGAATAAGTACCACGTGTCGGGATGCACCAAGCGACATCCGTCATGATGGGAGAAACGAGAATAGAGTTGATACCCGCGTGTCGGGATGCACCATGGTATCAGTATGATGGGAGAACGAATAATTGATACCACGTGTGAAGGGTGCACCAGCGGCATCCGGCATAATGGGAGACGAATAAATGATACTGCGTCGCCGGGGTGCGAAACTGTGACATCCGACATGATGGGAGCCGAATAAATGATACCACGTGTCGGGATCACCAAACTATCGTCATGATGGGAGAGCCAGAATAATTGATACCACGTGTGGGATGCACCAAAGCGACGCGTCATGATGGGAGAAGCGCAGATAAAGTGATCTGGCGATGTCCGAGATCTTAAAGCGACGCCACGTCAAAGCGATGGGAGGCAAGATAAGTGATACCACGTGTGGTCATAACATTATCCGTCATGATGGAAATGAATTAGCAAAATGTAGACACATTACGAATGATAAAATGGGTGGGATTCATTAAAGCGGGGTGCGTCGAAAATGTAGATTGAATAGTCAAAGTGATACCAACCAACGTGTGAAGTGTAAATGGGATTTTTATGTGTAGATGCTTCAAATCTCATAATTGATTGTGAATTGAATTATTTCATTGAAAATGCATGTTGTGATATGATAAATGATGTAATAAAATGGAAGCATATAAATGAATAGCATGAGTTTATGTAGATAAAGATTATTTGTAAACCATGTTATTAAGTGAATGTTGTAGATTACTGAATTTGTAAGTGGTTATCTGAGGATTGCCCAGAAAGAAGTGTTTTTCGGGTAATTAAAAAAGTTAAAATGGAATAACATAAACAAAATGTTTGGAAGATAATTGAAAATGTCAGATAAACGGGCTCGAACTGGATCGACGATCGGGTAGTCGAGAGTTGGATCGCTGACACTTTTGAAAATAAAAAATTTAATAAGAACGAAACAAAATGTTTTGATTGAAATGTCGGGAATTAAGCAAGAGCTCCGGCAGATCATGGCAAGGTCAAGTCGGGATTCGTTATACGACACTTTTGAAAATGAAATTTAATATACTTGAGCAAAATGTTTTAAACGGGCATCCCGGATGCAAACGTAATTGCTAAAGGGAGTTGATTAATGAAAGCCTGACCGTGATATTGATGAAGTCTAATATGTATTGGTATTAGTTTGATTTGACCACAGCTATGAAATTGATGCATTTGATATATTCCGATTTACCCTTTGTAGATGTATAAGTTGTTTTGAATATGATGCATTATATACATGTAGAAGATATGAATTGAAACTTGTAAAAGACATGACAAGCTGATTGTGAATAAATAGTGAAAATGATATGAAGTCTAAAGGATAAAATCCTACATATGTATAATATGATATGAGTTAGAAGTCACATAACAATAGGCTTCGTCAATTGCATAAGGAAAAGTAAATGTAAAAAAGATAGTAGCCGCGGTGTATTGTGGTAAATTCTTGTCTATATTCCCAAGCGTAAAAGCTTAACACGGAGTGTTAATCGTCTGGAAGGATTCAAGAGGATTCCACCTGTTCACCACCTCTTTCTGTATTATTGTATTATTTCTTTTTTGAACACTTAGCTTTTGTTTTTGAGCTGTTTGTGGTGCCTGCGTCCTCTGAGTGTGCCCAGTCAAGAGACGGGACATTCCTGGCTATCTGGGCTATCTCGAGACCAGTGCTCACCGGCCTTGTTCCGCGATCTACGATGTTGTATTAGATATGTGTATGTATATGTATTTGTATATGAGAATGGGACTTAGTATATGTATATAAAATTTTTAATGGATACCACTTTCCGGTGGTAGTTCATTTGTAAATGTAAATGATTGTTGGTTATTACAAAAATTGTGCATGTACCAGGTATAAGTTAAACTCAGAAAAAAATATATAAAATAAAAAAATAAAAGTCCGATATATGGTTTCGCATCCGAAGAAACCGGTTGAGATCATGTCGAGGTCGAGCAGGGATCGGGCGTGACAATCAACCTTGTGAGCTTTGTAATGAGCCAATTTGGGCATCAACCATATTAGGTAGGTAGGATATCAATCTTTACGGACTTTAATAGACTAATTTGGGCATCGACCCGTCTTTGAATGATGGGACATCAAACCTTGGGACTTTGTAATGAGCCGGTGGGCGTCAGCCATACTAGGCCGGTTGGACATCAGCCTTATCGGGCCCAGTATTGAACCGAGTTGGGCATCAACCATACTAGGCCGGTAGGACATCACCTTATCCGGGCTTGGTTATGAACATTTGGGCCAAGAACAAAGTTAGAAATTGAATCATTCTTTATTGATAGTACCTTTTAAGATGCATAACATTCCACATTCTAGGTACAAGCATCCGTCTAGTTTGTCTAAAGCATACGATCCAGTTCTGGGGTGGTGTTACATGGTCCCTCCAGTTTAGGTGTGGAATTTTCGATTGCGGATCGGCTATATTTTAGAAAACTTTTCAAAAAGCGGAGTCCCTCATTAGAGTATGCACGTTTCATCTTTGTTGTAAAGGTTTATGCTTTGTTTGTGGTATGATACCATTAAATACAATTTCTTTGCTTCATGATTTCATTCTTAGTGTCTAGATCTTTTGATCATGGTTTGACATTATTTGTTCGAATTAGAATTGGTTCGAGCGTGGCATCAGTTATATTTGGGGCCCTTAGCTTCCATCGTAGAAATTGAGTCACGAGAAGGGAATATACCAATTCATTGGTATTCATTCCTGTCAGCCTATGCTTGAGGTTTCATCAGCTTGCTTTTTTGGCCAATCTCGCAGTTTATTTTAAGGTAAGTGGATGGTTTTATTGAGGCTTAGGCGGTGGTCCTCTGCCGTCCCAGCGGAGTGGGGTAAGAGGTTATTTTCCAATTCCTGGCCGAAGTTTACGTAAGCTCAGCGTGAATTAAGGCCCGTTATCGACCGATTGGTCGGGGTATACGAATTAGTGAAGCCGATATTCTTCGGATGGCCCAGGTGACATCTATGTCTTGGTGTGCAGCTTCATTTGTCGCGCTGAAATATTCCCGGTCGCTACACGGTAATGTTTCTCTTTTTGAGTGGAGTGGTAGGCGTGACTATGTCAATGTGCCCCATTGAAAGACCCGAGGCTGTCATGGAAATTAAATCTTGGTAATTGATCTCGAAGCGAAATTGCGTCCTTTGGCGCTAAGTCACCTGCCAGAACTCTGTGAATTAAACGTGTCCGGATCTCCGTAAGTTGCGATAATACACGATCTGCTGCGTGTTATTGTCTTGGATGAGTTCCATATGTCCGCTTCGTACGATTGTTAATATATAATGTCTCTCTGTTGTTTGGCGAGTCAAGGCCTTTAGTATGGCGTCGTTGGTAACTTGTTGCCGTTCAGCGAAGAACTGCGGCCCGGTACGGTTTGTTCAATAATAGGCTTTGTTTATCATTTGAAGTTCTCATGTTGATCTTCTTATGGTCTATCAGGAAGAACGCATATTCACGGCTTGCGAATGATGGCGCGATTAATAAATCCGGTTGTCAATAGTGTTATTGCGGGATCCATGTTCATAATCATTGATGGCGACGTGGCGGCTGCCAGTATCAACTCTCATTCCCAGTGTTGTTTTTACCGGTGAGTATTTTATGGTGTTGGTCTCGCTGACTCCATGATGTGGTTCTGCCTCTGACCATTGCCGATGCTCAGTTAGAAGGCTTTGTGGCGGAGACGTTCGTCAGTTGGTTGGTGGTAGCTCGTGTTATACCGTTGTTGGAGCGTTGAATCCCTAACGGATAAGCTTATAGTTATCTACCCCAATGGAGATTTAATTATAGCCGTCGTCCGGTTTGTAGTTGCGTCTGTGGGGTCAACTATGTCAGCTACCACTTTTAAGCAAAAGCATTTGATTAGAGTTTACGCTAAAAAATCATACCTGACTGTCTTTTTTTGTGGTCTTGAGTTTTGTCATAGAATAAATTTGACTTTCAGGATTAATTTAACACTTTATGTCTCCCAAGCAATTGACTTTGTAGATGGTTTTCCAGGAAAGGTTAGTTAACATGATAATGGGTGCATGCAGAAATCTGTGGGAGCTTCTTGGTTTACCTATAAGGAAGCTAATACAACTTATAGGTGGGGTTTCATCATGGGTTTAAATCAAATTCAAGTTCTTTGACAAAAAAAAACTTTGGCATGCTTTTTGTTCTTGTTTTTCCTTGACAGGGGCGTACTCGTTAGATATAGAGCTGTGAGGTGCCACAGAAAGTGTTTAACAGAAGCAGAGCCAGTGAAGAATTGGGGCTCGTGAGGATACTGTTACTGCAGCGGTGAGAGGCAAGTCACATTCCTCGTTCCGCCATTCCAGGGTTATTTGCCAGGGGCGCAAATATAAATGGTTTGAGTTCTTAGCCAGAAGATATTTGCCCAGGCCCGGCCAGTGGTGGTCAAGGCACAACATACTTCAGCACTGAAAGGGAGCCAGGGACTCAACAGCTTTTAGTGAGTGGTTGGCTAAATGCTTTATTTAGGTTCACATGACCAGTGACTGGTGATCTGTGAACATTTAGAAGGTTTATTTGTTCATATGCCCTCGGGAGTTCAAAGTCTCACAAGTCATTGCCTAGTTCAGGTGTTTATTTTTGGACACATACATAGCCGATCAATATCATTATCCATGATCTTTTAACAATGGGTTTTGTTATTCAGTTTTTCTATATTACTCTGATAAGTTTGCTTGTTTTAATGACAATGTTACATTATGTGAGGCAGTCGTATGTGGTGAGAAGGTTGTTTTCTCAAAGCGTCTGTATTTATTGCATGGGTGTTGATGATATCCGAAGTTGTCGTGACAACATCTGCTGCAGTTGGCCCACATCAATGATCTAGTATTAGGGTAGGAGAGCCATCTTTTGGGCATTTGCCTGATTGAATCTGTCGATCCATACCATCTCATTTTGTGTTGTATTTTGGGACAACCACCATTCTTGACCATTCCGGTACTTTATTTCTCTAATAAAACCCCTTTGAAGGAATTATCCTTTACTTTGAATAGCGATGCTTCCGATTCAGAGTAGAGCTTTGGTACATACGGCCGACACGGCCTAGATATGACATCCAGGTTTGTAGAAGTGAGCGGGGTTAATCTTGATAATTTCTAGTGAGCTTGGTAGAACACATGACTCATATTATAGACATAACACTGTAATTTTCTTTGTATCTAGGTTGAGAGGGAACTAATGTAAGATTGATTCATCAGAAAGCTGATGAGACACTCCCAGTTCTAGTGGTGGCGTAGAGTTATCTTTAATATTCCCTTGCGCCGAGCGGCGATGTAGATTCATAATTCTAAAACAGATATCGAAGTTTGGATTATAGAACTTCCATTTTCCTCATCTGTATTTGACCAAGTGTTATCACTATGGTTGTCGGTAGCTCTTTCGGAAGATCGACTTGATGCTGGTTAATAGCGATCATTGTTGGTGGGTGGGCCAGCATGGCTTTCATTGCATGCAGCCCATCTTTCGACCATGATAGTCTCAGGCCACGTCTTCAACAACTAAAGAGAGAACACATTTGGACCACGACTACTCTAACGGGGAGGTAATGTCACCCATTATCCACATGTTAAGCCCGGGTTGAGGCGGATGGGATTATCTTCCAGGTGAACTCGGCTTATCGAGGGAGATGTTCATACTGCTGAATGCGGCAGTGCAATGTCGGTCGTGCTCTTGGATCATTAATACCATGTGCGCATCAAGATAATTGATACATAAGGTAAGTATAAGTGCATCATGGTGTGGAATAATGACCTTGGACGGATTAATGGGGGGAAAGGATAGCCAAATTCGTCGTCGAAATTTGTTTGATACATTCTTGAAATTTGGAGCGGGGATCGTGTTTATCCGAGCCCGAACGGTGGCTGTGGGTAAAATGTTCTTCTTCTTGCCCTTAGATTGATATTGATCGTCAGTCATGCAGCCCAGTATATAGTTGATGGTGGGCTAAGGCTCGAGTAGAGACTCTGCGCGTCGGTTTGCTATTCTTCGGCCCAGCGGGGCGAGCCTCGGATATCTTGGTCGTCTCGGAATATACCTCTTGGGAGCAGCGTACGATCAGCTTTTCCCGTAAACGACCGACATGGTTGGGTCTCGTGCGTGGTCCCTATATGTCACCTCGAAAATTTGGTTGCGTTGTGCAGGATAAGACTGAATGGGTGTGGGCCATTTAAAGTCGGGATGATCCCGGATGAGCGGAAGGAGCCTATCATACAAGATGTTCAGAGGGGTAAACTACGGAGGTTCCCTCTTTCTCACGATTGGTCGAGGAGCGATTTAGTTCTTACTCCCCCTTGAGTTCGGTGACCTTTGGTGATGGCGAAACGCCAAACGAGGCGGTGATCATCCACGGTCTGGGAGGCGGCGAGATATTATCTTCGATGTTGAATACTGTCAGCCGTCGCTATGAATTCTTTCATTATGCGGCGGATCAGATAGTGAGTGGAAGAGCGATTATTGAGTGGCGGCTCCTCGAAAATTTTGGAGACGTTATCTTATATGAATCGACTTTTGAACAACCCAGGCACACTTTGGTCTCCTTGGCCGAAATCCGCGGATGGACTCATCGCTTCCGTTTGAAGATGGTTTGTAGAAATTGATGTTTCCTTCTGTCAAGCCAGAGGCACGGATACTAGGAAACAATTGGCGCCCACATCTTACTAAGCGAGTTGATAGATCTCGTGAGGTTGTGGACGAGCGGAGGCTGGGCCCTTTCGGTGGTCGGGAATAACACATAATGAGCGGTGAGTCTCCGGCGTGAGTATCATCGCTGATTGAAGTCACGGCGTAATGGTCGTGGTCGGGAAAGGCATCATACATGATGATAGTATAAAAATCCGCCGTGACTTGGCAGAAGGCAAGTTGTCGTGACGGGAGGCCAGCGTATCCTCTGGTCCGACGATGGTAGGTGCGAGCGTATCATTTTGATGGCCAGATGGTAGAATTACGAAACGCGAAGTGGCGGTCTTTGTACTCTCACCGCCCGCGTGGTATCATTTTCAAAAATTGTTTAGTACCATCGCGCTGTCTCTGCTGAATTCTCTCGTGACCGGTGGGTAAATGCATTGGCGAGGATCGGTTGGAGCAGGCGTGGGGGCTGATCGCCAATTAAACCTCCATTGTTCTTTTGGGTTGGCGGATCTAGGCGAGGCTACCGAAGATAACTTGTCATCGCTCTTTGTCGTTGTCATGCGAGATGGCTCCTTTCCTTTATTTTTTGTTTGCTTAGAGGATCTGGGGTGGTACACTCTCCTGAGCATTTCAAATCCATTCACCTTCAGACCAGGCCGCATGGCGATCGTTTTCTTATTGCGAGATGGTCAACATGACTACGCAATTCAATATCATCTAGCATGTTCCTCTGCTTTGTCTCTATATCTGACACCGGCAAAGACTGGTCTTCCCAAAGCCCCGGTTTTGTTGGTTTGCTTTCATACATGCTCCATTGGATCTGTGAAGCCCGGATGAATGAAGCGGGGCTTCACAGGTCCGCGGGGAGGCGAGGGATCATGATAGTGATCGACCAAAGCCTCGGGCGTTGCCGATGTGACTTTACTTAGTCGTTCCACAGGCGGCACCAATTATTGTCTCTTGAATTCTCGAGTCCGAGATCGTGGAGGCATGAACTGAATGTAAGAACTTTCTGAAACAAACAAGGGGCCGTGAGGGTAATGCGCCATCTCTCTAATGTAATTGTTGAGAGATTAGGAGCGTTCTCACAGTCAGTTCATAGTAATCATGTTTTCACATACCTTTTCTTAAGCGTTTACCTCCTTATTTATGAAGAAGGATGTTGATCCACTTTCCATGGGAGTGGATGATTGAACTCGAGAATGGAAGGAAAGTAGGAGCGTCTCTTCATTAAGCTGCAGATTTTCCTTTTGGGTAATCAAGTTGTCTGATCTTCATATCAAAGATTAGTTGAAGTTATCTTAGGGCGGTTTAAATCGATAGTTTGGATGATATATTCTTCAATTGTCGAGAATCGATCGGGGAATTCAGGCGGTCATCTCTTTAAAGATGGCGGCCGGTGGGAGGCATAAGATGCCTTAGTTTGGACTTTAAGCCCGGATTCATGTTCATTTAAGGAGATTTGGGCCTCTTTTGGGCTTTGATCCGTTTGGGCCTTTCTACGTGGAGATGCTGGGTCAAAATCCATGGTACCCACAGTGGGGATAGTTTACTATCTTTACATTATAATATAATATAAAAAAGAAGTAAATTTTAATAAGATGGCTAGTTTAACGACATAAAAATATAAATAAAAGTTACAAGATAATTTTATGAAGTATAATATATATATATATATATATAGAGAGAGAGAGAGAGAGAGAGAGAGAGAGAGAGTGGCGGACTGAGATTTTGCTTTGGGGGCATGTTTAATAATAAATAAAATAATATTTAATTAACTTATAAATTAAATAAAAAGTTATATTATTGATAACTTAATTTGCTGTGGAGCCCATATTTTACAAATTTGTAATTAGAAATGAGTTTTCATATTCTGAAAGTGTTGCACAATAGTACCATTGTCAATGCTATCAAATATATCTTTTTCTACATACACAAGCAATTGATCACTCATCCATTGATCTCCCATTCGATTTCGTAGCCGATTTTTCACAATATTCATAGCAGAAAATGTTCTCTCAACAGTTTATTATTACCTTAGGTAGGATCGAGCCAATGTAGCAACCAAAATCTCAAATTTTAAATCATTTTATTTTTATATACACAAATTATATAAAAATTATAGAAATTAAATATACAATATTAGTATAAATAAAAGTCTCATAATCAAGGTATCAATTTCATATAAAAATTAAATATATGACACCAATAAAATTTTCAATATATTTATTAATCATAATGCATAACATATTATAATGTTAAAAATTTAATATGAAACTTTAATAACAAAATCAAATTTTATATTCAATAATAAATTTAAATATAAAAGGTTATTATCAATATAAGTTTTAAAAAAAAGAACAACATATAAATTTATCATCTATTATATAATATTTCTATGAAATTTAAAAAGATTAATAATAAGAAATTTAAAAATTTTTCTCTTCCTCTTTTTCCTCCTTATCCTCCTTTTTATTTTGTTTTTCTTCCTCTCTCTCACCCTTTTATGTAGCTTTTAGGTTTGGAATTTTTTGCTATGTTTACAATATGGCAAGAAGACTATAAATTTGATTTTTTATTTGAGTCACAAAACTTGTAAAACCCGAGAAAATTAGTAATTTTCAAGAAAAAAAATGGCAAAATAATAATAATAATAATAATAATTGTCATAATGGTTCAAGGAAGCTTAGAAAATTCTCTAGATCTCGGATGATGAAACGGACTGTGCCATTGGATTCGTCTCGCGAAATCCAGTGACTTAGAAAAGGATTTCGTCTAAGGTGCAAGATAATCGGAATATTTTTACGATTTTCTAGGTGATAAGTCGCTAATGACTCCAGGGACAAGATTTTTACGAAAATCTCGGAAGTTGGGAAATTGCTTGAGCTAAGTTCATTTAAAATAAATTGAACTAAAAATAAATAAATTATTTCGGGGGAGAAACGAACCCAAATGAGAGATTGACACATGGCACAATGTGAGCTGTATCCAAACTTAAAAAAATGGATTAAATAAGGACAAAAGTCAAAGAGGGCCACATTTTTGGGGGAGAAAACGGGCAATGTGCGTGAGGTGATGGAGAAAAGAATTTTAGAGAGAGAAGCTCTACCTTCTCTCTAAGAGCTACAAAAATCGGGTCGTGGGTTTTCATCGGAGTAAGAGGTAAAGTCGGTCCAGCGTTGCAGGAAATTTCTGGCATTAAGGTACGAAATCTTCAGTTTCGTCGAGCTCCACCGGGTAGGGAATTTTCCTGCGGAATTATTTTTAGCTAAAAGTCATGTAATGGCATAGGTTATCTTCGGGGCCATGATGAACCAGCTGATTTAGTCGAAGATTTTGCAGGATGACTATTGGAAATTTTGGGTAGTTGAGGCGATTCAGATTTATGTTGAGGTTTGGTTTTGATCCTAAGACTAATGTCTTCGGGTTTTGTTGTGTGTTTTGGTATCACAGTGATTCGGTGACGAATGGAACCAAAAATGGTTCAAGGCCGTGAAGGGACCAAGCGATGCCTTGTTTTATATGGGTCCAAGATTTGGGCCATTTTATGTGTGTTGTTGGAAAAATAAATAATATGTTGTTGTGTGTAAAAAATCATGTTAATATGTGCTTGCGTGATGTATTAACGTGGAAATTGTGATGAATGGAAATTATATGTAGGAAATATAATTATCCGGAATTTATAAATATTATTTGCATGTAGCATGAAATGGCATAAATGCATTTCATATGCCGCAGTAACATCGAGTCAGGGTCGGGTGTGTGCATGGTATTGGTTATTCACCATTCTTGGTGAATGTGTGGTGAGCTCAGAAATGGGACAAAGTCCAAAATCTGGACTCGCGGTTATGTAAAATATAATTATAATAAATCACGTGTGTTTAGGTGAAGCAATATGAGGCAAATCCCACCCCCTTTGCCTCCTAAGGTGAAAGACCCCGGAATTTTATTCACAGTCAAACACCATGTATCCGATGATGGCTTCGCCCAAAAGTGTCGAGAAGTGTGCGAAACTCTTTCTTGAGACCCCAAAATTCGCAGCCCAAAATAAACACAAAGTTTGATAAAATTCAATGAATATTGGAAATTGTCGATGGGTTAACTAATTAGGTGAAACACGATGGTAGTTTCACCTTGGCATTGGAGATATGAAGTCGATCGAGACTTCGGATTGTAGGCATGAAGTCTCATCTCATGCATGACATAATATTCCATATAGGATTGCATTATTTATATGGAATGTGATTGGATATTTTCATATTATTTTCCATTACATGTGCATTTAGGTAGGGAAGTAGCCACTATAGGAAAATTTTTCTACTAGGCATTGCTCACCCGAGTCGTGGGACCCCTTTCGGTCACGGGAGTGTACGGGGAGGTAACCGGCAGAGGCTTGTGATTATGAAGGAGGTCGATGTGTGGCCTTGATATTACCTTTGTAAAAAGTATTTTGAATAAAATAATTGTAACTAAATTCTTTTGTGACTATTGTCTAAATAGTCGGGTATGTAATTATGGTAAGAGGGTTGTGATCGGACTGTTACGGACTATAATTAAGTGTTTTATTCTCATATTTTAGAATTAAATGTGAATGAATGAGTCTCGGTAAAGGGATGTATATTGGGGATATAGACGGATGGACCACTGTGTGGCGTCGATACTATACATTGAACCTTGGATGGGGTTATGATTACAGTTATACAGGTTGTATGTTGAGTGGAAGCTCACAGAACAAAGAACTACTTAGATTTTGTGAAAATATGGATCCCAATAAATGGGACACAACAATGTGGTATTGGGTGACTCAAAATCTATAGGAATTATGTGGGTTGTGAGAGTTATCGGCGGACCTCCAGTTTGGGCGTCACGACAGTATCGAGCTAGGTTAACGATTACCTAGGAACTCAGGTGGGGGTATCCACTATTATTTTCGGATATTGGCTTGTCATAGCTGAGTATCGAGAGTTAGGTGTCCAAAATACCTAGGAATAGTGGGTATGGGTGTAGAACACGGCATTGTGTGCATCGATTGCTTTGGTGTTCTAATAAGTACCACGGGAGATGTATTGTGGTTATGTGAATATATGCATGATAGAATATGTATAGAGTAGAGAACACTAAGGTTATGCTTGTAGCCTTAGTGGTTCGAGAAACGAATAAGCACATGATTATGTAGGAATGGTTATTTATTAGTGTTTGGCATTATGCACCACTAATGCGATAAATGAAAAGAGAGAATCTCAATTTGTTATCTTAACTTGTGTAAATGGCAGTCGGCGCGGACGTAGAAATTAGATCCATAGGGCTAGCGGTACGACCACCACGGCTTTGTGGAAGTAGGCCTTTGTAAGCGACCATGGGTGATGGTTGCTGCCATTGCTGAGAGCTGAGTGCGGCTAGGAATCAAAGGGGAGTCCAGTAACCTCGATTACATATACGTCATCCTCCAGCATTTGCAGGGAAGGATCAGTTGTCTGATGATCATTGGATTTAAAGAACCATTGGAAGGATTTTGAGAACAACAGACCACGTTGATTATCGCTGGGTTCAGACTTAGCCACATTTAAACAGAGGTGAGTCTGATAATATTGAGATGAGTTGAGTCTTTGGGGTCTAGGCGATGACATGAGATGGTTCTGAAATATTTGTGGGTAAAGTTTTATAAACGTCTGCCAGGCGGCAAAGAAACCGGATAGGACATGCTCCGGCGTCGGTGATGTAGTGACTATGTCGGCGATCGACTAGGTAGAAACTCTGGTTTGTTCCTCACGAAGTGCGACGGAAGGAACCAGCATCAGTCCCCAGGTCTTTGCCACGGGTGCTATGCAGCTAGGTAGGCCGGGCGACGAGGTATGGGTCGAGGACGAGGACAGGGCTCATGGGCCGAGACTTCAAGGACCGAAGGGCGTGTCAACACCATCACACCACAGGGTATGTTTCTTCTATCTCGCCTATGGGCTAAGATATTGTTTGATTCTAGTGCATCGCATTCTTTTGTGGCTACATCTAGTGTGGATGTTTTGGGTTTAGAGTTGGAAAATTAGATGAGTCGTTATACGTGATTTCTCCCCTAGGGACTAGGGTGAGGATTGATCAGATATATCAAGATTGTGAGTTAGAGATCTTGGGGATTCTGCTCACAGTGGACCTTCAGGTGATGGACATATTGGATTTTAGTGTCAGTCTTGGCATGGATTGGTTGGCCTTTTGCCAGGAGTCATCATTGGTTGTGATGGTAGGAGGATTCTTGCCTACTGCAGGAGAGTATCCATGTGACTTTCGGCGAAGCATGATGCTTTACCCCGGACGGTGCGACTCCGGATGGAGTGGACGGAGTTGATAGTTTGGCTATGACCTTACCACACAAGGATGAGGGGCAGGTTGGAGTCTACCTCGGGTGGTTTGCAAGTATGAAGATGTCTTTCCAAATGAGCTACCGGGATTACCTATGCACAGGGATGTGGACTTTGTCATTGAGTTTCACCACTGGCATGGCCATTTCTATGGCTCCTCGCTAGGATGGCAGGTTAGCGAGTGGGAACTCGAGGTCATTTGCAAGAATTGTTGAAAAGACTTTATTAGACAAAGCACTTCACCATAGAAGACACTCAGAGTTACATTTGTGAAGAAAAAGACAATACCCTTTGTAAACAGGAAAATTCAATTTTTACGAAAGACAAAGCGACCAATTCGATGGGAAAATTGATTAATACCCAAAAAGTGCTATTTTACACCCTTATTAATACAGGTTTTGAGCACTTTTTGTGTACTAATGACACAATTAACTTGATTGGCAAGTTAAGGACCTAGCAAGGCTACTAATCAAATTTTGTGGCAAATTTTGTTTTTTTTGCAGGCTATTTATGCCAAAGTTATTGAATCAGCTCAACCACGAAGAAGTCAAATTAAATTCAGAGCTACAGTTTAGAAACCAGAAGAAAAGAGAAGCATAAATGAAAAGAGCAGGAGCGACAACAATTTCGCGGGGGGATTCTGAGATTTCGCGGCACTCTGAGATTTCTGACCCTGCTGCTTATTCACAACTCACACGCCTTTTTAGATTTGTTCCTCTTTTGATTTCTTCCCATTTATCCTGTAATAGTTAACTACTTTTATTCTATGTTGGTAATTTGTATTTGTTTTAAATGGGTATATAAGCCCAAGCAAACAACATGTCGGAGACCTTTTGCTCATTAATAAACTTTTAGTAGGAAGCTTTCAGCTCCACGCTTCTTTTTCATTATCTCTCTTTTTCCTCTTTCTCTCCCTCTGCCTTTCTTCAAACACCCTCAGGAATGACAACTCGAAGGATGAGCTACTAGAAACCTTTCATAGCAGAAGGAGAAGAGAAGATTTCTTTGGATGTAGGATCTAAGGCAGCAGGAGGTTTCATGGTTTCACGCAGGCTACTCACTAGAGTTTTGTGTTCGTTTGAACTACGAGTTTAGATCCTTAGATTCATGAATGACTGTGTTGGTAATCTTTTGGGGTTCGGTGGATAACATCGCTAGATCCACTTAGATTAATGATTTACCATCTATTAATCATTTGGAAGGTGATCGAGAGACTTGTTTGCCTTTGTCTAAGACCAACGATGCTCATTAGATACCATTTCAAATGATAGTTATTAAGTTAGGTTTTATAGCTAAATGAAGACGATTCGGGGAGATGACTATAGGTCATTGATTAGGTACTTAAAGTACTATTTGAACTATTTATTATAAGTTTTGAGTGCTTTTGTGTACTAATCATTCTAGTCTTTGATTGCACATTCGAGTCACTCTCTCTTGATGCATTTTGTGGCAAATTTTGAAGTTTTGCCAGCTAATTTTAAAATTGTTGCGTGATCAAGCATGAAGGTCGAGTCAAACTCATCGTTCTCAAATCGGATCGAGAAGAGAAAGAGCAAAAGTGAGAAAAATGGGCATTACGAAATTTGGTTCTGCGATAACATTCACCAGCTCGAACCTTCATTCATCTTACATTTTTGTTCTCCTGCATTTCACGCTTTTGTTCTTTGTTACAATTTTTGTTTCTTCTATTTTAGCCTTATGGCTTTAGTTTTGAGTTTTTTTTTTTAGATTTCCTTTGCTCTGAGCGCGTGATAAGCGAGAGTGAGTTTGTGGCTCATCCCGATCAATTCGTGATAGTGAACCGGGGGCGGCGGTTCCCATGGCTTCCTTTCTCAATTTTCTTTCTGTTACGTCCCTTTCTTGGCTGCAGGCACTCTCGGGGATGACAACTCTCAGAGGATGGTTAGCTAGACCTCTTCCTCCTTGAAGGGGAGAATTTCTTGGAGCAACAGTTTTGAAGGGTAAAAAGCGGCAAGTTCTCATGTTCTTCATGTATGGAATTTAAGGGTGTTGTGCTCTGGCTTCTCACCTTAGGTTAAAATCTCTTGACGTATCTCCTAATGTATTTGGCAAGCTTTTGGGTTCAGTGGATACTTTCACTAGATCCTGAGGCCAATTAGTTATCTCTATCATTATCAATGTGGATGATGTTTTTTGAGATGTGTTTTCCTTTGCTAGGGACATTTATGCCTAAATCAAATGCCATCTTTCAAAGGAAAAACTCTTAGGGTCTAGGTTTTAAGCTAAATGAAGATCCGGTTCGGAAATGGCTATATCTCCATGCTCCTAGCAACGAGAAAAGACCCAGGGACATGTTTGTTGCCTTAAGGCTAAACTAGTGGCGACACTTCAAGGGTTCTATTTTACATTTTTCTTATTTAGTTTCGACTGTGAACAACAACCAATCCTGTTTTTACCAAACCTAGAAAAATCAAATTTAATTCACCAAAATTTAACCTCATTGTTAGTCATTTGTCTGAAAACCCATCCTTTGGGATCAGTTACTAGAGGCGCTATACTACAGTAGCTTTGCTATGGCAGTAGGAGGAATTTAGGTTACAAATATTGTTGATTCCGAGTACACCTACTGTGGCACGAATCAGTCATCCTCCCCAACGCGAGGAAAGGACCCTGGAAACCCTCAGTTGCCCTAGGAATCCAACCCCAGTGACCTAACACTTAAAGGAGTTCTATTTTACATTTTATTTCATTTCATTTTCAGTTTCCAAACATTCATTATTTATTTTGCAAAAATCACGAATCCAAACCAAATTAACCAATTTGAACCTCCTTTGCCAAGTCATTTGTGCGAAAAATTATCATATGTTAGACCCTAGAGCCACTATATTGGAGTAGCCATGCTACTGTTTTGGTTTAACACTTTTCCTCTCTTTTTTTTTTTTTTTTTTTTTTGTTTCATATGGTCCCTCCTCTCCTCAACCGACTGCATTTCTCTTAGGAGGTATCAGTTCCTCCCTTAAATTTCCATCCCATAACCACATTGAGGACAATGTAGAATTTGGTTGGGGGGAGAGTTAAGGAAGGAAGTTTTGTTTTATGTTTTTAAGCATGTCTTTCTGTTTAGTTGAATGGCTTGCTAGTTAGTTAGTTCTTTTTACAATATAATTCATGTTTTTAGTTTCTAGTTGATGCTTTTAGTTTCTGATTTTCAGAATTTTTTTTTTTTTTTTTATGTGTGACTTGCGGTTGGGGGTGCAGAATTTTGTTCCAATGATTGTTGATGTTAGAATTGTGTTATGCTTAGTTGAGTTGATAACCCGTTGAAATTCTTATTGAATTCAACCTTTTTTCTTCCACATTGAACTAACCACACATTGTGCACATTAGATTTCATTTATAGGCTAAAAAACTGCCTTGCCTTCTAAGCCCTGCAAAAGTCCGGCCTAGTACCTTTGACCACTTTTAATAAGTCGGGACCCCCTGAATAAAAAGACTAATGAGTCTTTCAAAAAAGAAAAGAAAAGAAAAATAAAAATAAAAAGAAAAGAAAAGAAAATTTGTGATGCTTTGTCTTGAAACTCGAGCACGGTCTAAGAAATATATGGCGAAAGTCTTTAAAGCCTGGTTGATTAGTGCCCAAAAAGTGCTATTTTGAACCTTTATTTTAATGGGTTTGGCGCTGTGTCTTGAGTGTTATAATTAACCAGTTTACATTGCGGTCCTGTTTAATGATCGCATTTGCGGCAATTTTTGCGATTTTGTGACTAATTGTACTGTCGTTCATTGATTGAATCAACGAAAATTAAGTCAAACTCCGACATTGGATGAAGATGGAAGGAAGAACATGACTGCTGTGCGGGAAACCTCTGGAAAATGTTGAACCTAAACAACTACGTTATATCTTCTTTTGGGTTCTACCCTTTTTCACTTCTGTTGTTTGCTTTTAGTTTTTCCATTTTATACTGTAATAACATGATTTTAGTTTTTTGTGTTCTACCATCTTTGAGGCATGTATAGAATCTGGTTGCATTCGTCAAAATGACCAGCTTAGATATCTGATGGGATGTTTCTCACCCGAAGAAGGGCAGTGCCAAATAAAAATTGGAGGGTAACTCAGTTCATAATTTTTAACATATTTTTGATTAATTGAGATTCTCTTCTCGTAAAGTTACAAGAGTCATAAACGTATCCTATAATATTATGTTTGTGAGCTTTTTTGGTTTCAATGGATGCTTTATGGATCATTGAGATAATTCAATTATCTCATGTTATGTTGAGTAGGTTTTGAGATATCTTTTCTATTAGACATTTATACATTAAAATATATTTCAAGGAAAATCATGGTTGATTTAAAATTAATGAGTCAGTTGGAAGCTATTATAATGTCATCTCAATAGGAAAAATATGAGACATATTACATGGAACTAATGATGTTGAGACTTGAAGAGTTCTCATTTTGTTTTGTTATTGTAAATTTGGTTTGCAAATAACGACCTGCATTTTGTTGACCCAAAGTCGATTTAATTCACTGGTTTTGATTTCATAAATCATTTATGCGAGAAAACCATCCACTGTGTTGACTGGACAAGCTATCACAGCCAACGATACGGCGATGGAAGGGCAGATCTCATTTTTGTTGATTAGGATCTACTCTTTGTGGCGCACGAATCAAATGGCGTGGGTCTTAGGGGATAGTGCCTTAGTGCAAGTATTGGTACATGGAACACTTGTGATCCTCATCACAAGTCTTGTTGAATGCTTTTATCATTACTGTCATTTTCTTTTCATTTCATATACAAAAAAAAAAAAAAAAAACAGTCTTTGAGTTGGTATTTGGTGCCATCTTGTCTTGTGCAGGAGGTTCCATTTCTAGTGGAGTGAACTGAATCGATGGAACATCGAGGGCGATACTAGTGAATACCACTGTGCGGAAAATAAACTCACATGTCATGGAGATATGAGTGATGGTTGCCATACTGGTGTGCCGACTTGCATTATATGAAAAAATGCAAATATGCCTCTTGGTGCCAGCTCATTGCCCACGTGACCTCACGGTGATGACAGAGTCCAGACACACCCAGTGATGGAGCCGATCTTTGTGACCAGACAGAGAATTCAGTGCTTGATTAAGTGAAGAATCATCCTTGAGGAGAATTTTCTGAGATGTGAAGATAGATGAATTAAGAAGAATTGTTTTGAGCATAAATGGGGATCAGCCTGTGAGACTCATGAAACCTCTGTCAGTCATGACAGTGTCACAGGAGGATGAATTGGCCATTTGAGAAAAGATTTAGTTGAGCTGGGTTCATTGAACCTCTGGGAGGTGAAGTAGATCAGTGGAAATATGGGGGACTGTGGACCTGAACTCAGGTCATTGTTTTTTGTGTAAGATAAAGAAAAGTGGCTCAGTGCATAATATTGGGAGGCAGATGGTATCAGAAACGGGAAGGTACAGAAGCACCTTCAATAATTCATACATTTGAACCACAACACCAGCATGACCATGATACTTGTGTGATGGCCACTCATTGACGAGTGTATACATTATTATAATGCAGACCAAACATGCTTTGCTCTTTAATATATAAATCTGACCATCTGACATCTGTGCTAAATTCAGAGATTGTGTTGATATCTGTTTTTTCATCAAAACCTGACATTTGCTGTATGTGTGGCAGCATGTGGATCTCTGGGTTGGGATGGTTCAGATTTAGACACTGAGCCATGAGCATTACGAGCTCCATTGGTTCAGGCGACCTCGAGGCTAAGGGAAATGGTTTGGGAGACCTGATCTCCCCCACTTTTTGTTTTTAATTTTCTTGTCTTATCTTATTTTGTTGTATTTTATTTTGATTTCGTTAATTTTTCTTCTTAGGTTTTATCTAATTTTAGTTAATTTATGTTTTTAAATTAATTTTTAGCACTGCAATTTTTCTAATTTTCTTGTGTTAATTTGTGCGGAGTTTGTGTCTGCATTTTGAAGAAGAAATACGATTTTGAAACACGGAATGAAGGAACGACGAAATTTTTAAATGCGAAAATTTTGCAATTAATAATGAAATGAGAAAAATTAACTCTATAGCGAAAATTAGGCAAAATTTTAGCTAGCTAGCTAAGTAGCCTAACCCAGCAAAATTTTGTGTCATAAGCGAGTGAAAATTTAAGCTATGTGAGCAGTAGCTAAGCGAAATTACCGTAAGCGAAAATTCATTTATGATTGCGAGCCACCGCGTCGCGTGAAATTTCAGCGTCTGCGAAATTTTCGCTATGCCCCGATTTGACCTCGATTTTGTTTATTCATGCTTTTCATCGAGTTTCAGTTTTAGGCGTTAACTGGTACAGTTAAATCTTAGAGAGTGTAAGTCAAATATGGCAGAAGAACATTTTGAATTTTTTGGGAAAGTGCAGTTTAAAATGATTGGCTGATGCTTCTCTCTTTTCTTCTCCTAACTTGTTTATTCGAAGCCCGAGCGAATTATAGTGTCGATGAAGCCATGAAGTTTCACATCATGATGATCACATCTCATCAGGAGGTAGCACTTCCTTCTCACAATTTTCAATCAGAGGCCCATTTCGGACAGGATGTTTGGGTTGGGGAATTAGTAAAGAAATTAGTTTTGTATTTATGTTTTGTTATCATTTGTTCAAGCCCATTTGTGATCTTGAGTGGCTTGTTGGGTTCCCTTTTTATAAAAGATTTGTTATACTAAACAGCTTACTTTCAAAAATCTGTGGTTATTTACCGATCAAAATTTTGTAGTTTTACTATTTCATGGTTTGAAAAATTGAAACCTTGTCGATTCTAACAATGTTAGATTGGTTCCATGCTTGATTGAGTAAATGATTAGTTGAATTCTTGCTTTGCTTCCAGTATTTTCTTCCACCTTTAGCTAACCACAGGAGCACATTAGATTTTAATGATAGGCGAAGAAGCTATGACCTCCTTTATGGCATAACTTTACCACTAGTTTCATTGACACTTGAAACTTAGTTGGGATTACTCAGCGGAAAAGAAAGAAGGAAAAGAAAAAAAAAAAAAAGAAAAGAAAAGAAAAGAAAAAGAATAAAAATTTTAACTGCCTTGAAGCAGAGCACGGTCAGGGTATATGGCGAACCTTTAAAGAGCCGGTGCCTGAAGCCTTCCTTTGGTTGGAGTCACTAGACTTAGTGTCGCTACACGGGTGGATGGGTAGAGTTTAGCAAGTTGCTGGAGTGCTGGAGTCTCAGGAAATCATTCGAAGTCGAGGTGAAACTGAAGAGTTTGTGGTCGAAGATCCTTATGACTTGGTGCCTGGCCTTAATTGGTTGGGATTCATCGGTGATCCCGTTACATGGACTTTGGTGAAGTACATTCCTCAGCATTGCACCACTACAGTATAAAAGAATTGTGGAATAAGAGGTGGGTCCTGATCTATTTAGGTTGGTTGGCATGCTGAGTCGTGGTTGTAGCTAGGTTGGGAGGAGTGCGGTTTGTGAGTTTATTGTTGAGGCTAATCAAATAAACACTTGGGTTGGTGGAAGTTTCTGGTTGATTCACTGAGATGGAATTTCCTTTTGATGCTCGATTTTGTATGGAATTCATTCTCTCATGATAGTTATTGGACACGGCTTTGATGATTCTTACTTAGGGTTAGGCATTACTTCTTCACAACCTTTTTGAACTGCAACCTTTTTGTAACATAATTTTGTTATCGTTTTGTATGCTCTTTCTTTCTTTCTTTCTTCCATTGCTAAGGGACTAGTAACAATAGAGTTAAGTGTGATTAGTTTGAAAGTACATTTTGAACCTATTTTTAATAGGTTTTGTTTTGTGTACCTATTCATTCAATCTTGAATTTGCATTACGGTCCCTACTATTTTACTGATCGCATTTTGTGGCAAATTTTTCCAGTTTTGTGAGCTAATTATGCCAGCTATTGTTGAGTGATCAAGCTGAAGAATTCAGTCAAACTCAACATTTGCAGATCCCGAAGATCGAGAGGAAGGAAAGAAGCGGAAATGTGAGAAGAAAAACACCAGCTGCGGAAAGCTACTCACGAAGCCGCTGTTAATCTCAAACACATTCCTCCTGCTTGCCGTTCCACCCTTTCACGCTACACCTGTTTATTTTGCTTTAGTTTTCCATTTTACCCTGTAATAACCTTCCGATTTTGGTTTTTCTGCTTCCCTTATCACGTGAGCATCTATATAAGTCTCGGTTGTCTGAATCAAAGATAGACTTGACTTCGGATATCACGAGCGGGCGGTTTCATGACTTCCTTTTCATACCTCTCCTTTTCTTTTTTCCATTTTTTCTCGAAGCTGCGAACACTCACTGGGGATGACAACTCAGAGGATGTTCGGCTGAACCCTCTTCCTCCTTGAAGAGGACGGTACATTGGCTAAGTGTGGAGGTAACTCACGGTTCCTGTTTTTTAACGCCGCGTATTTTTGGTTGTTTTAGTTCACGCTTCTCACCTTAGGATTAAAATCTTTTAGCATGTCTCTTTAATGTGTATTTGTGGCTTTTGGGTTCAATGGATACTTTCACTAGATGCATTGAGGCTCGGATGGATTGTCTCCTTCTTTAGTTATAAGTGTGAGTAGGGTTTTTTTTGAGATGTGTTTTCAACATTTAGACATTTATGCCATTTAAAATGCTATGTTTCAAAGGAAAATCATAGGATTTAGTTTTAAAGCTAAATGAAGATCCGGTTGGAAATGACCATATCATCTCCCCAGCCTTGAGAAAAAAATACAGAGGACATGTTGGTTACCTTGAGACCTCAAACCGGTGGCAGGAGACTTGAGGAGTTCTTATTTTACATTTTACTTTATTTAAATTTTAGTTTACAAACCACAGCCCTATTTTTACCCCAAGCCCCAAAATCCAAATTTAATTCACAGTTTGGTTCCTCAAATCATTTATTTTGAAGCCACGTCCACATTCCGACCACTAGGCATTATCTTTGCGGTAGCTTGGCTGCGCGATAGGAGAACAGGATAAATTTTGTTGATTCAGGATCACCCCTCTTGTGTGCGAATCAACTTTGGTGCCCCCTAAGCCAGCCCAGTTTAAGAGACCCACGAACTTTATTAACAAATTCATGGGTGAACCAGTGAGTTTGGCAAGTGTGGTCATGCGGAGTCTCAAACTCATTAAGGTCGGAACAGAGCTAAAGGAGTTGGTGATCGAAAGATCCTTGTTATGATGCCACTAAACCTTGATCGTTGAAAGTCATCGGTGGACCCGTTACATGGACTCTTGTGAGTTCGATACCTGTTACTACGGCAGAAAAAGAGGATTATGGAATAAAAGTGGGTCATGATCTATTAAGGTTGGTTATCCTGCTAAGTTTAAACAAGAGCTAGGTTTGGGGGAGAGGACAGTTTGACATAAGCCATTTTGAAGGCTTCAATCAAGTTAACACTTAGGTTTTGTGGAAGATGTTGGGTTGGTTCTCTAGGAGTTGACAACTGTTTTGACACTTGATTTTATAGCACACCTCTTGTTTGGATGGTCATTGGACGGGGCTTTGATAACTTACGTTACGAGATTAGGTTTTATCACTTGATGACGTTTTGAAAGCCATTTTTGTGTGTAGATATATTTATAGCTCATCTTGCTTTCGATTACTTTCTTCTTCTTTCATTTGCTAAGAGACTAGCAATGTAACCAGTTCAGGGAGTGTAATTTTCACCTAAAAAGTGCTATTTTACACCCTTATTAATACAGGAGTTTTGAGCACTTTTTGTGTGCTTAATCCTTTAGTCAGCTTGATTGGCATGTTAAGGATCTACGAGCTCTTAATCAAATTTGTGGCAAGTTTTGTTTTTGCGGAGCTATTTATGCAAAGTTATTGAATCAGCTCAACCACAGAAGAAGTCCAAATTCAAATTCAATTACAGTTTAGAAACCAGAAGAAAAAAGCATAAAGCGAAGAAACGAGGCTTGGCAACAATTTCGCGGTGGATTTGCGAAATTTATGATAGTTGAGAAATTTAGCGACAACTGCGAAATTTCTGCCTCAACATTCCACCTTTCTGCGCTTTTTGACTTTTGTTCCTCTTTTGATTTCTTCCCATTTTTCCCCTGTAATAGTTAACTACTTTTGTTCATTTTGGTAATTTGTAATGTTTTGGGCAGTATATAAGCCCAAGTAAACACTGTAACCGAAGACCTTTTTGCTCATTAATAAAACTTTTTGGGTGGGAAGCTTTCAGCAGCTCCCACTCTTTTTCATTTTCTCTCTTTTTCCCTCACTTTCTCTCCCTTTCTCACTAGCCAAACACCCTCTGAGGATGACAACTCAAAAGATGAGTGGCTAGAAACCTTTCCTCATGAAGGAAGACTGCTTTAGGTCACGAGATCCTAGGCAAGCGGGGAGGTTTTCATGGTTTCACTGACTACTCAGCACCGGCGGAGTTTGTGTTCCCTTTCAGACTCTAGGTTTTAGATCCTTAAGTTCACCTTGAATGACTGTATTTGGTAATCTTTTAGGGTTAAATGGATACTTATTACTTCCAGATCACTAGATTCATTAGTTTACCATCTATTAATCATTGGAATGTAGTCGAGAGACTTGTTTTCCGCATGCGAGACATGTGCTTTCCGGTGGATACCATTTTCAAAGGATAGTTATTAAGGGTTGGGTTTATGGCTCGATGAGGCAGAACAAGAGATGAGGCCATCGTCTCGTCGCCACTGCTTGTGAGAAAGGACCTGAAATCCTCGGTTGCCCCAGGAATCCGACCAGAGTGACTGGCTCACTTAAAGGAGTTCTATTTTACATTTTATTTCATTTTCATTTCAGTTTCCAAACATTAAACCCCTATCTTTTAACCAAAAACCCTGAATCGAATAAATTCATAATTTGAACCTCACTTGCCAAGTCATTTGTGTAAGAAAACTCATCCGTATGTTAGGCCCTAGGTAGATTTATCTTTGCATTGGCTATAATCTGACGATGGGAGGAATTAGGTTTATAAATTTTGTTGATTCCGGAAACCCTACTGGCACACGAATCAAATGAAATTTTCTAGATCTCGGATGATGAAACGGACTCCACCATTGGAATCGTCTTGCGAAATCTAGTTACCTAGACAATTTCGTTGAATTCCAAGACAGTAAGAATTTCACATTTTCGAGGCACCGAGAGTAACGAGTGACACTTGGCACTCGTTTGGAGGGCTCACATTGAGCCACGTGTCAAATGGAGAGCAAGTCAAACACAAGTCTAAGTGACCGTATGTCGACATGTGTCCACACCCACTTGATGGGAAATCAAATTTATGGATAAGAGGATACTGAGAAATCGAAGGGAGCCCGATAGGAAGTGACATGTGAGCGAAGATGGGGAGGCTCATGACTTTGGACCAAACAAAGTCAGTGGGGAGGAGAAAAAGAAAGGGGGGGAAAAAGAAAGAGAAAAGAGAAAAGAAAGAAAGATGAGAGAAGGCTCAGAGCACATACTACGATCTGGAGATCGGTGGGTCGGTTTCCTCGGGCCCGAGAACTAAAGATCATACCTTTCAAATAAGGCTCTGTGTAGTGCAGAAAACACAAGATTTCGCCAAGGATTCAAGTGAAGAGTTCAGGAAATCAAGGGTTTCGAGTTTAGAAAGTGTCCACGAGACTTCCTAGAGCAACTTCTACGCTTCAAAAGGTAGGTCTTCTCCTACTTTGGTTATTTTCTATTCTAAGGGTTGTGTAGTTGTGTTTTGCCCCAAGGGGGATGTTTGGTTGCATTTGAACTATGGGAAGCTACCCTATTTTGATCCCACGCATTTTCCGGACTTTAGGACTGGTTTTCTTATGAGAACCAAAGGGAATTTGGTCATGTGTCCTTCAGGTAAATTGTAGTTGCATCAGTGAAATTGATGTTAGGCTTTTGAATTACCAAAATCAGACCTTTATAGCTAAAGTTATGGTCGTTTTACCAGGAACGACTTTAGTGAAAGATCTGTCCATTTGGAGTCTATCCCTCACTGGTGCGTCTGGCTAGTGCGTTAAATTTTGGTCTGTCAGAGTGGAGTCCGTTGGCTGAGTGAAAGTCTATCTGGCTGGGTTCGTATGGCTAGGTGAAAGTCTATCCGATTAGGATCCGTCCCAGAATTTAAGTGAAGGTCTGTCAGGTGTGTTCGATGCACTTTAAGTAGAATTTGTCAAGCGAGTCGACTATTCATGTGAGGCCTCCCGACTTGGACAGTCGCCTTCTAACCGTCCAGAACTCCGTTTTAGGTGTTCTTTGACTCTATGGAAAGAAAATTGAGTCAAGATTCCATCCATATCCCTTTGGAGGTCATGGATGATCATAAATTTTCTGAAATCTATGTTTTTCACTGAGTGTACAGGTTGCTTGGTTGTGTCGATGTGAATAGCCAGGTTTTGACATGACCATTGCATGGCATGTTGTAGGCTATTGTATTGGGTAGGAATTTCCATTAGTTAGCCTAAGGAAGACTGAATGACATTATTTGTTTAGTCAAGGATTGATGGATGCTAATATGCTTGATATGATATCTATATATATAATTGACATGAGTCTGATGATGAGAATAGTTTCATGTAGTGTATCTCCTTGTATAACATGAGAAGATGGGTAACATTAGCATTGCATATGCACAAGGACATCAGCATATTGGGTGTGGGTGCATGGGTATGGTCATCCATCATCAGTGTTAATGAATGGGTAGTGAGCTCGTATTTTGGACAACGTCCAATAAATGACTCACGGTTCATAAAATAAAGTGAAATATAATTAATGTGTGTTGGGCATAGCAAGAAGGGGGTTGTTAATCCCCTCAGGTGAAAAGCCTGGAACATGGGTATAAGAGACCTGTGGTGTAATCCAAAAAGTTCTGTTGAACATGGGTGTAAGAGACCCGCGGTGTAATTCGAAAAGTTCTGTTGCCCAAAATAAGACACACGGTTAACACATAGACTTTGAGTTGTGTGATAGGAGTCGGAATTGACTCGGGATTAGTTGCCCATTGGCAACTACATTAGATACTAGTACTACCAGTGACGGTTGTCACACTTGGCATAGGCATGTGTAAGGGAGTCAGTGAGTGACTCAAGATATGGGCATGACGACATTCCATGCATGGCATACGACATTCATGTAAACATTTTCACTTGGATGTCTACGGGTTGGTTTGATCATTGTATGAGCACTTAGGTGGGGAGTAACCCTTATAGGATATTATCATTACTGGGCTTTTCTCACCACGTCGTGGAACCATCCCCCTTCGGTCATAGTCAGAGTCACGGTGGGTAACCGCGTTGAGAGACCGCACATATGAAGAAAGTCGGATGTTGCTCTGGACCATATTTTGTATATCTATATTAGAACGATCGGTTTTAATATATCATTTTGTATAAGACTATATAATTGAACTCTGGTAAACATATCAATACATAGTTGCATGTCCAGTATTCTGGGTATGGTTCAATGGGGCCGAGTAGTCGCTATGACTCATGAATGACCCGGTGTGGTATATTGAGCCTGGATGGGTCATGTGATGTATTGTTATACAGGTTGGATTGTGGATAGAGCTTCCTGTATAGAGGAGACTCTGTTCGATTTTTGTTAAATTATGGATCCCGAGAAATGGGACATGATGGTGTGGCGTCGGGTTACCCGACACTACTTAGGTTTCGTCAGGTTGACGGGTTGTCGATGAGACCGTGTGGAGTGGGGGTGTCACTTGACAGTGTCGGGTTAGGTGCCACGGATGCCCACCCACCCACACACCCACACCCACACACACACCCACCCACACACCACACACCCACCCACCCACCCACACACCCACACCCACCCACCCACAAGGCTGGCCCAGGGCACAAGTTTAGATCATGCATTCATTGTGCACTTTGATTAATTAACATGTGTGATTGTGTGTTATAAATTGTATCAATTATATACATGATAGATTGTATATGGAACACTAAGGTTAGAAAAACATAACCTTAGGGGTTCGGAAAAACACACTGAGCATGATAATTCTGAAATTAAATTTAATTGTATTAGTGGTTGGCAATTTTGCACCACTAAGGAAAAAAAAAAGGGATGAACGGAATAGTTCATGATGACAAAGTCTATTAGTGGTTGGCATGTGCACTACTAGTTGGACTGAGATAGAAATTTAATAACTTTGTTGCCATTTGACATGTGTAGATGGAAAGTCGAGGCGAGGACGTAGAGGATGTCCATGGGGCGATAGTCAACCACCGCCCGTTTTTTATGTAATGCCCCAAAATATACCCTAGTAGTTTTCAACATGTTTAGGGTATTTTGTAAGCATAATTTGAATGTTTCGTGAGTTAAATATGAGACATGGAAACGAGAGACCCGGAAATTTACAAGACTTAAGGACAATTTTGTAATTGGTCCAAAAAGAGGCTTAAAAGTCATAAATTGAAGAGACTATGGGCCAAAATACAATTTGGGGACTTGAAATTCAAATAGTCAAGAGTTGGAGGACTATAATGCAAATAAAGAAACTTAAAAGCAAAAAAATGAGTTTTTGACTTAGCGAACCTTAGCCTTAATGATTAGTGCCCCGAGTGCTAATTTGAGCCCCAGTGAAAATAGGTTTTGGAGTGCTTTGTACACTAAATCATAATAGATAAACAATTGATGTGTGCGAGGTCATAGTGCCAGGAGTCCATTTCGAGGTTGTTTTTGTTGATTTTGCAGGTTTGCAGGCCTCGGCCATGGATTCGAGTTCGATATCAAAGTTATGTGTGCTGAACCGTGAAAATTGGAACTGTTATATAGCAAAATGAAGGAATGTGAAGTGGATTATTGAAGGAAAATGGGATGCAGTAGCAAAAAGAGGGATGCAGTGAGCAAAGAAGTGGAGCAGGAGCAATCCCAGAAATTTCGCTATGATTGCGAAAATTTCGCTGGGATTGCGAAAATTTCGCAATCATAGCGAAAATTTCGCAATCCTAGCGAAATTGAGAATTTTCGCTAGGCTAGCGAAATTTCGCTAGCTAGCAAAATTTACTGTGCCTAGCGAAAATTTGCAATTTCGGTATCTCGTAATATTTAAGCTAGGCTAGCGAGAATTTATTCTTCTTGAAATTCATTGTTGATAAGCGAAATTTTCCAATTTCGCTATCTTGTGAATTTCGCTAGGCTAAAGCGAGGAATTTTATTTATCTAGTAAAATTCACTGCATAATAAGTGCTTTCACTTTGTGATTTTTGTATGTTTGATCCCAAGCGACCCGTTTTGGTGTATTACCACATTTTGACCCTTGTAGTAAATTCATATTTTAGGTATTTTAGTATTTTCACACTGGGGTGCAATTTATATAAACCCCCATGAGCTTGTAATACTAGTACTTTTTATTTTCAGCATCGAGTTTCCGCGGCTCATTTTAGGGTTTATTTGCTCTTCTCTCTCTCTTTCTTTCATTTTCTAGGCTGCCAAACACACACCCCTTGAGGATGACAACTCGAGGGATGCTTGAAACTAAGCCTCCTGTATGAGAGGAGGGGTTGCTGAAAAACTGGCTTTGGGAGTTCACTACTTGGAGTTGTCCTCTTGTTTTAAATGATATGAGTCTTTGCATTTATGGTTCATACCTTCAATGGGTTTAATCTTTGTTAATGTTGTTCCTTTAGTGATACTTGCACGTGCTTTGGGATTCCGATCTGTATAATGCTAGATGCCTTGATATCCTTTAGATGCCGCTACGAGCCATTGAAATGAGGTTGAGTGCTGAGTTTTAATTTGAGCGGGACTTTGAATGCATAATACTTGTCTTGACTCAAATAGAAGTGGTTCTAGGGTTAGGTTTCATAGCTAAACAAAGATCCGGTTTTGGCTTTGACTATATGTCATTTGCCCTAATGCGAGGAAATAACCCGAGGACACTGTAATACCCCATGTTGTCGAAATTTAGTATTGACCTTGAGTTACCATTTCACTTCGCTTTCGGCCATTCTGGTTAGTCGAGTAAACAAAGCGACTTCACTATTTTGAACCGTCCAGAAATCCAAACAAAGCATCCACCATTTCCAAACAACGTGCAAATCAATTCATAGGATGAAGCCGTCCGATGTTCGGCCTGGGCCATTTATCTTTGCGATGGCTTGACTACGAGCGTGGGAGAACTAAGGATACAAATATTGTGATTACGAATCACCTTTACCTTGTACGAATCACTTAACAAACCTGGATTTAAGACCAAAATTAGAGTGCTCATTTGGAAAAGGAACAAACCGTGAAGAGAGAGAGAGGAGAGGAAGAAGAAGAGGAGAGAAGAAGGAGATAAAAGGTATGGAAACTACTTTGAGTATGGATTTTTTTTATGGATCACATGGAATTTTAAGGCTTTGTATGGTTAATATCTTGTCTCTAAATCTAGGGTTTTGATAGAATTGCATCCTAACCTTAGATTTCTTGAAATTAAGGTTGGTAAAACCCACAAGGAACAAGATAAGTATGGAATCCTCCCTTTGTTGTCGGATTCATGGTTAAATGGAAGGAAATTGAGTTAGGGTTTAAACGAACCTAACAAATCTTAATTGGTTTGTGTATAGGTCATAACCCTTGTTGGAATGATCTTTGGAGGAATTCATGAAAGAATTTTGAAGAAAGATATGTAATTGAAAGATGAATTGAATAGAAAAGAGATTCCAAGGTGAATTTGGAATGGTTTTGAGGTGTTTATGGAGTATAGGGTTGAATGGGGTATCAAAAATATGGAAAAATGGGAGAAAATACACATTACGGGCAGATTACGTACCGGTACACCTTGAATACCTAAGACACCCTTCCAACCAAATGTGTACAGACACGTTAGTGTACCTAAGACACCCCGTTCGCTTTTCCCAATTTCGACCATTTTTCTTATTTTGACCATAACTTGCTCATTCGTTATCTGATTTGAGTGATTCAAGTGGCCAATTAAAATAGCCTTCAAGGAAAATCAAACATAAAGAAATAGGAATTGTCAAATTCTGACTCTAAGTGGCCCAAAAATTCACTCAAATTGGGGCCATGTGCAAGCCAATTCCCCGTGATCAAGATTAATCATGTAGTCCGAGTCAGCTTTTTGAACATAACTCAGTTCCGTGTTCGAATTAGGTGATTCCAGCTTGGAATAGAACCCTAACACCTTAAATTTAAAGGAGTATAAAGAATCAGTGTCAAATATGGAGACAAGGCACTGGAAAAATGAATATTTCAAATTGTCCCTCGGTAAAATCGGTAAACCGACTAGTTGGCATGAAAATGCCATAACTTTATTTTAGGTGATCCAATGGAATGATTCCAATTTCTAAGAAAAATAGATTCATAGAGGGACAAGAATATATGAATGATGTGTGGAAAGGCATCATATCGTACAAGTATCTGAAATGCCATATGGAATAGGCATGAAACCTGAATATGATATGGAACCTGAAAACGAACTGAAACATGAACAATATTAACGGGCTAAGAATGTGCCCTAAATATTCTCAGACGTGGATAAAAATAGATTATATATGATTATTATCACATAATTGTAAACCGCCTAAGACCAATTATTGAATGACATGGCACCTCCGCTACGTAAGTGTGCACGTATAATTTCCGGCACTCTCTCGATTAGTGCGACTAAGACTCTCCGATCGTGCTTCAAGACATTAGTACTTCTGATTTTGCTTAGTGCGACGGCACTCTCTGACCGTGTTTCGGCACATTAGTACTTCGTACTCCGAATAGTACTTCGGTACTGACAGTGCGACCAAGACTGGCCGCGCTTCTAAGACTCTCGCTTGTGCCACAAGACCTCAAGAATGCATCAGACCTCGGTACTTATCACACAGGTCCTACCTATTCGTGACATCGGTCTTGGCAATCCAACAATTATATGATATGACTCCTCGAATAAGAATAAAGAACCGAATATGGTAAAGATCTGAATGTACCTACGGGCCTCGTATATGTTCCTCGTGAGTACTCCACGTACCTCCGTATATGTTCCTCGTAGCAACTCTTTTTACCGTACCTCTCAGATTTCGTTTCGTAGTACCTACGTACTCTGCCTCTCGATTAAGTCTCCAGAGTACCCACGGGTACCCTCAGATCCGATTAAGCTCAGAATTCCTACGGAGTCCCGAATGAACATACGGCCTCGTTATAAGACAGTTCGATAAGAAGAAACTCGTGAATCTTACGGAGATCCGACAAGTATAAGTCCGCAGCACCTACGTACTCCCGCATCGGGTAAAAAACAAGTATAAGTCCAGTAGTACCTAAGGATACTCTCGTATCCGTAAAATAATTATAGTCTCCGTGAGTACCACGTACTGTGACAAGAAAATAAGTATATGCCTCAGAGTACCTACGTACTCGCATCTGCAAAATAAGTACAAGTTCCGTGAAATGTTATAAGTCCGGGCCAGAATTCACGGTTACTCCGTGATAATGAACTGCGGATCCGTAATCTACGAAAGACTAATGTCCCAGATTCGTATAGTCCATTCCACCTTGTATGCGTGATATGATCCCCTCGACTGCTCCCGACTCCATCGCATTCCACTTCGCACGCTTCAAGACAAGAATAAGATCCGTAAGACCCGTGATAAGTTCCAGAAGACAAGTAGCTCAGATTACATGTATAAGATTTGAAATACATGTATAAGTTCTCGTAATACACGATAAGATCCAAAATACCAAGATAAAGTTCAAAATACCGTGATAAGTTCCAGAAGACAAGTATAAGTTCTCAGATACATGTATAAGATTCAAATACATGTAGGCTCTTAATACACGATAAGATCCGAAATACCGCATGTGCTCAAATAACAAAGATAAGTTCCGTAAGACCCAGAGGTTCCTTGCGAAGACAAGTATAAGTTCTGTAATACACGTATAAGATCCAAAAGACAAGAATAAGTTCCGCAATACAAGTATACTATCCGTAAGACAAGGATATGCTCCGTAGTACAAGTATAAGCCCGCGTGACTCTACGGGTACTTCAAGAAGGTCTAAGCTCGTAACTCCTACGAGAGATCCGATAAGCACACCGACGTAAGTTCAAGCGCATGTTCTTCGAGATCTGAATAATTATAAGTCCGAGATAAGTATCGCATAAGTCCCAATATATGTCCTTTCGGGAGATCCTCGAATAAGCATACGTCTCGATACAAGCATAAGTATGTGTGTCCTACGTGAGACAAGTATAAGTATATGAATAAGCCTCGCACTGCATACGAGGAATCGGTCGGGGCATGTGTCCTACGGGAGATTCGTATAAGAATAAGTTTTCTATAAGTAGAAGATCCGAATGCTACAAGTATAAGATCATAATGTTATAAGTATAAGTTCCGAATAAGAATAAGTCTGCCATAATTGTAAGATCTGAGTAAGTATAAGTTGTTCTAAGTATAAGTTCAGTACAGTAGATGATATACTCCTATGGGAGATGTAAGAATTCTGTTAAAAGTCACAAGGTACAAGTAGACAGAATTATGTCAATGATATGAATAGGAAAATGACCTAAAAACCCGAGAAAGTCATGATACATGTAAAAGAGACGAATTGGATGACTTGCCATTGTATATGTCTAAGTTTGCTCTGACATGATCCTCGAATTCGTTATACATTCGATTATATGAATTCACGAAGATTTTGATATCCTGCTTTCTGCGAGTATGTTTATCATGATCTCGCCTAAATGCATGTGTATCAAGATAAGTTATGTAAGATATGTTTCCCACCGGAAAGTGTAAAGCTTAGCACGGGTTTTTAATCCGTGTAGGTACAAGTGGTAAAGACATCCGGTGGGGTGGCATCCGCATACAAATTTCTGGGCCAACACACCGCAAGGGTTCATCATAGTAGGTTCTCAGGTTTCCTGATTTGTAAATGTAAAAGCAGCCGCTTTGTAATGTAAATGGACTCGTAAATGTATATGATATTTTGATTATATAGCGGTAAGATGTGGGCCAAGCACCTGATGGTGTACAAGTTTGGCTTTAAAAAAAAAAAAAAAAAAAAAACCAGGTAAAGAGTCCCAATATATGGTCTCGCTTCTCGAAAACCGGTTCGATCCGCAATCGGCCTGATCAGGATTCGGGGAAGTGACAAGTGAAAACAAAAGAGTCCCAAAGATATGGTCTCGCCTCGAAACCGGGCCCGGATCAGCCAACCCGCCTGACCTCGGATCTCGGGTGATTTTATCATCAGGCCTTTACGGAGGCCATGAACGCTGCATTCACCAGTTTTGCATAGGCTAGTGCAACTAGAGGTCAGGGAGGTCCGAGTAACTTCTAGAGGTTTAAGTCACATCTCCCTCCGACATTCATTGAAGGAGAAGATTCGATGGTGGCAGGCCATTTGTTCCGACAAATCGAGAAGATATTAGAGGCCATGAAGACCCTCCGATACCAGACGACTAGCCGCATTCCGGGGCCTGGCAGGGTGAGTCCCAAGTGTTACGTGGACTAGGCTAAGACCTTTGGTGGACTTGCAGGCAATGACTTCAAGTGTGTGAGTTCCATGAGCTCTTCATGGGCAAGTACATTCCGGCCACTGCTAGGCATGCAAAGGCCCAGGAGTTCCTAGAGCTAAAGCAGGGAACGATGATAGTGATGGAATACATGGCTAAGTTCATAGAGTTAGCCCGTTTTGCTGATGACTACGTGGCCACAGATATGGCCAAGGTAAGGAAGTTCTAGAATGGGCTGAAGTTGTCCATTTGGGGTAAAATCATAAGACTCCTCCTACAAGATATGGACTTTATGGTCAGGACAGCTAGTGGCAAGAGGAAGGAGAGTTAGACTTCTTCCAATTAGGAAAGAAGCCGAAGGCTTCTAGTTCACGAGGATTTCAGGGACAGGGCCAAGGCTAGATTAGAGCTTCCAATCAGTCTAGACTGGTGACCTATTACCTCTACCATTAGCCTAGGCATAGGTGGAGATTACCCCCGTGAGGTGGGGATCTCGTGTGGTTTCGTGGACTGGTAGTCCCGCCATCGCTGGCCAGACGCGAACACGGTTTATTCCTCCCCACCTCAATGTGGGTCAGAGGAACCAAGACAATTCCTAGGTGCTGCCACAAGCACCTTCTGGCCGTATGATGTGCCAAAGAGGCGTGGTAAGGGCCGAGCAGAGGTCGACATTAGGGATTCAAGGGCGCGTCTACGCCATCATACCACCAACTGAGCCAGCAGATCAATCAACTATACAGGGTATGTTTCTATTATCTCGCCTATGGGCAAGGGTATTATTTGATTCTAGTGCATCACATTCATTCATCGATGCATCAGTTGTGAGAGAATTGGGCTTAAAGGTTGAGACCTTGGAGGAGCCCCTATATGTGAGTTCTCCCCTAGGGACTAGGGTGAGCTTGGATCTAATATGTTAGGGTTGCGAGTTAGAGATCTCTAGGATTCTACTCACAGTGGATCTGAGGGTCATGGACATGTCAAAGTCTGGTCATCCTTTGGGATGGACCGCCAGGAGGATCGGCGATACCGAGTCACCGATTGTGAGCGTAGGAGGTTATCGCCTCGCCACCTGAACGGTACTCACAGAGCAGATTTCAAGGGACAAGCACAATGTTTTGCCCCAAACCGTGTACGATTCCAGATGGCACGAACAATTGATAGGGGTTGGCGAAGTGTCGCACTTCTAGAGGACGAGGTGGATAGACTCTGACTCCCCGTAGTCTCGTGAGTATGAGGATGCTTTTCCATATGAGTTTACGCCTGATTACCGCAAAGGATGTAGAATTCCTATCGAGCCGCACTCTCTCGGCATCGCCGCCTATCTTTATGATTCCTCGCATAGGATGGCAACGTAGCTTGAGCGCAGGAACTCAAGGTCCAAATACAGGAGTTGCTAGACAAGGGATTCATTAGACCGAGCACTTCACCATGGGGCGCTCCGGTTTTGTTTGCAAAGAAGAAAGACAAGACCCTTTGACTGTGCATTGACTATCGACAGTTGAACAGGGTTACGATCAAGAATCAGTATCTATTACCGAGGATTAATGACTTATTTGATCAGCTGAGAAGGGCGAGAGTCTACTATAAGATAGACCTTCGCACCGGTTACCATCAGTTGAGAGTTAGGGAGGCAAATATCCCTGGGCGACAGCGCTCAGATGCGACGGGCACCCTCAGTTCACGACGATGCCCTTCTGACGCATGCAAATTGCCAATCAGCTAAATTTCATGGGATCTCATGCATAGGGTATTCCAACCCTATCTGGATCATTTTGTCGTTTGTCTTGTGGACGACATTTTGATCTACTCCCCGTCTAAGGAGGAGCATGAGGATCATTTGAGGGTCGTTCTATAGCTTCTAAGAGATCATCAGTTGTATGCCAAGTTCAGTAAGTGAGAGTTTTGGCTTATTGAGGTGAGATTCTTTGGGCATGTAGTGTCAGCTTCAGGCGTGTCAGTGGACCCTGAGAAGGTCGAGGCTATGATTAGTTGGGAAAGGCCAAAGTCAAACTTCGAGATACGCAGTTTCTTAGGATTGGCAAGGTACTACAGGAGGTTCATCGAGGATTTCTCCCGACTAGCAACAGCATGACGAGACTGACCCGGAAGGAGGTCAAGTTTGAGTGGAATAACAGGTGCGAGAAGGCATTCTAGGAATTGAAGAGGAGGCTTACTTCAGCTCCTATTCTAATAGTTCGAGAGAGGGGGCAGAGGTACACAGTGTATTATGACACCTCGAAGGCCGGACTGGGATGCGTTCTGATGTAGTCTAGGAAAGTAGAAGTTTATGGTTCCCGTCAGTTGAAGAATCATGAGCAGAACTACCCCACACACAACATGGAGTTGGTGGCCATAGTCTTTGCATTGAAGATTTGGCGCCAATACCTATACGGCATAGCTCAGGTGGCCCAGCCTTTACAAAAAGTCTAACGTGCATATCTTCACACGAAGGACCTCAATATGAGGCAACGCAGGTGGATGGAGTTCTTAGAGGATTACAACTTCACTTTGCATTACCACCCTGCTAAAGCAAATGTGGTGGCTAATGCACTCAATCGGAAGTCACGGGGAGCATTGGCTATTATAGCTTCCCAGGAGTGGCAGATGCTCAAGACCTGTAGATATTGACTACAAGACAGAGTGTGCCTCGCAGGTACTTTGGGGAGTCTGGTAGCTACGCTGTCCCTATTGAGTAGAGTGATTGAGTCCCAAGGGCAAGACGCGGGTCATAGTGTCCATCGTGACCGGCATAGCCAGGTACAGATTTAAGGGTCGACTATCCAATACGTATGGTAGTCTTCGCAGATATAGGACCTGTGAAGGGCTCCCGCTGACGCCAGATCCGAGAGGATCCTTAGGAGTTTCAATTACTCCCACTTGTTGTGCATTCAAGTGGCACGAAGATATATCGTGATCTTCGTCGTCAGTACTACTGGAGCAGGATGAAGAGACACGTCGAGGACTTTGTTCGACGACGCTCACATAAGAGTTAAGGTCGAGCACCAAGCCACGGCTACCCAAAGAATCGGGAGGTGGCGGGAGGGAAGGAGCATGTCACAATGGATTTTATGACCCACTTGTAATGGACACCGCGGAGGTATGATGCGGTATGGGTGATAATGGATCTACCGACAAAGCTCTGACATTTTTAGTCTTCATGGGATGAGCTTCACACCTATAATTCCCGCCGGGTTGTATACTTCAAGAGATCATTCCAGCTACATGGAGTACCAGTGTCCATAGTATCGGATAGAGATCCCAGATTTATGGCACACTTTTGGAAGAGCTTCCAAAAGGCCATGGGGACATGGTTGACTATGAGCACTACATTTCATCCGCAAACAGATGGTCAATCAAAGAGAAGCATACAGATTTTAGGGGACATGCTGCAAGCATGTGTCTTAGATCTTAGGGGTAGCTGAGATGAGCACTTGCCCTTAGTGGAATTCGCCTACAACAACAATTATCATGCGAGTATACAGATGGCACCCTATGAGGCTTTGTACGGGAGGCCATGTCGATCACCAATTTTCTAGACATAGGTGAGGGAGAGCTCCATCACTAGTCCGGATCTGATTAGAGACACCTCAAAGAAGCTAGGTTTGATATGGCATTGCCTTCACTCCGTCGTAGTAGGCAGGAGCTATGCCGACGCGACGTCGACCCTAGGGATTTCCCGAGGTGGGTGACTCATGTCTTCTCAAGGTGATGCCTAAGAGATGAGTGGTTAGGATTCGACAAACGAGGAAAAGTTAGCGCCAGATATATTAGGACCCCCTTATTATACTGAGGGAGGGCATTAGCTTGTATAACACGGCGCTACCACCGAAGTTCATCAGTGTCCATGAGGTGTTCCACATCTCCATGCTCTAAGGATTCTCCGCATCTAGCCTCTCAGTGGATCGGGGAGAGATTTATCGCGATACGTATGAGACCTCGGCGAGGGACCAAATAGACAGCGGCTGGTGTTATGGCAACACCGAGGAGTAGAAGAGGCAACGTGGGAGCGCGAGGACACGATGTGGGCCGCCTATCCCTTCTTGTTTAGGGATGAAGGTACGTGGTTTAGTCGTTTAGTAATTAAATGACTAGTTTACATGCATGAGATTGTGCACATTGCATATGCATGCGAGTGACGTGAATGTGCATAGAATTTCGGGACGAAATTCTTTTAAGGGGGGAGGAATGTAAAACCCAATAAAATTCAATTTTTTTGAGAAAGGGTAAAACAGTAATTTCAATGGAAAAATCTAAAATTTTTCTAAATCTCGGATGATGAAACAGACTCCACCGTTGGAATCGTCTTTCGAAATCTAGTTACCCGACAGCTCTCACCGACCGAGAGACAACCCGTAATTTCCCACGCCGAGGGGCACACATACAAGAACGAGCGATACTGGCACTCGCTTAGAGGGCCAATAATCGAGCCACGTGCTCAATGGAGAGAAAGTCAAACACAAGTCTAAGTGGGACCTATGTGTGACATGTGTCACCACTTGATAGAAAAAAAATCCAAAGTTATGGATAAGAGGATAAGGAAATCCAAGGGAGCCAATAGGAGAGTGATATGTGGCAAGATGAGGCCTCCCACTTGACTTTGGACTAAACAAATTCGATGGGGAGGAGAAGAAGAAATTGAGGGAAAATAAAGAGAAAAGAGAGAAGTGAGAAAGAGGAGAGAGAAGCTCCAACTTCTCTCTACAATCTATGGAGATCGGTGGGTCTGTTTTTATCGGGTCAAGAACTAAAGATCATCTGCTCGACAAAGGCTACGCGTGGGTACCGAAAACACGAGATTTCGTCGAGGATTCAAGTGAAGAGTTTGGGAAATCAAGGGTTTCGAGTTTAGGAAGTGTCCACGGGACTTCCTAAAGCAACTTCTACGCCTTTAAGAGGCAGCCTTCCCTACTTTGGTTATTTTCTATTCTAAGGGTCAGGCGGTTGTGTTTCGCCTCTAAGGGCGATGTTTGGTTGCATCTAACCATGGGAAGTCGCCCTATTTTGATCCCACGACAGTCAACTTAGGACTGGTTTTGTGGTTGGAACCAAAGGGAATTTGGTCATGTGTCCTTAAGGTAAATTGTAGTCGCATCAGTGAACTTGATATTAGACTTTTAAATTACAAAAATCGAACCTTTATAGCCTAAGTTATGGTCCGTTTACCATAAATGACTTAAGTAGAAAGTCCGGTCCTGGGCTGGGCTTGGTCCTAACAGGGCCCCGTCCGGCTAGGTCCTGGGCCCACAGGGTCCGTCCCGCTAGGTGAAAGTACGTCCGGGCCGGGTCCGTCCCTCCCAGTAAGTCCCGTCCTACTGGTCCGACTATTCATGTGTGAGGTGCCTCCAACTTCGAACGGTCATAACTTCTTCGTTCGAACTCCATTTTGTGTGTTCTTAGACTCTATGGAAAGCCCATTGAGTCAAGATTCCAGACATATTTATTAGAACCCAAAAAGTTCTATTTTGAACCCTATTTAAGTTAGGTTTTGAGTACTTTTTGAGTACTAATCATATTAATTAAGCCAATTGACACGTGTAGGTCCCTTTGGTACTAATGATTGTTTCGAGGCTATTTGTGGTAGTTTTGCAAATTTCATAAACATATCCTACCATATCAAGCCAAGCATATCGAAGTCAGCTGATTTACACCAGTTCGTATGATTTATTTTCGATTACACTGCCGGGAATGGAAGGAATCGTGGGAAGATAAAACAAAGATGGATGTAGGTCGGAATATGTAGGATGTGTTAGAGAAGACAAGAAATTTTCGCATTAGCGGTACTTGCAATAATAGCGAAATTTTCACTATGTAGTACAATTTCGCTATGATAGCGAAAATTTCGCTACATAGTGAAATTTCCTGCTTCGTGTTTTTGTGTACAAATGACCCCGTTTTGATTAATTTCATTTCTACCCTTACTATAATGATACTATTTAGGATAGTTTGGTATTTTCGCTTTTATTTGTAAGGCTATATAAGCCATGTTATGAACAATTTGTAACCTAACTTTCATTTAAAGCATTTTCCATTATAATCCCTCGTTTCGAATTTCTCATTTGTTCTCTCTTTCTCTCCTCTTTCCTTCATTCTTGGCAGACCAAACACACCCTCGAGGATGACAACTCAAAGGATGTTTGGCTAAAGCCTCAAACCTTGGAAGAGAGAGTCGCTAGGTAGTCGATGTGGTCTCGCCGGTGTTCCCTTCCTGCTTTTTCAAGACGTTGGGGCACGCGGTGATGGTGTTCAAAATTTCAAAACTAGGTTTAAAAGCTATTTGATGTATTTTCTTTGTTCAAAACTTGGCAAGCTTTTAGGGTTCAGTGTATTCTTAATGGTAGATACACTGACATCCATTATTTGTCATTTATGAGCCATCGAGGGTAGGTTAAATGCTGGAAATCAACTGCAAGAACATTTATTGCTCGCGAACGCCATATTTCAAATAGGGAATGGTACTAAGTGGGTTAGTTTCTAAAGTTAAACAAAGATCCGGTTTTGATATGACTATATGTCATCTTCCCTAATGCGAGGTAAAAACCCGAGGACACCTTTGCAACCCTATCATACCAAACTAGTGGCCCGAAACTTCAAGGTCTTCTTTTTACATTTTATTTTGAATTACTTTCAGTTAACATAGTGACAACAACCACACTTTTTATACAAATCCGAAATCCAAACGAAAGCCTCACCATTTTGAATCATTATACAAATCATTTGTAAGATGAAAACCCATCTTAGTGTTCGATCCTAGAGCCACTATGCTGCAGTAGTTCTACTACGGCAGTAGGAGGAATTTAGGTATAAATTTTGTTGATATGAAACCTCATTTGCGGGCAATCTAATCAAATGGCGCTTGCCGGGATGGTGCCAAACTACGTATGATGAGTTTATGGGTACTTGTAACCCTTTATTACAAGTATTGGTGACCTTTAAACCTTTTGAATTTAATTGTTTAGAATTTCAAGTTTTTTTTATATCAACTATTTTATTTTTCAGCCTAACACGATCTTTTTATAAAAAGCTCTTGTTGTTACTTCTGCTTTGTCTTTTGTTTCATGTGTGTTTATATCATCGATAGAGGTATATCGGTGGTAGATTGCAAAGAGTTAGTGTACTACTTAACCAACAGTAAGGTTGTGAAGTCAAGCAGGCCACAATGAACAAACGGATCCTCTACCCGAAGAACAAAGAAAGTCAAGAAGGAGCCCCAATGAATCCTACTGCATATAAGTCAATGAGAGACCACATACACCCTCCTAGTGAGTGCACCTTCCTCGCATCATGTACCACCCGCCGATGATGTGGCAACAGATCTCTATCTACGCTCGTCTCACTTTTCACTGAATGGAGAATGAAAATCCATATACACATATCCAGAGTTCGAGGGAAGTTTGGTAATAACTTTTAAAGAAGGTGTGTCCGACATGGACCCGCAAGTCGAAATCATTCCCTGACACGAAAGATAAGGCCAAGATTTGCTCAATTCAATCGAGTACCGAGAACAATTAGAAATCGGGCCGATCTTTCGCTGAATTTTTAAAGAAGTTTTTCAAGACAACCAAGACTGAACAGCTTGAAGAGGCAAATCTACATTTACTCTACTACGATAATGAGAAAGTTTTTATCGTTGTCGGGAGAGATTATGGAGACCATCGCATGCCTACACCATGGGTTTGATACATGGATGCCGCGAATCACTCTATGATGATATGTCTCCAGCCATGAAGCTAAATCCACTGAAACCATGTGTGGAGGGGACTTTCTCGAAGCTAGAACCCGCATGAAGCCATGAACTTTAAACTATGTGGCCGAAACCTCCAAAAGCACGGGACAAACCGAATCCAAGAGAGGTCGAAAAATGAGGCTCAACCCACCAAAGTGTATGAGGCATTTATGCACCGAAGACACGAGACGAAAGCAAATTGACCACTTTGACTCTTCGAAGGTCGGGAGGAGCTGAAAGAGAAATCAACATGAAGTGCAAAGCAAGCAAATGAATTGCTCCGCATCTCACCTGCTGCTTTAATTGTCGGGCCAAGTAACCATCCTGGGGAGCATTGTCCATTAGTTCCTTTAGTCAGGGACTTAATGTAAGAGCATGCCTATGTCTTGGGTCAAAATAAGCCACCTACAAATGCTCCTTATGGCAACACCTAGCACCCTAATCGAGGAATCTCACCAAACCTATCATGGAAGCCAAAACCTCCTGCATATGCTCCCCAAGGAGCATAGCAGCAGTTTGGCTCCACCTCAGCACAGCAGCAGCAGCCTCCACCTTCTTCTCCTATTGAGCAGGCAATTTTGAATTTAAGCAAGGTAGTAGGTACCTTTGTGGAGGAACAAAAGGTGCTGAATGTTCAAACTAATCAGAAAATTGAGACTGTAGAGATCTCACTCAACAAGAAATTAGACAGCATGCATTCTGAGATCTCCAAAAAATATGACAACTTGCAAAGTTCCATCTCCAGGTTGTCTATCCAGCAGCAGGGTCCTGAAAAAGGGAAATTCCCTTCCCAGACACAACAAAACCCTAGGGGAATGCATGAAATAGGCTCTCGCAGTTTAATCCTAATGCGCAAGAACTCGTAATAGAAGTCAAAGCAAAGAGTGACGCTGAGGAAGTGGCACAAGAACCAAGACCAGCACCAAATCCTCAAGAAAGCTCCCACAAAGGTTTTGGAACCCATTCAGAAGAACACCAAAGACTGTGTAGGTGACTCCCCCTTCCCACAGCACTTCAAAAGGAAAATTCACGTAACCAAACTGAAATTTTAGAAGTACTACGGCAAGTGAAGGTTAACATCCCTCTCCTCGATATGATCAAGCAAGTCCCCACGTATGCAAAATTTTTGAAGGACCTATGCACAGTGAAAAGAGGCTTTAATGTTAATAAAAAGGCCTTTTTTACCGAGCAAGTGAGTGCCATCATTGAATGCAAGACTCCTCGTGGAAGTATAAAAGATCCGTGGTGTCCTACAATCTCTGTGAACATAGGCGGCACTTATGTGAAAAAGGCATTGCTAGATTTGGGGGCAAGTGTGAATCTATTGCCTTTTTCCATGTACCAGCAGCTAGGGCTAGGCAAACTTAAGCCAACCACTATCACATTGTCTCTAGCCGATAGGTCCATCAAAATACCAAAGGGGATAGTTGAGGTTGTTTTGATTCAGGTGTACAAATTCTACTATCCAGTGGATTTTGTAGTGCTTGATACCGAACCGTCGCGTAGCTAATCATGCGCATCATCCTCGTGGAAGGCTATTTTTGGCCACTTCCAATGCGATCATCAATCGTTTAAATGGGGTTAGCGCAACTCACCTTAACATGACTTTGAACTCAATATCTTCCACTTGAGTAAAAAGCATATGCAAACTGCGGAGGATGACTGAAGAAGTCTCGCATAATAGATGCAATACAATTCTTGAAGAATGTAGTTAATGAGCAAAGAAGTGGCATGCTAACCCGTGAGCTATCCGAGTGCCTTATGTAGCAACAGGAACCCCAATGCATGAGGCCTGTGTAGTGCCGAAGAAAAAATGGAAATTCTAATTTTGTTGACTAGAGAAGAGGAAAGGAACTCCTCATCAGCTTGATCTCAAACCCGCCTCGTGGAATTAAAATACGATTTTTAGAAGAGAACAAGTAAAGGTTCAGCCTGGTCACATTATCGTCACCGCCGACCACCCACAGAAGAAATCGGGCCGCACCTCCCCTCAAGATGAACAAGCAAGCCTCCTGGGTGGAAAATTTCCGATTTAAAAGGTATTAGGCCCAACACCGCACCCATCACATATATTTAAAAAGCAAGAGTCAAAAGTCATAGTACCACATGAGATCACCAATCCTCACCTCCTCGCGGTGAGGTAGTTCTCATTGAAGCCCCAAGTTGCTGTGCTTCCACATCATTTAATTCCCATATCTCGAGCAAAGCACTTGGGTAAGCCCAACCCAGGTGGTGCCCAAGAAGTCAGGGGTGACAACTGTAAAAAATGAAAAGGGCAAGGATGTGTCTACCCGCCTTACCACTGGATGGAGGGTGGCGCATAGGATTATAAGAGGCTTCAACTACTGAAAGGACCTACTCCCCACTACCCTTCATTGATCGCCTTCTTGAGAGAGTCAAGCACCCATTCTACTCACCCGCTTGGATGGGTATTCAGTAAGTACTCCTCTTTTATAGAGATCGCACTGTAGGATTAAGAGAAGCACCCACATTTACTCAGTCTATTTGGAACCTTATGCTTACGTGAGGATGCCTTTGGTCCCCGTACGCCCGCCACCTGTAGATGTATGCTTAGTATATTCAAAGTGGATATGGTGGAGCGCATAATGGAAGTATACATGGATGATATCACTATATACCTGAGTGACTTTGAAGAACGTGTTCACTAATTAAACCGCCTTGCAAAGCGTGCATTGAAAGCAACCCGGTGCTTAACTCGAGGAATGCCATTTTATAAGCTAACTGCTGATTGTGCTAGGACATGTCATTTCCAGCAGGGGAATTGAAGTTGACAAGGCAAAAATTGAACTCATTTCCAAACTGCCTTCTCCAACAAATGTAAAAACAGTTAGGCAATTCCTTGGTCATGCAGGCTTTTACAGGAGATTTATCAAGGACTTTTCAAAGATTGCTAAGCCCCTTTATGTTCGCCGAAAGATGCTAAATTTTCGGGATAGAGACCGCCGAAGAGCTTTGAAGAGTCGAGGTCCCATTTGACCACTCGCATCCAATAATAAGGGCACCCAATCAGCCGCTGAGGCGACATGTGTGATGCAAGTGATCTTACTATTGGAGTAGTTCTTGGATAAAGAGAAGGTGGAAAACCTTATGTAGTCTATTATGCAAGCAAAACCTTGAATGAGGCACAAAGGAACTACACTACTACAGAGAAAGAATTGTTGGCAGTGGTCTATGCCTTAGACAAATTTCGAGCATACTTGGTTGGGTCCGATATAGTCATTTTTTCCATCATTCCCATTAAAATATCTCCTAACCAAGAAAATGCTAAGGCAAGACTTATCCGATGGTTCTTCTACTTCAGAATTTAATTTGCAAATTAAGGACAAAAGGTGTAGAGAATGTTGTGGCGCATCATCTTTCAAGATTAACCATAGTCTACAACACCATAAACTAATCAACGTATGAATTCCTCAAGAATTTAATGCGCTTGAGAATGCTCCCCGGGTATGCTCATTGCCAATTTCCCAAGAACAGAGAAATTCACCGATTGAAAGAACAAGATAGGAAGTATTTCTTAGCGAAGATCCATTCCTATTATCAAGTTAACCTTCTTGTTTAAATACTCGTGCGACTCACTGGGGGAAGTGTGTGCCCGGGCTAAATACAATAGGGAATTCTGGGCCAACGCCATGAGAATGCCTGCGGTGGTCACTTTGCTTCCCATAAGACAGCAATGAAGGTGTTGCAAATTTTGGTTTCACTCGGGCCTTCTTTTTGTGCCAAGCTCACCAAATGCGCGAGTACGTGATAGATGCCAGCAGCTCTGAAATTGTCTCGATATATGATGCCCCTAAACCCAATTTTAGTAGCTCCAGCTATTTGACTCAAACGCATTTCCATGGACCTCTCCCCACGCGCTGATTCGTGCCACTTGCATGGTGATCCCAATCAACAATATTTGTTTCCTATACTTCCTCCTACTCCGTGAGTCAAGCCACCGCAAAGATAAAGCGGTCTAGGTCGTAAACACGTGGGATGGGTTTTCATCCTACCTGATGATTCGCGATCAATGTTTGAAAATGGTGAGACTTCTTGTTTGATTTTTGGATTGCAAAAACGTGGGAGTTGGTTGTTCACCTGATAACTCCAAAATGTACCTTAAACTTTAAAGCTGAATGCAGAACCTTGAAAGCTCGGGTCACTAGCCGCTGGATAAAATGTAGTTGCCAAGGAGTCCTTCGTTATTTCCTCGCATTGTGGCAAATGACATATAGTCAAAGTTTCAAAACCGGATCTTTGTTTAGCTATAAAAACCTAACCCTAGAATCACTCCTATTTGAGTCCAATCAAATACTACATTCAACGCCCTAGAAGTCGGGCTTGAAACCCTTTAGCATTTAACCCCTGATTTTAATGGCTCAGAATGACATCTAAAGAATGTCGAAGGCATCTACATTAAGAATGCACCAACCCCTAAAGCATGGCAAGTATTGACCAGCTGAAACATTAAATAGCACTAAACCCTAGTTTGGAAAGTTTGAACCATAAATGCAAGACTAGATTATTTTTTAAAGCATGAGGACAAACTCGGCAGAGTCCCTAAACCAAGCTAGCAACCCTCCTCTTCGAAGGCCTTGAGGCTTAGCCAAGCATCCCTGAGTTGTCATCCTCAAGGGGGTGTGCTCGGGCGTACCGAGAAAAACGAGGAAAGGGCGAGAGAGGCAGAAAAATAAACCCTAAAATGAAAAGTCATGGAAAAACTTACATAAATGGAATAGTTAGTTAAGCAAAGTTGTACTTTATATAGTCAACCCTAATGTGAAATGACAAATGCTCTAAAATATAAAATTACAATAGGGACAAAATGGTAATTAATCAAAACGTGGTCGTTGAATCAAAAATATTAAAAAATATAGGCAAAGAATTTCGCTTATGTAAATTTCGCTTAGCATAAATAAAATTTCGCTATGTGCTAGCTTAAATTTCGCGCTAGCTCACGAAATTTACATAAGAGATAGCTGTAAACCAAAAATTTCGCTATGTGAACAAGACTTTTCGTTAAAGTTGGGGTAAATTCCTCGCAATTAGCTTAAAAATCTCCTCACAGTGATTGCTAATTTTTCATGATTGTGAAATTTTCGCAATCCCTACGAAATTTTCGCAAAGCATAGCGAAATTCCGTGTTTCCTCCTTGCCTGCCTGCCACTCCGTGATCACTCTCGCATGGCTTATTCATCAATTTACTCCTTCAATTCTTCAATTCATTTTGACATTTCATCGCTCTCGCCGTGAAATTACCGAGGGATTCCTCACATCCAAGATCACAAAGAAGCCAAGCTCGCTTAACGATCCTGCAAGATCTGCAAACTATCCAAAACAATTTTGAAAACAAATTAGAAGCACTAAGTGGACATGCATGACAATTGGTTTAATTCATATGGATTAGCGCAAGAAAAGCACTCAAAACTTATCTTGAATAGGGCTCAAAATAGCACTTTTTGAGCACTAATCACACTCCCCAACCGACACATATCGCTAGTCCCTTAGCAATGCTAAAACAATAAGGGTATGCATGCTGTGCTTTTACAAAAAGTGTATATGGTTCAAAAGGTATGTACAGATAGGCTTTACCTTTAATATGAACAATTTACACCTGTTCGAAAACTCAACATGAAAGAACAAAAACCATATAAGAACAAGTTTTAGGGCAAACATCAATTTCAAGGAAGTCAACCCGAACTTCCACCAAAATCCAATGTTCCTAAGGTAACCAGCTGAGCTAATAAATTGAAAAAGCTATTCCCTCCCCAACCTAGCTACTGCCATGGCCTTAAACTGTTGACCAACCTAAATAGGAAGAGCTACACTCTTATTTCTTTCCTTGATTGCAATGTAGGGTGCAATGCTAAAAACTCGACTTTACCAAAGTCCGTGTAACGGGGGTCCACCGATGACTCCTAACCAATTAAGGTTTAGGACATCAAGCCAAAAGGATCACTTGACCACAAACTCTCAGTTTCACCCTCGGGATCCGAATGATTTCGAGACCAGCACCAAGTAACACGCTAAACTTTACCCATCCACCCGTGTAATCGAACACTAAGTCGATGACTCTAACCAATTAAGGTTTAGGGCATCGGGCTTTAAAGGCTTGAACATATACCCCCTACCGTGTTCGGTTTCAAGGCAAAAGCGTCACGCTTTATTCTTCTTTTTCTTCTTTCCTTTTTCTTTTTGCTTTTTCTTTTCCTTTTCATTTGGAAGACTACATTGGTCTTCATACATGGGTAACACAAACCTATTATGGGTCGTCAACAAGTCTAAGGCCGGCTCTGCAAAGTGGAAAGAGGTATAGCTTCTCAACCCCAACTATTGATGCAATCGGTGTGCGGTGTGTGGGAGTGGCTGAGGGAATATTTCTAAGTTGAATATGCTGAAACCTCAAGGTGGAAGCTAAAAAACAAAATCATGCATGGAATTGTTCTATCATTAGTAAACTTTTATCTGAGCCCAATTCTTCAAATTAAAGCCAAGAGGATACACAAAATGGAGACCTAAAGTGATTTGCAAAAGTGTAATCAAGCTATAATAACCCTTTACTGTTTTTGTTATAACCAAAATGGCTAATAATACATGCTTAGCAGCTATAGCTAAATATATGACAAAAATATCTAACACCTACTATTGGCTAATACATGAATCCTAAACAAAATGAGTAGAGCGATTAGTAAAAATTTGGCATTTAAAACATGATAGAAGACACTCCCCTGCTCTAACTTTTCCTCTGGCCCAAAGTGCAAGCAGTGTTGGAAAGGAAAGCTAGAAAGAGGTGGGACCTCCTCTATTTGTGGTGGTGGATCGAAGCTAATAACAACAACGCCCGGCATGTCTAAAGGCTGGCGCGGCTGGACTCGTCTCGATGTGTGAGGCACGGTAGAGCCGGGAGTGGCTCATGATGCGTGAAGCACTGTGCATGGGTTGCTCTATGGTGTGTGGCCTCGGCTCGCGTGGCCTCTAGTCAGGTACTGCTGTGTGTGGCCAATGACAGGCATCATGGCATTTGCTAGCTCATAGAATGGCATGTGGGCATGCTCAGGAGGGAATCTTTGCCGTTTGTATGTGAAGGCTTGAGAGTGTCGGCGAGTGGGGCCAGGAGGTGGAGGAGGAGGATGGAGGAGACAAATGCGCCTTTGAACCTCCTCCACCTCTGGCTCACCACGAGACAGGGATCATCTCCCCTCGGAGATCTCTGTACCTCGTTTCTGGTACCTGCTGCTAGTCCTGGCTGTTTGGATGAAAAGGAATCGGCATGACCGGGATCGCTCCATGGACCAGGGATGAGGGGCATCTGATCACCCTCCTCTGAAATACGGGGCTCCTCAGGAAATCCCATCTCCGAGACACGAAACCATTAGTCGCGGCATCAGCGGGCCAGACCCTCGGCTGAGCCAGAGCCCTTGCGGTGGACATGTATCCTCGAAGTCACGACGGGCGGTCTGCATGACTAACTGAGAGGAGCCTTGAACAAGAATCCTCGAGAGGATCGGTACGAGGAGCCTCGAGTATGGCTCCTGCGGCCCGAGCCGTAGTCTTTGCAGCGGAGATAAGCTAGTCGGGATGGGTGGTCGCAGAGCATCGGGGCGGGGAGCCTGGGAAGGGTCTGAGGATCTGCCGTGAGTATCTCGAGCGGGACAATGAACCATCTCCCTGCGTGTGAATTTGTGGCCCGGTCGAATATCTCGAATTGGCCCGGCTCCGCGGTGTCTTGCAGTGATATGTCGCGGCTTGGAGTACTGCGTCGTCGTCGTGGTGAATCGGGCTCGGACTCGGCCTCCGAGAGTGTGGGTGAGTAGAGGCTGAGCACCACGGGGATAGTAGAGCGCGCCGGTATCTGAGCAGCGGTAGGGAGTCTTGCGTGATCGATCTCATGGAGTCTGGCCTGAGGTCGACGGTCCAATCTTGGCACATCGTAGAATGACTCCCCATGAAAGTCCCTGGCGGGCAGATCTACATTCCCCGGAATCGGGGTCCTAGTGAACAATGGCCGCCTGATCCTCGAGGTCGACGATAGATGGGGCGATGAGCTCTCCTCTGCTGGGGAAGGTGATGGCTGAGATTTGAGGCGTTGAGGACTCCCAGGGCACGTGTAGGGCCCTGAGAGGGCGGGCCGGTCTGTCGTCTACGAGGCAGGGAAGGGACCCATGGCCCCATCCTAGTCTGATACCTCCGGAATCCCTGAGGCTCCTCAGGGATGGCAGTGGAGCTGCTCACTCCCTGCAGGGTGCTAAATCTATGCTGGCACGAAGCGGAAACCGCACAGTGCAGCACCATGTACGTAGTCGGAAGAGAGTCTATAAGGCGTGCTCGCGGTACAGGGTGGTAGTGCTGCTTTGTGCTCACACTTTCGGTACGGACCAGGGCTCGGCTGAACCAAGGCAAGCCACGGCTAGGCCAGGGCACGGAAGGCGCGGGTTTGGTAGTGGTCGGCTGTGGGAGCGGAGACCTTTGGGGCATGATGGGAGATTGCGGGCACGTATGCGCGAGGTGGACGAGAGAAATGGGGCCACGGCTAAGGGCCACGGTGCGGGGCTTGGGCACAGTAGCGGGTGGAGCAAAGGCGGGGGGCACGGCACGGCACGGCACGGCCGGTGGGACGGCGGCGGTAGAGGGCGGGGCGCGGCTACTACTCCACGGCAAGGGGAGGCAGGGGGGGGGGGAAGGAAAAAAGGGAATGAGATGAATGGCTCCCCCTCTTTTTATAAGTCAGTTAGACAGGCGAAGAGTCGAGAAGCCAGGCCACGATGACCCGATTTCGCCGTTTTAGCGAAATTTTTGCGAAGCAGGTTTTACAACGGATAAAAAAAAAATAAAATTTTGATTTAGAGCAAGTTAAAACAAAAGCAAAATAAAAATTATTTTATCATAAACCTATGAATAAAGGTAAAATAAGAAATTAAAATTAGGCTAGGAAAGTTGCTAAAGGCTAAGCGACTATGAAAATTGACCAATTTTAAGCAAAAACCAAAAAATTTGGTACTTTGGTTTTAGTAGACTCCAAACCGACTCAATTTCAGCTGATTACTCATGGAGGGTCAAAGGAGGAGAAGCTCATGGCAGCGATGTACGGCTTATGCTGCGGCCTTCGTATTTGGCTCCTTTGTTTTGATTTTCTTCTCACTGGGCGATCTTGGGCTTACCAATTGCTCTGCAAGGGTTGATGCAAACAACTCCCAATCAGCTGCCTCATTTTCCTTAGCCAATTCTTGCAAATTGCGGACCAATTTTGGCTTCCGCATTTAAGACGGCCAGGCAAACTTCATCGGTCCATGATTTGCATTTTCATGGCTTGTGCTTGTTACTCAAGTGAAAAACATTGAGCTCAATGTCATGTTGTTGCCAAATGTGGTACGCATCCTCCCATTTCGGCAATTGATGATTGCATTGGCAGTGGCCAAAAATGGTCTTCCTAGGATAATTGGCACATGAGTGTTGGGCCCATTTGCTATTGGCTCGATATCAAACCTTAACACAAAGTCTCTTGGATAGTAGATTTGTCCACCTTTACCAAGACATCCTCAACTATTCCCTTAGGAATCTTCAGAATCGGTCGGCCAATGATAGAGTAATGTTGGTAGGCTTGAGCTCCCTAAGCCTAGCGCGCCATTGAGTATGGCGGTAGGTTTGCAGCTCCCAATCTAGCGGTGCTTTGTCTATGCAAGTCCGCCCATGTTGACTAAAATTGTGGGGATCACAGATCCCTTGTATTTGGCTTGGGGAGTCTTGCTTTGGATTATGGCGACTTGCTCAGTTGGGAAGGCCTTCTTTTCAATGCCCTAATCCTTTTCTTGATTGTACGCAGGTCACCTTGAGAACTTTGCGCCAAGTTAGGACTTGTAATCATGTCGGCCGGTGGAATGTTTACCTTCGCATAACACTTCCCAAATTTCGGCTGGTTTGGGATTTTTTTCTTGCCTCTCGGTGCTTGAGAAATGGAGGGCGGCCACTTTTCTTCAGCGGGTCTTCCCAGCTGATTGATACTTTCGGGCTCGGCTTCTTTCGCCCATGTTTCTTCAGCAGTTATGGGCACTGGTTGCTCTATCTCTTTTCCACTCCTCAGAGTGATGATAGCTTTCACTTCATCTATCCCTGAATTGCTGGACGAACCTACCTCATGGACTCCTTTTGGATTTGGCAATGTTTGGGAAGGGAACCTTCCTCCCTCCTGTATCTCCAGCAATTTTTTGATCTTTGTGATTGAATCTTTGCTTGAGTTGTCAATTTTCGATTAAGATTGCTCTCAAGCCCATCTATTCTTTTGTCGGTGTACTTTCTCTGATATCAATTCTTTGGCGCAGGTTGTACGTTGATCCACATTTTGTTATTCCCTGAGAATTGCTACCACGCATAGATTCAATGGCTTCAGCGAGGGAGAAGTGGATGATGATGGGTGTGGTTGAGATGAGGAACAGTTGTTTTCTTGTTGGGGGCACATAGGCGGGGATTAGGTTTCAGGGAGATTAGGGTGATTCTTCCAGTGGGTGTATGCATTCACCGTATGGGGCATTAGGTTAGTGCTTTATGTATTGGCCCACGGCATTAGCATGCTCGACATCAAATCCTTCAGCGAGGGCATTCGGATAGTATTCTCTGGATGGACGGTGGGCGAACAATTGATGCATGGATTGGCTTTGTGCGATATTTTCGATCCTTTGCACGCCGTGGGGCCTTTTTCCTTCTAGTTCTTCCATACTTTCACAGCTAGGGTTGATATTCTCTTTCATTTCCATATCTTCGGAAAGTGTATAAATGCCTCCCCTTTGGTTGGGTCGAAGGCTTCGTCTTTCGGCTTCCATGGATTAGGTTCATCCGAGCCTTGGGATTTTAGCCACGTAATTCGAAATCCATGGCTTAAATACGGATTTTTGCAAAAATTCCCTCACACATGGTTTCTAGCGATTGCTTCATGGCGAGAGGACATACCATTATAAGAAATGATTCATAGCATCCATGTATCAAAACCATGGTGTGGACATGCATTGATAGTCTCCATGAACCTTTCCGGCTTGATAGAATTTCTCATTGTCATAAGCCCAGGAGTAAGTGTAGATCTATCTCTTCAAGCTGATGGTCTTGGTTGGCAGAAGAATTTCTTAAAGAGTCGACTTGAAGATCGGCCCCGATTTCTAATCGTTCTCGGCCTGGTGGAATTGAGCCATGTTTTACGGCTTTGTCGCCCGAGGTTAAACGGGAATGCCTTAACCAGCTCAGCTGTCGGTTTTATACCCTCCTTAAAAGTTGGCACATACTTCCTCAAAATCCAGTATGTGTGAATATGGATTTTCATTCTCCATACTGTAAATGGGAAGCGGGGGCACTAGGTAGGGTCTATTTCTTTGCATCCTGCGGGAGGTATGATGCGGAAGGAGCCTTTCGCTCACAGGAGGTGTATGTGATCCCTCATCGACACATTATCTTTGTTGGATTCATAGGGTGCTTGTTGACTTTGTTGTTCCTCGAATTAAGGATCCATTTAGTCCGCTGTGCACCTTGATTTCACTGACCTTGCTCATAGGTGCACTCACTCTTTGCAATCTACGATATCCCTGCATCCCGATCTTTGCGTAAACACACATTGCCCAAAATGAAACAAACAAAGAACCTGAACAAAAGCATAAAGAAAGGTCGGTATTAGCCAAAAAACAATGGTATTAAAAATAGCACTATGATGCGATAGCGCGAGTGAAGAAAACTTGCGGTTCACGCACCTACAAATCAAAAAGGACGAAGGTCCGCAACGCACTTGTAATGTGGATTTACAAGTACATATCAACTCATCACTCGTAGTTTGGCACCATCCCAGGCAATGGCGCCATTTGATTCGTGCCACGGTAGGGTGATCCGGAATCAACAATATTTGTTTCTTATACTCCTCCTACTGCCGTGAATCGGCTTCTGCAGTATAGCGATCTAAGGTAGAACTGCAGGGGATGGGTTTTCATCCCGCGGATGGTCGCATCAATGTTTTGAAAATGAGTGAGACTTCTTGTTTGGATTTTTGGATTTCGTTAAAAGCAGGGGACTTGGTTGTTCAACTGGATAAGCTGAAACAACAAAGCTGAAAGTGAAATGGTAACCTTGAAGGCTTGGGTCACTAGCTTGATAAAATGGGGTTATTAAGGAGTCCTCGGGTTATTTCCTCGCATTAGGGCAAATGACATATAGTCAAAGCCAAAACCGGATCTTTGTTTAGCTATAAAACCTAACCCTAGAATCACTCCTATTTGAGTTCAATCAATTACTAAGCATTCAATGTCCCAGTCAGTTTGAAACCCTAGCATTTAACCTCATTTCAATGGCTCGTAAATGACATCTAAAGAATGTCATTGCATCTAACATTAAGAATGCACTGAACCCTAAAGCATGGAAAGTATTGACCAAAGGAAAGACATTAAATAGCTTATTAGTACCCAAAAAGTGCTATTTTGAGCCATATTCAAGATAGGTTTTGAGTGCTTTTTGCGCACTAATCATATCAATTAAGCCATTGATGTGCGGGTCCACTTAGTTTCACTAATTCCATTTCGAGTTTGTTTTTAGTAATTTCCACGGGTTTTGCGTGCCTCGACCAATTAGTTCAAGTTTGATGTCAAGATATATGTAGAATGCGAGGATTCACAGTGTTTTCAACCATAAATGTGAAGGTAAAGTGATGAATAAGAAGTGCAGCGGAAGAGGGATCACGGGTGAGCAACGAAGCGGGAGCAATCCCGAGTTTTTCGCTATGATTGCGAAGTTTCTTTGCAGGATTACGAAAATTCATAATCATAGCAAAATTTACGCAATCTAAGCGAGTGGGAATTTTAAGCTAGGCTAGCTGAAATTTCGCTAACTAGCGAGAATTTCTTATGCTGTGAAATTTCAATTCGCTATCTCACAAAAATTTAAACTAGGCCTAGCGGGGAATTTCGCCTATTCGCGAGGAGTCCACTTTGTTAGCTATTTCGCTATGCTGGAATTTCTTTGCATATGGCAGAAATCTCGACCTGTGTTTTTGGTATACTTGATCCCAAACTGACCACGTTTGATGTATTACCATTTTTGACCTTATGTAATCTCATATTTTGGGGTAATTTTTTGTATTTTCACACTTTGGGTTGGACTATATAAACCCACACCTTTTGTAACCCAAAAAAAAAAAAACTTTTCATTTTTATCTGATTTCCCAGGCTTTCATTTTAGGGTTTATTTGCTCTCTTCTCTCTCTTTCTCTCATTTTCTCGGTGCTTAAACACCCTTAGGAGATGACCGCTCGAGGATGCTTGAAAACTAAGCCTCATAACTGAGGGTGGCTAGCTTGGTTTTTGGGGTACATTGCGGGGTGTCCTCTTGCTTTAAATGTTACAGGTCTTTGCATTTATGATTGACTTTCAAACTAAGGTTTAATGGCATTTAATGTCTTTCCTTTTGGTCAATGCACCGTGCTTTAGGGTTCAGTGCATTCTTAATGGTAGATGCAGCGACAATTTTAGATGTCATTCTGAACCATGGGAATGAGGTTAAATGCTAGGGTTTCACTTTTGAATGGTTTAAATGCTTAGTACTTGGGTTGACTCAAATAAGGGTGGTCTAGGGTTAGGTTTATAAATTTAAACAAAGATCCCAGGTTTGGCTTTGACTATAGGTCATTTGCCCTAATGCGAGAAATAACTTAGGGACATTTTTATAGCCCCATGTTATCAAGCTGACGACCGAATGCCAGATTACCATTTAACTGCTTTAAACATTACAGTTATTAGTCGAGTGAACCTCCTGACCCAGTTTGTTTTTAACAAGAAATCGAAAATCCAAACAAAAGCCTCACCATTTTCAAACACTTGATGCTAATCATTTAGTAGGATGAACTCATCCCACAGTGTTTGACCACTGACGCTATCTTTGCGGTAGCTTATTTCTGACGATGGGAGAAACGTAGGAATATAAATTTTTTGATTCGCATCACCCCTCTTGTGTACTGAATCAATAGCATTAAACCACTAGTTTGGGAGGTTTAGGACCATAAATGCGTACTGTATCATTTAAAGCATGAGGACAACTGCAGTAGCCCTAAAACCAAGCTAGCAACCCTCCTCTTCAAGGCTTTGAGGCTTAGCCAAGCATCCCTTGAGTTGTCATCCTCAAGGGGTGTGTTTGGCAGCCGAGAAAATGAGGGAAAGAGGAGAGAGAAGAGAGCAAAATAAACCTAAAATGAAAAGCTGCGGGAAAAACATACATAAAATGGAATAGTTAGGGTTACAAAGTTGTAGGGGACTTATATAGTCAACCCTAATGTGTGAAATGACAAAAATGCCTAAAATATAAAATTACAATGGGGCAAATGGTAAGTAATCAAACGTGGTCGTTTGGAATCCAAAAATATCAAAAACACAGGCGTGATTTTAAAAACATGGGAGTAAATTTCGCTAGCATCAATGAATTTACATTATCTTGTGAAATTTCCTAGCCTAGCGAAATTTACAAGAATATCGAAAACCAAAAATTTCTGCATGAGCAGTAATTTTGGCTAGGCTAGTAAATTTGTAACAGCGAATTTCACATAAAATTTAAGCTAGGATTGCGAATTTTTAAGCTATGATTCTGAAGTGCAATCCCTGTGAAATTTAAATGCATAAATGAAATTCGGAGTTTCCTCCCTCTTTTACTGTCTTGCCATTGCATCACTTCCTACATGGTTTATTCATCAATTTGCCTTCAATTCTTCAATTCATTTTGACATTTCATCGCCTCAGCTTGGTGGGAGTGCGAGGATTCTCATCCGGCATCATAAAAGCGAAGCTCGCTAAGCCCGATCCCAAGATCTGCAAAACTATCCAAAACAATTTTGAAAACAAATTAGAAGCACTAAGTGGACATGCACATGACAATTGGCTTAATTCATATGATTAGTGCGCAAAAAGCACTCAAAACCTATCTTGAATAGGGCTCAAAATAGCACTTTTTGGGCACTAATCACACGTCTTATGGGCATGCATACATATTGGTGGGGGTAGACTATGTATCTAAATGGGTTGAGGCAATCCCCTGCAAAACCAATGACCACAGGGTGGTGCTCAAATTCTTGAAAGAAACATCTTTTCCAAGTTTGGGGTACCAAAAGCCATTATTAGTGATGGGGTTCACATACCGTAACAAACCTTTCCGAAAACCTCATGGCTAAATATGGTGTTAGAAAAACACAAAGAAATTAGCTACCCCTTACCACCCCTCAAACAAGTGGTCAAGTAAGAGGCTTTCCAACGAGGAGATAAAGACCATTTTAATGAAGGTGGTGAGCGACCTTGGAAAGATTGGTCCCTCGATTTGCTTGATTCACTTTGTGGGCCTATGAGCGACTTTCCAGGAGCCAGATTCTGGAATGTCCCCTTACCGTTTGGTGTATGGAAAGGCATGCCATCTTCCGATTAAGGCTCCAGTACAAAAGCATGGTGGGCAATCAAAAGTGAACATGGATTTAAGTAGGGTTGGGCTCGAAAGATTCCTTGATCTCAATGAGTTGGAGGAACTACGAGAATGATGCCTATGAACTTCGAAGATTGCAAAGGAAAGATCGAGAAAAAATGGCATGATCGGATATTAACTCACAAGAATTTGTCGGGGATCAAGTCCTCTGTGTGATTCCAAACTCCATCTATTTCCGGAGCAGAAGCTCAAATCGCGTTGGGCCAGGCTGAATTTATCATCCACCAAGCATACTTGAATGGTTCAGTTGACCTTCTCAACCCGAAAGACAAGAAAATATTCAAGGTTAATGGGCAACAAGTCAAGCCCTATGCTGCTCACCATTCTGCAGAAGAGGAGGAGATTCCCCTCCTTGATCCTCCATGGCCAGACATTCACGGCCACTAAGGCTGGTTTGGTCTGTGAGACAGGCTGCGACTCAATTTTGATTTTCTTTTGGTTAATTTTAGTTATTTTATTTTTAGTATTTTTATTTATTTCAGTTTTTAATCAAAACTTTTTCTTTTTTTTTGAAATATTCAGTTTAATATTTTATTTTTATTTATTTCTTTATTTTATTTTAATTTATTTATATTATTTATGTTTTTATTTTTGCAGGATAAATGCTAGTGCAGGGCAAATTCGCTATAATAGTGAAATTTTGCCTGCGACTCTTATTTGTCGGGGGACCTTTAGTGCCCAAGCCTGATAAAAAGCACCCCGGGTTTTTCATTCACATCCTTTGGACCCTTCCGTGCGGCGCTGAGAATTGCCCACTGCGCTGCGCCGCCTCTCTCCCTCTGTCGCCTGATCCCGGTAGTGCACCTCCTCCCAGCCTGCGCTGACGCGAGTCGAGCCACGCATTTCCGATCCTTATGCTACGTTTGCACGAGCCACGCGCCCAGGCGACCATCCGGCTGACGCCCGGCCAGTCACTGCGGTCCAGCTGCTTAGAGCACCGTGCCGCCTGCTGCCGTGCACACCTCCCGCTTTTTAGCCCCTCGCATTCTCCGACCATGGTTCGCACATGCGGGGGCATCGGTCCGACCCCGGAGTTCGGACCAGGTACCTGCCGTGATAGATACGGGCACTTCGAGGCTGCGAGTTGGCCACTCTTGACTCGGGATCAGAGGCACCTCTTGCGTTGACCTCTTGATGCGGTGTGATCACCGAGTCCGACCTCTGGCCTGCTATTCGGAGGAGGCTCGGGTCCACGAGGCCCGATCAAGCGATACCGAGTGGGACCTCGCCCCCCCTCTCCTAAGAATCCCTACCACCTCGAAGGGCCAGCCTGACGAGGCCGGACATCGGCTTAGGGAGTCTCTTGGCGTTTGGCAGGAGCCTTCGCCTCCTCCGGCTACTTTCGGTACATGTCGCCTCGATTATCCCGGCTTAGAGAGGATCGACGTCGATGTTTAGGCGGCCGATACCGGGGAACGTGGTGTCGTGCCAAGGACTTTCCGCGTGGGAATCCTACTATGATATACCGTGGCTGGCGGCCGGGCCGTGATTCGAGGAGATTCAATGAGGTTGGTCCAGAGGTATTCCCTGCTGCCGTTTATTTCTCCGAGGCAGTTTTTCTATCCCCGGATGGTACTTGAGTTTTATCATACTGCCGCAGCATCCCAAGGTGTCCACGGTGATCAAACCGGTTCGGCATAGATGGCCGAATCACGGGATTACTGCGACCTCGGATATCTTTGCTGCTTTGGGCTTGCGGTATAGTTAAGCAAACTCCGCGGTGTAGCCGATGGCACGAGCTAAGCCGCGCTTCGAAGATGATTAAACTCTCTCTCTCGGGGGCCTCTGGCCGGATCTAACACTTTTCATGCGGCTTCGCCCGCGGATGCTCCTCACGGGACGCATCTGCCTTTGGTCCAATCTGTTCCCGCTGCGGCATTATTTACCAGCCTGATGCATGCCGAGGCTGCGTGCCGGATATCAAGGAGTATTGGTTCCAGTAACAAATTTGGTTATGGCCCCCTTTACTTCACTTGAGGGAGAAGGTCCATCAGCGGGACACAGTCGTGATTATTCGCGATTGATGCCGAGGTTACTATGCCACATCTTGGAGCATCTTGGGTTCTTTCGAACCACGTATGGAAAATCGAGCAAGGGTGCATCTCGGATCTTATCCGATGAGCGGACCTTGTCTATGCCACTCCTCATTTCCTTTTTGGCGTAGGAGGTAGATGATGATTTTGCGGAGGACCTGCCTGGGGGTGGCGGCCCGATCCCCGAGTGGTGGAGGTGGAGAGGACTTGATTAAGATTCATCCCTTCGATTCCACCTCCTACTACCCCGGCTCCTCACGAGGCTGAGGCCCACCCTATCACAACGGGCATCGCAGAACATCCTGTCCAGCACCTAGGGATTTGCTCGCATTTATTATGGATGTTGTCAGCACACTTGCTCACGACTGCATCTTTAGCGGCTATCAGAGACGACATTAGATGAGCGGATGGCTAGCGGGAATCCTCTGGCCCGCGAGAATCGGGGCTATTCTCCTACGAATCTCTGAGAGCCACAGGTCTCTCATAGATTAGTGCCAGAGGCCTATACGACCCGCTCGCGGCCGATCGGGTGTTTGGCCGGCTCGTTGGATGTGCTCGCGACATGCATGTGCGCTTCAGAGATCCACACGCATACCACGCAAAGTAGAGGTGATCACGCTGTCTCTAGCTTTCCTATCACAACTCGTGAGGACACAGTTATACTTTGGTTGGGGGGAGAGTTAGCGTCGGAAGTGGCATTTTTCTTACATTTTTTTTTTATACTTGTTGTTTTAGTTTTATCCATTTAACGTCTTGTATAGAGTATTTTGTATGTCAGTAGCCAATAGTAGGCGAGTACATTTCACGTCTGTTGACTATGTATAGTGTTCGGCTATGATAAGCTTGTCGCAGCCACTTTTAGTTATATTAAAAGCTTTATGCGATGTTATTTACATTTTCTACTTTTGCACCCATTTTTTACTTAACTTTTGTATATGCGCAATGTTTGACCTTGGTGTGTTGAACTTATTTCCTAATGGTGTCCAGCGTTAGAGGGCCCTATCAGAGTTGAGTGGATGACTGATTAACTTCTTGTTGTATTTAGCCTGTAACACCTTTGTCGCCACCTGCAACGAGCACGTTAGGTCTCATTGATAGGCTAAGGAATAGCACAAACCCCCCTCTTCTGATCTGAGCCCCTTACTGGTGTCGTTTACTCCTTGAATAGGTTATATGGACCCACATGCATAGAAGGCCACGATGTGTCTTCGAAAATAAAATAAGAGAAAAGAAAAGCAAAAGAAAAGAAAGAATCGTTTTGCCTTGCCTTGAAACCGAGCACGGTCAGAAGTATATGGCAAAAACCTTTCAAGCAGGAATTGCCCTAAACCTTCAGCGGTTGGGGTCGCGGAGCTTTGTGTTCGCTACACGGGTGGATGGGTGAAGTTTGAGTGAGTTGTAGGTCTTTGGAGGCTGAAATCATTCGGGTCTGAGGTGAAACCTATGGGTTGTGATCGAAGATCCTCGTAGCTCGATGCACCTAAACCTTCCTTTGGTTGGGAGTCGATCGGTTAATCCAGATTACACGGACTTTAGTGAAGTCAGACCCTCGGCATTCTTCCACAACACAAAAGAATTGTCATAATAAGGGGCGAGTCTGATCTGTTGGAGTTGTTAACACACAAAGGTTATGGCATTAAGCTCGGTTAGGGGCTTGTCTGGTTTAAGTAGTTTATGATCGAGACACGATCAAACAAACCCGTGGCTTTTTGTAGAAGAAGAGCACAGTTCGTACCTCGGAGGAGCTTGTTGGTCGGTCGTCTGTTATAATTTTCATTCTTTCAAGATGGTTTTAGGCGTGGGTTTCGTGATTCTCATCGCGAGTATGCATTACTTTTACAAACTTTTTTGATACATCATGTTTTATTCTGCCTTGTTGATTATTTCTAGCATTGCCTCTTTGGGACGGTTGGGGGGTGTGATTAGTACCCCAGTGCTATTTTGAACCTATTTAGATATGTTTTGAGTGCTTTTTGTGTACTAATCATATTAATTAAGCCAATTGACACGTGTAGGTCCCTTTGGTACTAATGATTGTTTCGAGGGGTTGTTTGTGGTGGTTTTTTGCGGGTTTCATAAACCTATCCTACCATATCCAGGCTATTATATCGAAGTTAGAGCTGATTTACAGAGTTCGGTATGATTTAGTTTTAGATTACATCAAGTTGGGAATGAAGGAATTGAAGATAAAACAAGCTGGATGCAGGCTGGAATATGCAGGATGCAAGCAGGAGAGGACAAGGAAATTTCGCTAGAATAGCGAAATTTTCACTATGTAGTGCAATTTCGCTACATAGCGAAATTTTCGCAATAATAGCGAAATTTTCGCAATTATAGCGAAATTTTCGTTATGTAGTATAATTTCGCTATATAGCGAAATTTCGCTACATAGCGAAATTTCCTGCTTCGTGTCTTTGTGTACAAACGACCCCGTTTTGATTAATTTCATTTCTACCCTTACTGTAATGATACTATTTAGGATAGTTTGGTATTTTCTCTTTTTTTTTGTAAGGCTATATAAGCCATGTTATGAACAATTTGTAACCTAACTTTCATTTAAAGCATTTTCCATTACGGGTCCCTGTTTTCAGCCCTCATTTGCTCTCTTCTCTCTCCTCTTTCCTCATTTTCTTGGCAACCAAACACACCCTTTGAGGATGACAACTCAAAGATGTTGGATTCAGCCTCTAAACCTTGAAGAAGAGGAGGGTTGTTAGGTAGGTTGATGTGGTATAACACGTTGTTCCTGTTTTCCAAGGCGAATGCTAACGTATTTATATTCAAACACAAAACTAGTTTAAAAAGCTATTTGATGTATTTTCTTTAGTCAATGTAGCGGCTTTAGGGTTACGTAATATTCTTAATGGTAGATACCATGACATCCATTAGTTTGTCATTTATAGGCCATGTCGAGGTAGGTTAAAATCTTGAAATCAGCTGCATGAACATTTATTGCTCGATAAATGCCATATTTCAAAATAGGAATGGTACTAAGGGTTAGTTTCTAAAGTTAAACAAAGATCCGGTTTGGATATATGACTATATGTCATCTTTCCACCAATCTTGAATTAAAAACGAGACACCTTTACTTGACCCTATCATACCAAACTAGTGGCTACACGAAACTTCAAGGTCTTCTTTTTTACATTTTATTTTGAATTACTTTCGATTAACATAGTGGCAAACCAGCTTCCACGCTTTTATACAAATCAATCGAACAAAAGCCTCACCATTTTGAATCATTATATACAAATCATTTTGTAAGGCGAAAACCCATCAGTGTTAGATCCTAGAGCCACTATCTTTGCGGTAGTTCTACCCTAATCATTAGGAGGAATTTAGGTATAAATTTTGTTGATCCGAAACCCTATTGTGGCACGAATCACATATGCCTGTGGAGGATAATGGGTGATTATAACTTTTCTGAAATCTATGTTTTGCATCGAGTGCATAGGTTGCTTGGTTGTGTCGATGTGAATAGCCGGGTTTTGACATAACCATTGCAGGGCATGTGTTAGGCTATTGTATTGGGTAGGAATTGCTATGAGTTAGCCTAAGGAAGGCTGAATGACATTATTTGTTTAGTCATGGATTGATGGATGCTAATATGCTTGATACGATATCTATATATATAATTGACATGAAGTACAACTGATGAGAATGGTTCATGTAGTGTGCATCATCACATATGACATGAAATTCTGCCGATGCGACAGTGATGGCATTGCATATGCATAGGGACATCAGCATATTGGTTGTGGGTGCATGGGTATGGTCATCCATCATCAGTGTTAATGAAAGGGTAGTGAGCTCGTACTTTGGACGACGTCTAATAAATGACTCATGGCTCAAAGCATAAAGTGAAATATAATGTGTGTTGGGCGAAGCAAGAAGGGGGTCGTTAATCCCTTAGGTGGCTTACGGAACATGAGTATAAGAGACCAGCGATGTAATCAAGAAAAAGTTCGTTCCCCCCCGAGCCAAGACACCGCGGTTAACACATAGACTTGAGTTGTATGGCGGTAAATTCGGAATTGACTCGGGATTAGTTGCCCGTTAAGCAGCGCTACATTGGAATCTTCTTGGCCCGTGGGGGCTCGGGTGTATGTCAATAATCATTAGTACTACCGGTGGCCCGGTTGTCACACTTGGCATGAAACATGTGAGGGGAGTCGGTGAGTGACTCGGGATATGGGCATGAAGACATTTTATGCATGGCATACAACATTCATGTAAACATTTTCACTTGGATGTGTATGGGTTGGTTTGATCATTGTATGAGCACTTAGGTGGGGGTAACCCTTGTAGGAGATTATCACTACTGGGTTTTTCTCACCTCGTCGTGGTTGCCCCCGGAGTACGGGTCAAGTGGGGCGGGTGACCGTCGAGACTGACACATATGAAGAAAGCCGGATGTGGCTCTAAACCATATTTTGTATATCTATATTAGAACGATCAATTTTAATATATCATTTTGTATAGAGTGTATAATTGAACTCTGGTAAACATATCAATACATAGTTGCATGTCTAGTATTCATGGTATGGTTCAATGGGGCCGAGTGGTCACTATGACTCATGAATGACCTGGTGTGGTATATTGAGCTCGGATGGGTCATGTGATGTATTGACCTCCTGAGGTTGGATTCGTTGTGAGATGGGGCTTCCGTCTGGAGGAGACTTTGTTCTATTTTTTATTAAATTATGGATCCCGAGAAATAGGACATAATGGTGTGGTGTTGGGTTACCCGACACCCACCGATTTTCTTAGGTTGACGGGTTGTCAACGGGACCCCCGTGGGTAGGGGTGTCACACCCTTCGACTGTGCATTGATTACCAATAGTTGAATAGAGTTACGATTAAGAATCGATTATCCCGCTTCCCAGAAGTTGATGACTTGTTTGATCGGTGAGAGGAGCGAGTCTACTCGAGATGAATCTTCGCGCGGTCACCATCGGTTAGAGTTAGGGAGGTTGATATCCCTAAGATCGCGTTTAGGATGTGGTATAGGCATTTCGAGTTCACTGTGATGCCCTTTGGGTTGACAAATGCGCCAACGGCATTCATGGATCTCATGCATAGGGTATTCCCGACCCCTGATGGGGTCGTTGTGGTCTTTATTGATGAGCAAATTTTATCTATACGATCGGGGAGGAGCATGAGGATCATTTGAGGATTGTTCTTCGGGCACTCGGGGGACCGAGCGGGTTGTATGCCAAGTTAGTGGTCACGGGTTTGGCTTGCGAGGTGGTCGAGACACGTTGGTGTAGAGCTTCAAGTGTGTGTCGATAGACCACTAAGAAGGTTGAGGTTGTTATGAGTTGGGAAATGGGTGGTCTTAGAGATATCACGAGTTTCTTGGGGTAGCGGGAGTATCCTGACCGGTTCATCGAGGATTTCTCCCGACTAGTAGCACCTATGACTAGATTGACCTAGAAGGGGGTCAAGTTTGAGTGGAATGACCTGTGTGAAAAGGCATTCTAAGAGTTGAAAAGGAGGCTTACTTCAGCTCCTATTTTGATAGTCCCGGAACAAGGAAAGAGGTACACGGTGTATTGTGATGCCTCTAGGGACAGACTGGGATGTGTCTTGATGCAGTCCGAGAGGGTTGTGGCTTATGGTTTCAGACAACTAAAAAATCATGAGCAAAATTACCTTACACATGACCTGGAGTTGGAGGCCATAGTCTTTGCCTTAAATATTTGGTGCCACTACCTGTATGGTGAGAAAATTGAAGTATTTTCATACCACAAGAGTCTGAAGTATATTTTCACACAACGGGACCTCAACATGAGGCAACGTAGATGGATGGAGTATCTTAAGGATTATGACTTCACTTTGCATTACCATCCTGGTAAGGCAAATGTAGAGGTTGATGCACTCAGTCGAAAGTCACAGGGAGTACTAGCTAATATAGCTTCGGAGTGGCGGATGCTCAGGCTAATGGAACGGTTGGGATTTATGATGCAATGATCAGACCCGGGAGGCGCTAGGGAGTTATGTAAGACTACACCATCCCTCTTGACGAAATTGATTGAGTCCTAAAGGACGGGGCCATGAGTATCGTTCATCAAAGACCCGAGTATTGTGTCAGTCTGGTGTGAGGCCCCGGGCCATCCACACGGATGGTAGTCTTGATGAGTGGTTGTGGTTCTTTGATTGACCGATTTGAGAGGGGAGATCCTCGGGGAGTTCTCTTGCTCTCGTTTTATTAATGCATCAATTGGCACTAAGATGCGAGATCATTACCGCCCGAAGTGTGAAGCGAATGAAGCAACAAGTTAGAGATTTTGTTCGACGGTGTCTCACGTGTCAGCAGGTAAAGGCTGAGCATCAGAAACCAGCAGGGCTACTTCACCATTAGAGATAGCTGAGTGGAAGTGGGAGCATGTGACGATGGATTTTGTGACCCACTTGCCACGGTTTCTGTTGGAGGCATGATGTCATATAGGTTATAATTGGATGGCTTCGCTAAAAGCGGCACCGCTTTCTAAGCGGTGTGGATGACCTTCACACTGGGAATTGCCCGATTATATATTCGTAAGTTGTCGGCGACATGGAGTGCCAGTCTTTATCGTTTCAAATAGGGATCCCAGATTTACGGCACACTTTTGGAAGAGTTTTCAAAAGGCCATGTGGGGATTCTGATTAGCCCGATGAGCCTGGCATTTCATCCTCGAGGCGGATGGTCGATCGGAAGGACCATACAGTTTTTAAGGACATGTTGCGTGCATGTCTGGATCTCAAGGAGTAGGCTGGGAAGAGCATTTACCTTAGTGGAGTTCGCCTACAACAAAAGTTATCAGGAGAGTATTCAGATGGCATCCTATGAGGCCTTATATGGGAGGCCGTGTCGTCGGTGATACATTGGACGGAGGTGGGAGAGCCTCCATCCGTAGTCGGTTGATTAGAGACGCCTCCAAGAAGGTGGATTATATTCAAAAACGTCTTCTCACGGCTCAGAGCCGACAAAAGAGCTATGCCGATAGACGGCGTCGGCCTCTAGAGTTCGAGGTGGGTGATCACGTCTTCTTGAAGGTGATGCCTAAGAGATGAGTGATCAAATTCAACAAACGAGGGAAGCTAGCGCCAAGGTATATCGGGCCCTTCGAGATACTCGAGAGGGTGGGTACAGTTGCTTATCGGTTGGCGCTACCACTAAGCTTATCAGGTGTCCATGAGGTGTTCCACGTCTCCATGCTCCGGAAGTATACTCCAGATTCAGCCCATGTAGTGGATTGGGAAGAGATTACTATTGACACTAATGGGACCTTCGAGGAGGGACCAGTGCTTATCTTGGATAGTCGGGATCAGGTTTTGCGACGCAAGACCGTGCGGCTAGTGAAAGTATTGTGACAACACCAAGGAGTGGAGGAGGCAACTTAGGAACATGAGGACACGATGCGACCGCCTCTCCGCCTACATTTAAGGACGGAGGTCGTTGTATCTAAAATTGTAACCCCAGAATAGTACTTTGCATATGCATGTGTTTGTGTGTTCTAGTGAGTGTGAATTTCGGTGACAAAATTCAGTTAAGGGGAAGAATGTAAAACTCGAGAAAATTAGTAATTTTCAAAAAAAAAATGGTAAAATAATAATAATAATAATAATAATTTCCATAATGGTTCAGGGAAGCCTAGAAAATTCTCTAGATCTCGAATGATGAAGCGGATTTGTGCGGGTTGGATTCGTCTCGTGAAATCCATTGACCCGAAGAGTTTCGTCAGTGCGAGAACGATCGCGGAATATTTTTACGATTTTCTGGGTGATAAGTCGCTAGTGACTCCAGGGACGAGATTTTTACGAAAATCTCGGAAGTCAGAAAATTGCTTGAGTTAAGTTCATTTAAGATAAATTGAACTGAAAAAAAATTTGTTTCGAGACAGAAACGGACCCGAATGAGATATTAACACATGGCGCAATGTAAGCCATGTATCCAAACTATTAAAAAAGAAAAAAAATTATTAAATAAGGAGAAAAGTCAAAGAGGGCCACATTTTTTGGGGAGAAAACGGGCAGTGTGCGTGAGGTGATGGAGAAAATAATTTTAGAAAGAGAAGTTCTACCTTCTCTCTAAGATCTATGGAAATCGGGTTGTGGGTTTCGTGAACCAAAGGAAAGTCGGGTCACGCTTAGAGAGCTGCATTAGGTACCAAAATCTTGGAGTTTCGTCAAACTCCACGAGGTAAGGAATTCTCCTACTTTGAATATTTTTAGCCTAAAAGTCATGCAATGGCATAGGTTGTCTTCGGGGTCGTGATAGGCCGTGTGATTTAGTCTCAAGATTTTGGGACTGACTATTGGAAATTTTTTGGATTGGTTCCGGGCAATTCCAGACTATGTTGAGGTTTGGTTTTGATCCCGGGACTGATGTCTTCGGGTTTTGTTGTGTGTTTTGGTATCACAGTGATTCGGTGACGAATAGAACCAAAAATGGTTCATGGCCGTGAAGGGACTAAGAGGTGCCCTGTTTTATATGGGTCCGAGATTTGGGCCATTTTGTGTGTATTGTTGGAAAAATAAATAATGTGTTGTTGTGTGTAAAAAATCATGTTAATATGTGCTTGTGTGATGTATTAACATGGAAATTGTGATGAATGGAAATTGTATGTAGGAAATATAATTATCCGGAATTTATAAATATTATGCATGTAGCATGAAATGGCATAAATGCATTTCATATGCACGGTAACATCGGGTCAAGTCGGGTGTGTGAGCATGGTGTTAGTTATTCACCATTCTTGGTGAATGTGTGGTGAACTCGGAAATGGGACAACATCCAAAATTGAGACTCACGGTTGTGTAAAACAATAATAATAATAAATCACGTGTGTTTTGGTGAGCAAGATAAGGGCATATCTACTTTGCCCCAGGTAAATTACCCAAATTTTATTCTTGGTCAAACATATCCGGCGATGAAAGTTCACGAAAGTGAAATTAGCCGAAGGCTTGAAACTGCGGGGTGAGACCGAGATCGCAACCCCGAATAAACACCGCATTATTTATTCATTCAAATGAAATATTAGAGTTGTCGATAGGTTAAGTCATTAGGTGAAACACCAATGACACGGATTTCCACACTGGCATTGCGGATGTGAGGGGAATTAAATTCGGTTTCGGGTTATAGGCATGAGGAGTCTCATCTCATTCATGACACATAATATTCCATATAGGATTGCATTATTTATATGGAATGTGATTGGACATTTTCATGTTTTTCATTGCATGTGCATTTTAGGTGGGGAGTAGCCCTTGTAGGAAAATTTTCTATTGGGCATTACTGCTTTATCCATGGGACCTTTTTAGATACGAGGGGTGTACGGGAGGAGCATGACTCTCTATGAAGGCCAGAAAAGTAGTGCAGGCGTGTGTGGCATTGATATTACCTTCGTAAAAAGTATTTTATATAAAAGAATTGTAACTAAATTGTTTTAGGACTATTGTCTAAATAGTCGGGTATGTAATTATGGTAAGAGGGTTGTGATCGGACTCTTACGGACTGTAATTAAGTGTTTTATTCTAATATTTTAGAATTAAATATGAATGAATGAGTCTCGGTAAAGGGTTGTATATTGGGATAGTGGATGGACCAGATACATTGTAGTCCAATCTTACTTTTGTTGAGACCTTGGATGGGTTATGATTATACTGTTATACAAGTTGTATGTTGGGTAGAGCTCCCCGAACAAAGGAGACTCTGTCCGATTTTTGTGAAAATATGGATCCAGATGAATGGGACACAACAATATGGTATCGGGTCATCCGAGATCCACATGAATTCTACAGGTTTATGGGTTATCAACGGGACTCTCAGATTTTGAGTGTCACAAAACTTCTATATTAATTCTATTGTTTATAATATGGAAAGTAGATTTTGGTTAAAGCTTGTGGAAAAAGATTTTTTTGTTTTCAACCGTGGTTTGTTTTGAGGGGGGCTTTCCTAATTGGATGAGAATTTTGGGTGGGGATTCCTAATTGGAAAAAATCCATAATGCATAATGGCACTATAACATTAATGCATAATGCATATATATAAAATTAATGCATAATCCTATGGTAAGTCCGCCGCCGTATATATAAAATTAATGCATAATGGCACTATAACAAATCCATAGATTGTAATTATTAAGAAACTAATTAAATGCAAAACGTACTACTTTGCTTGACTTAAAGTAATTTTAGAAAGGTTTAAATAATTTATTAAAAGAAGTAAATTTTAATAATATAAAATATTGGTCAATATGAAAAAACCAATACATGGATAGTCTAAAAAAATAAAACTTTGAAAAATTAGTAAAACAATAAAGCATAATTGCACTAAAGGGCATTAGTTTATTCGGTTTTATCATTAAAAACCCCTAGTTTGGAAAATGAGGGAAATAAGACATAGACACTAAAATTTTCCTCATATAGAAAAATACAACATTATATAGTGATATTGATTGAGGTAATTATATTTATTTAATGTGGTAGCCAGCATCATACATGGTTCCATTTCTTTACTATAATTTTTTTTTTTTTGCCCAAACACTTTTTTCTCTTATAAAAGGAGGAGGGTAGTATTCAAAAAAATAAGGAGGGTAAACTTCTTCTTTCACACTAGAAATAGGCAAATATAATTTTTTTTTTTTTGCTAAATGTATTGTTGACTCTTTTGCAACGAAAGATTTATAAAAATACCTTTATACCTTAGATATGATAAAATTACAAAAATACCCATATACAATAACGCCCTCCTTTTTCTCCATAAAAATATGTTCCTCTTAATATGTGTCATATACTAATACAGACCTCTGGAGGAAACCTCGTATCATTATATTCATCTTGGTATCACGCTCCATAATTCTCTGTATTTCGTATCATTTGAAATAAAGGATAGTACTTATTCAAGGACTACACAATCATTGTTGTTATTATTTGTCCTCCTTCGTTCAAGTTCAATTATTGTTTTTATAAGCTTAGTGTAGTTGACTTAATAACAAAGGAATGCACTTAATAGATAAAAATAAAACTAATAGGATTTCACCTTTTGTTAATCCTATTTAAAATTTGAGGCAATCAAATGAAATAAATTGAAAGTGAATGCAATAATTATTGGTGGTCTTCTCTTAAACTAATTTTAGAAAGCTTTAAAATAATTATAAAAAGAAGTAAATTTTAGTAAGAGGGCTAGTCTAATTATAGAAAAATATAAATAAAAATTATAAGATAATATATTTAGTAAAGTTCACAAAAAAAATTAATTAATCAATGCCTAATGGCACTATAACAAATCCATAAATAGTAATTATTAAGGAACTAGTTAATTAAATGCAAATACTACTACTTTACTTGAAGCTTTTTTTTTTTTTTTTTTGACAGCTACTTAAAGTAATTTTAGAAAGGGATAAAGATTTACCAAAAGAAGTAAATTTTAATAATATTAAGTATTGGTCAATTAAAAAAGACAATAAATGGATAGTATAAAAATAAAACTTTGAAAAATTAGTAAAATAATAAATGCACAATTGCACTAAAGGACATTACTTTAATTAGGCTTTATAATTGAAAAACCCTAGTTAGAAAAATAATGGAAATAAGACATTGAGACTAAAATTTTCCTCATATAGAAAACCATAAAATTATAAAGAGATACTGACCAAGGTAATTAAATATATTTAATGTGGTAGCTAGCATCTTACATGCATGGCTCCATTTCTTTACTCTAATTTTTTTTTTTTCCCAATAACACTTTTTTTGCTTATAAAAGGAGGAGGGCAAACTTCTTCTTTCACAATAGAAATAGAAGCAAATATGATCAGTTCTTTGCTGAAGGTATTCATATTGTTGACTCTTTTGCAACTTACTTCATCCAAAGTGAAATTCTTTCCTTATTCAAAAACACATGTTCGACTTACAAATGTTTTGGGTCCGAGATCAAGCCTTACCATACATTGTCAATCCAAAGATGATGATCTTGGCGTACATGTGCTCCCCTATAACTGCTCCTTCGAGTGGTCTTTTCATCCCAACTATCTGGTCTTGAGCACACTTTTCTTTTGCAAAATACAATGGCAAGCTAAGTTGACATCATTTGATATTTACAGAGAAAGTAGAGATCTATATGGTTGCAATAAATATTGTTATTGGAATGTAATCCCCATGGGTCCATGTCTGCTTAAGCATGAAGGTGGTTATGACTTCTGCTATTATTGGCCAAAAAAGAAAAATGTTGGACTTGAGCAAAGGAATAATGGCATGGATGTGCCATGAAAAAGAATCTATGGAGGCTTGATTTTCAAAGGAAGATTTATATCACTATTTCCATCTTGGTACATTACCCCCCATCCTATTTTTCTATGTTTTTCTTGGTTCAAATAATTTTGAATGTTATATTTTCTATGGTGCTCTAAATTTCCCATAATTTGAAATAAAGGATGGCGTTTGATTTTTTTTTTTTTTTTTTATACTTTTATCTACTTTGCATTATATCATTATAGTACTCTACTCTGTTCTTAGATTCGAGCCTGGGATCACCCATAAACTCATCTCACCCCTTTACCATTGATTAAGGGCTACATTTTCCTCTTTGTGTTTTTTTCTTTTCCTTAACCGATGTTCATGTGTTCTTTTCATAAGCATGTGGATGGTTGACCTAACAATAAAGGAGTTCAATTAATAAATGAAAAACTAAACTAATTGGATTTTACCTTTTTGCACCCTATTTAAAATTTGAGAGAATCATAACGAAATGAAGGGTTCTGTATTATGTTGTGTTAATAATTCCTCTATAAAAAAATTTTAAAAAGTTGTTTTAGCTTGGTTTTCTAATTAAAATTTGAGAGAATCATAATCTACGTTTTGATTTTTATAAAACCTTAAAATAGTTTTTCCTCCAGATTTTGATTTATTACTCTTTGGAACCATGTTGTCTAAGAAATCAAATCCAAGAAATATATTTTGTGAGTTTTTAATTGATCCATGAAAGCAGCTCGATCGATTGAAAACGAAATCATCAAGTTCAATTTCTATTTAATTTGCTCATAAAAAGTTAGAAAACAAAAAAGATGGACTTTTAAAAGTAAGATCGTTTTTGTTTTTTCAAAATGACCCTCAATAAAGTGTTTCTTGTGGGAAAATAAATAGAGAAAACATATTGAAAGGCCTACTATGTATCTTAACATAACAATATACATGGTAAATTTGCTCAAACATAAATGATGCATTATTATTTTGAAATATTTGGTTAAAAGACATCAAATAATCCTCAATTTGTGAATCTAACATCTCTCCTACAAAATTTGATGGAAGGTCAAATTCCCAAAATTGGGTTTTCAAAATATCTTTTAATCAAATCACCCTTTTTTTTTTTTTATTTATCAAATTTTGATATTATGTTAATTGTTTTCTTACTGACTAATTTTTTCAACTTATTATATTATACAATTGGCATGCTTCTTCTTTGGTTGATATGATCTGAAACTGGGCGCTTGAATCTGTAAACTGGACTAATATTACTGATGGGTATCATGAAATCTAATTGATTTTCACTAACTCCAAGTTCATCAAAGGCGGACATTTTTCTGAAAAGAAATACTAATACATGAAGAGGTACAAACCTTTCCATCTAAAGCTCTAATACCATATTAAACAACCAATTTTCATGCCACCATCCACCATGTGTAATGACTCATCTTGAATCCCACATCGCTAAGTTCCGACTTAGCATATAGGTTTATAACCATTTAAACTTTCTCCCCTTGATAGCTAACTTTTAAAAGTGAGTTATACCCAAGTAGTTATAACTCTGATATAGCACGGGTCATTTCTTGGGATGATCCTCATCCCAGAATTGTAAAAAGGCTACTACCCATAAAGAAGAGAAAGTGGGGTCCGCAAAACCACCGACCATCATGAACAACGATTATGAAAGAGGGGTAAATTGTAATGACCCATTATAAGTCCCATATCACTAAGTTATGGCTTGGTATACGAGTTTATAACCAATTCGGGTTCCCTCCCTAAAAAGCTAGCTTAGCTTTTAAGGGTGGGTTCCACCCAAGTGAAGGCTATAACATCATGCCAATTGAAGAAACTATGGCCTGATCAATAAAAGCATTTCTTCTTGCATTCAAATAATAGTAAGTAAGAATCCATCCATCCCAGTAAAGAGATATACATTCTGTTTCATAATTATATGTACAACAACATGAATAATTTCTAGCATATCTTCTACTTCTACTGAAAATGGGAAAACAAAAGAGATCGGTGTTTCAAAAAAAATGGTGTTCTTACTCATACTCATACTCATCATGCCAACAAAACCAGACAGACACCATGAAGAGGTAGATGCTCGTGCAGTGTTGAGTGAGATCTTCTTCAAGGTTTTCCACTGCAGCATACCAGGAGGATACAGAAGAAGTGAATACCAACATGGAACCGGGGATTTTTCTCGTTAGGTTAAGTGAACTGTCGTCGCATATATGTGTCTTCATGTACAAATACCGGGTCTTGGGTGGATGGATTCTGGGGAGGGAACTGGGGTTGTCCCATTGCAATGCCGCCACTGACTCCTTGAGCTTGGTTAGGAGGAACAGGACCTGGCCATGGATCATTGCGCTCTTTTGCTGATGATAAGGTAAGATAGTAGAGGATGCCTAGCGTAACGCTGGCAAGGGACAACACAGCCGCTCCTGCAAAGACTCCTGGTTTCACGACGTAGCAATAGTAGTTGCCAAAGTACATGCTCTCTTCCCCGTGCTGGTCATTGAGGGCAGCGCCCGTCAGCAGCAGAAGGAATGCTATGACAAATGTGAACCTGCAGACATGGAGAGTTAACACATGCATATGCATATTACCAACCAATACGAGTAAACCAAAAAGGATATTATAACTAAATGAGGCTAGGCTCATAGACCATGACCTACCTCCCTACCAATTGAGGCTCTCTACAACCATGTTCGACAATCAATTTTCTTAAAAACTTAAGCTTGCTTTTAAGATTTAAACCCACTATACAAATATATATATACATATATATAGAGAGAGAGGGGGGGGGAGAGAGAGAGCCCGACCAAAATTTAAGTCTGAAAGAATAGGACTTTCAGTTGAAATCCCAAGCCATCGAGTGGGGGCCTCAATCATAGCTTTTCACAGTCTCTGAGGTTTTTTTTTAAAGGGTAATTTTTGTATCCACTAAGACTTGAACCTGGAACCTCCCCAGAAACCCTCCCATCTGGAATTTGAAGTGATTCCCAGCAGCTACTTGAGGTTGAGTTTGCAAATTCGAGTGATCACGAGATAGGTTTATGTACAATATATTTTTACTTGGACATTTGCATAGGTGATTAATTCAATTGGCAAGCCAAAGGGACCAATGTAAAGCCCACCAAAGTATCTATAGAAACCAAAACCCTGATAGTATCAACTTGATTATTTTTCTTTCAAATGCACTTCAAAGTAGGCACAACATAAGCAAGCAACCATTTGTGTGAGATTAGAGATTCAGAATGACAGGACTATAAAACGTATTCTTGAAAGGAGCCTGCCAGATAACAGTAAAAACTCATTCCAGCATAGCCATCAAAAGGTCATTCTACCTCACAATCTCCAGTTTTACCCTAATAATGGCTGAAGTAAATGAATAAATATTTGGAAAAAAGTAACAAGTTTTGCCTCCATTTCTTAAATTCATAAGACCCCCATTCTCCTTAGACAAGCTTCCTTTGTAGTCATGATTAGCACAAACGGTATGCCTCCTGCTTGGAGAGACTGAGCAGGATGCATACACCAATGGGACCACGCTTTAAATTAGTGCAACTCTTTAGCCAAAGTTTCTCAAAATTGTTAGCAAGTCCCAAATATTGGCTAAGAGCCATCATGTAGTCCATTGAATTTTTATTTTTTTTGATAGGTGTAATCCATTGAAATTATTTATGCCCTCAATACCAAAAGGAAGCACAAACCAAGCAAGCTCCCTAACAAGGTGTACATCTAGCAAGCAGTCTATATCTATGGAAATATTCTCTATCTGAATTTTAGATCATGAAAATAATAACAAAACCAAAAGGAAACCCCTTGACATCAAGATAACCCTATAGTCTAAACACAAACCCTCTGGATGTGATATACAATGCCTAAATCTAACAATATTTCCTGCAAAGATGATATGTAGTCAAACACAGTCAAGTACAGCAACCACACAAGTATCCAATATCTTACTGGGTCTTTAGGCAATTCAACTGGCAGAATGTCAAACCTCATATTTGGATGAATGTGCCTTTTGACTGGTTTAGCTCCCAACTTCGCTGTTCTCTCCATGCTGACCAGTCACCCACACTGTGAGGAAGAAGTTATCTTCTTCAACCTAGTCACCTCTATTCCCATGAATGACCTAATCTCTAGTATGAAAATGCTTAACCAGGTCAAACTTGAAGTTAGTCAGACCTCTATCGAACTTCCAGTAATAACTACAACACTAAAATATATTGCTCTATGTCTACTCAGAACTTACAACTAAACTTATGAAATCCACTCCCTGTGGGGCTGTTTCTGCCCAGAGACCAAACTCTTCAGTACACACCTGAAGTGAGTTCAAGCGACTCCTGGAGCAACATACCAAGAAGTGGATCTCTTTCTAAAGATCACCATGGAGAAAAAGGTTTTTGATATAAAGGGAGAAAAAGCAGCCACATTTAATAACTGCAAGTAATAAATAATCACAAAGTAAGATGACCCACTAGGAGAAGTCTTCAAGTAATTAATTACAGCCAAAGCCATTAATCTTTAAATATAACCATTGGCATTAGTATAGCACTTAGTAGCATAAATACAGCTTCATCCCACTGCCCATTTTCCAAAAGGTGGACAAATCAGGTAACATTCTTATGAAGTGCTTTCATCTTTTCATCTATGGCATCCTTGATGTGGGACCACAAACACCTCCAAAAGCCTAAGCTAATGGAATGTAAAATTAACTCAAGATGTAAGATTCAACCAACATTAGTAATCAACCAATATGGGATACTGGGGTTCTACCTTTCTTACATCAAACATTCACTCACTTGGCGATGCCTGTGTTTGCAAGCTTACGGTGAGCCAGGCTAGATCATGTTTTGATACCAAAACGATGGGGGATCACACACTCCCAAAAGCCTAAAAGCTACTAGAGGTAGAGGCAGCTCCATATATCAGTCCCAACCCATATTAGTAATTAGTCGATACAGGGCATTGACTTTTGTCCGTCCTACATCTCAATTATTCTAGTGGGCAAAAGACAATGATTGGATATAAAATTAATGCAGAGAAATGAAAAGCAAGGGACAAGTAAAAGAAGAACATGTAAGGATATGAGGACAAACGCAACCCAATCTTTTCAGATTAATAATGTGGGCAGGACTAAGTGGTTTCTCATCCTGCAGTTTGAATATTGAAAAAGGGAATCCCAAATGCTAGATAAGCACTAAGTTGAGGGTTGGACAGGTAGGCACATATATCTTTCAGAAGCTGGATGTAACATGACTTAAGGTAGTTCTACGGCTACTGTAGAAGAAAATTTTTAAGCACACTAATGTTTAGGAAACTACCATGTCAAGAACAGTAGGATGTACCTAAAAAGAAACTAAATAGTAACAAGATAACAATGACAAGAAGGATCCAATTAAAAAAGATATTAGGCTCTGATTGTGATGTGTTTCTGAAGCTAGTTTTGAAAATTAATTTCTGAGAATAGTCCTATGACGTTTTGTAGAATAAAGTCTACTTGAGAACAAAAAAATAATCTGATTTCTATGTTTCTATACATGATTAAAAATAACTTTAATATGTAGTGTTTCATTTTTAATCATTTTTCACATTTAAATAATTATTTTTTAAAACAACCCTCAGAAAACAAGTGAAAATAACTAAAATATGTTTCGTGAAAATGTCTGGGAACAAAAAAAGAATCTGTTATCTATGTTTCTATATATGATTAAAAATAACTTTAATATTGTAGTGTTTCATTTTTAATCATTTTTCACATTTATATAATTATTTTTTAAAACAACCTCAGAAAACAAGTGAAAATAACTAAAATATGTTCTTGAAAATGTCTTGCTCTGTTTTTAAGAAGAGAAAATTGTTTTACGTTTTCTAGTAGTCAAGACTCAAAAGTACATTTTTGTTTTTTTGGTTCAAGGAAAAAACAAAACAAAAAAATCAGAAAGGAACTAACTCAACATTTGCCAAGTGAACCTGCAAAAAAATTACACAACCAGCCAACTCAAGGAATGAATATCGAATATTGCAAACACAGGATTAGACCATTAAGAAATAACCAAGAAAGGAGGAATTTAATAAGATTGCATGTAGTGAGAGTAATATCCATACTTTGCACTACTCGTATGAAGAATTAGGGGTTTGGCAATCTCAAATAAATATCTAATCCTAAATTCCATGGTTCCATGAGAATCACAGTAAGTTTAAAACTCACCTTCAAAATACCAAGCTAAATTGAAAATGCAAGCATAATAACCAACTGGCACAGAATCCCTTTCATGATGCATAGAAATTATTAGAAAGCTGAAAAGAGTATTCTAATAAAAAGCCATGCTATCCTTGGATAAAATTTTACCAAGGAAACAAAGTAAGATACTCTAAGCCACTATTTTGTTTGGTAGAGTCCCATATATATATATATATATATATATATATATAAGCTAGTAGAGTCCCATATATTGGTGTAAATAAACCTGACAAGGAGTGTAGCAACAGTAATTCAAGCCTGTGAAGAAAAGAAAATCTAGGATGGTACTCCATTGAGAAGTAATATACTCGGAGTGGGACAGTCTTCAACAATATAACCAGAAGTAGAGACTTGTAATTTTCTAGAAGTAGAAGAATTGTTCCAGTTCAAGAACACAACAACACATTTATAAGGTGAATAAACTTTGAAGGTCCTTGCACAGACCTCCATCCCTATAATTCTTAAGACAGCCATATAGCCTATACAAGTCAGAAAATTTAATATTTCTATATGGGCAAGCCCCTAGACTGCTGATTTCTAAAGGTTAAAGTTTAAATGGACATAGATAGCCAACTGCCAAGGTAAAACTTCTGGACAGCAAGAAAACTGCCAAATATGTAAAATGATAAATCACTTTAAAAAGTCAATCAAAAATCTACTTCAGACCCTAAAAAAATAAAGATTCTAAGCCATTCCACAGAAGCACATTAGATCACTAATGCAAAGATGATAAAAGAAACCAGAGTTGTGGCTATCACCTAAACGCCAAGTTGTCAGGCCACTTGATTTAAAAAGCATTAGGGGAAGACAACAAAGTAACCAATACCAACATTTCTGATCAATGATAACCAGCCAAGTAGCTCCTGAATCTCATGCACAATATTTAAGAGATCTAAAACATACAGTTATTGATAAGAGTTTGTTGACACACCAATACCACCAGCCTGCCAGCCATACCTAACAGATAAATTGATATCAAAAAGGCCATATTTTTCTTATAGAGTGTGCTAACATAAAAATGGGTTTAGAAGAAATGGGAGAGCTTCCAGTCACAACATGATTAACCCAAGAAACTTTGAGCTTAGTTTTTCTTGTTGGTTAGTATTGAAAGCATGATATTCATATTAAACTCAAATCCTACAAGTTTGAGCTTTTAGGAAAGTTGGTTGTTTAACATGGTGTCAGAGCCTGGTTTGGTAAGAGGTCTTAGGTTCAAGCCACCTCTCTGCAATTTATTCCCCATTTGTTGATTTGAAAGTCCATGGAGGATTCTACTTATCAGAAAAAAAAAAAGAAAAAAAAAAAGTTCATGGAGGATTTTATTTGGTTTGTTTGACTCTCCACGTGCAGGTATGGGGTTGCACATCAGGGAGGGTGTTAAAGACATGATATTCATATTAAAACCAAATCCTACAAGTTTGAGCTTTTAGGAGAGTTGGTTGTTTAACAGTTATGAATGTATTAAAACCCATATTTAGAATCATACATAGATGACACCCCCAAGCCAATGAGACTAGAGGATGGGCAAACACATGTTACAAGCACAAAGAAAATCCTTATAATTTATTAATTTAATGCATAAAACTAACCAAACAAGAAAAAGGAAATTTCAAAATAGTATTGTTAGTTTACTAGATTTCTAGACCATTTCAAAGAACATTTTCTTTAGAGACAAACTATAATCATCCATAAAAGAGCGAAGGAGACTAACAACCATAAATTGGAGAATGGAACCCTAAGCATACATGATGTGGTGATGTGTCTCATGACCATTTGAAACCAACTAGACGAAACAAAGGTTAGACTGGACCAGATATTTCAATCACTTGAAAAAACAATAGTAATAATTTTGTGAACCGTGATGTTAACTAAGAAAACATAACATACAAAAACTAAGTGCAGCTGAGGTAAGAACAAATTGCACTAGTTAGTGGCAAGGAGAAAAAAAAATTCGATAGGCATAAGGACCACAAAAGACAACACTAGAATTACACATGCCCATCGGCAAATGTAATAACAGACAAATGACTACTGAATAAGATCAGATTAGAAAGTTCAAACTTATTCAAAGGATGGTACTAGGAGAAAGAGTTTTTAATAGGTTGAACTGATGAAGAATTGTTTGTTTTGCAGACTCAAATTAGGCAGGAGATGGCATAGGAGATGATAATGATGAAAATTACTTATTCTTATAAATAAAGAATAGAGCTTATGGCAAATCCTGAGAGCTAATCCGCATCACATTACAAGGTGATTGAGATAATAAGATCAATTGGGTTGCAAATGGGGTCAGCAAACTAGATCCCCAGAACCCATCAATTATGGGGCTGACATCTCTAGCCAAGATTGATAGCACTTCAGATTTCTAACATCATTAAGCATTCTGTTGTACACATTTCCCGCTTCTCCTCTTCCCTTATTTTTCCCTCTTCAACTACTTGGCAGAGTGAATTATCTTGTAAATAGTTTCGTAGTTAAATGATTTTATTCCAGTTTCCTACAAGGCAGTTGCTATAGTGAAATAGGAATCCACTAGTAACAAACGAAGAAGATATATAATAGCCTGTACAAGCTTCTACAGAAGCTTGGCTAAGAAATTTTAAGAGGGTATTATGACTTGAAAGCCTCCCAAGAACAGCTTTTCAGGAGTGATATCAAGTTCACAGCACTATCCCAGTATTCTAGAAATGGCAGTGTTGTCTCAGCACATCTAAGTGAAGAAATGAATCCTTCTAAGGCCCTGGACAAAACCTTTATGACCCATATAGTATCCTATTCTACGAATAAATCTATGTATGGACCATTATTAGCATAGGTACAATTTGAATGAAATAAGAAAGTTCATGTCCAAAGCTTCACAAAGACTGACGGCAGAACTATTTCATTTGCCAGTTTTTCCAATCAAACTGCAGCAATTACTCCCAAATGAAAGGTTCCACTTCCTCTCTGTCAACAGGGGCTTTATGATCTAGGACTGTTTTGACAAAATCTTTTTGATAGACAAATGATGTATTTAAAGGGTGCTAGACAAAGCAAAGTCAATCCAAATACACAAGATGTGATTGTTTTTTACTAGCGTAACCAGACTCTTCAACTTCACCAACATATTCGTGTCAACACAACCTAACAACAGGGTGAGATCAGGCACAATGATCCTTGCTTGAATACTCCTACAGTGCTTCAAATATTCATCATTTTGAAGATATTAAACAGAAAAGAAAGAGAAGCTTTTTTAAAGAAAGGATAAGTTTTTTTTTTTAATTTTTAATTGATTATTTCCCCTTATCGTGTCATATTCCAATACAATTTGAGTTCATATTCAGTCGAATCTCCAAATCTTAAAACATGAGATGTGAAGAATCAAACACCTAGATACACACTCGCACTTCACACCCTTAGCCAAATCCAAGCAATGTTTGCTTTTTTCCTGATACAATGTTCAGCTCCAAGACATGATTCAGAGTATCACCAAAGTCATAGCAAACTTAACCGAGTTGCATCTACACTGTACCATTCCCCACAGAGGATACCTCAGAAAACTGGGTAACCTCTCTCTGTTCATTTTGGTTAATGGTGTTTGAAATTGGGAATCTAAAGAATATTTTACAAGAATGTTTTATTACTTGAAATGCTCATGTATGTAATGAATAGTAACAATTTGCCTTATATGCTAACAGCTTTTGGAATTGGCAATTTGAAAATTATTATTCATATGTTAAGGGATGATATGAATTTTCAATTTAGATAATGTATTATTTTATAAGGTAATGGTACCATATGACTTTTTTTTTTATCAGAACCATATATGAATTATTATTGTTAACAATATATTGAAACCATTCCATTTATTATTATGTTAAATACTTTTAAGTTTATTAGTTTCTTAAGCACATTTAAATGCATTATTTTCATAAAGTTTTTAACTTATTAACTATCTTATTTTTTTGTCACTAGATACCAAGCCGAGACTTTTTTTTTTTTGATAAGTAGAATACCAAGCTGAGACTTCAAGACCAATGTGTTGTATTCTAGTCAATGACTGATACTGCAACTTTAAACCATGATTCAATTCTACAAACCATAAGTAGTTGGTGAAAGCTCTTTTTCTAGTAATTTTTTTAAAAGTAAAGAAAGATATATTGAAAAGAAGAGCTCTTCGTATAATAATTTGGTCTGCTGGATGGACTCATGTGGCTAATAATGGGGTAGAGGATAAATGGGAGAAGGCAATCACAAAAGGTCTGACTAATCAAACCCAGTTAGTTACTCCCAAAAAAAAGAAAAAAAAGAAAGACAAAAAGGTACTGTACTGACTTAGAAAAACCAAAACAATGGTGGAGAAGTACTGTGGTTTGTGAGCCAATTGGAGAGCTGAACATTAGAAGGCACCTAACAGAAATGGGGCACAATCCTACAAAACACACCTGAGGCAAAACTGCATAGCCCTTCCCTGAACAATAAATGAACTCAAAAGAATACAAGTTGGCAAATGCCAATCTTTGGACCACTCAAACAAGGATTTAGGAGAGGTCTCCTTTAATGTGTGATCAGAGTACTCCCAGTCTTCAAAAATCCTAAATATGAAAGCCATCCTAGTTAGAGTAACATGATATCCTAAGCAAGTTCAATAAACAGCCTAGTTCAGCAGTTGAAAGTCATTTTCTGACCCAAATAGGAAACACGCACACACATGCACTGAGAGACTAACACTTAAAATGCACAAAAGCGCTTGTGTATGTGCATGTGCGCTTTTGTGCGTGTGCATTCTTTCGGAAGAGGGGAGGAGATTAAGAATAACCAAATTGAGTTATTTGTTTCGACTGACTCCAGATGGTAATCATCATCAGTAGTTCCCATCTGCGGTAATTTACCTATCGGGCTGGTCAAAAGGCAGGATATATTTCAGACGATGAAAGTGATATGTACTTATATTTGACCCCTTTATTTTACTTTTTCAAGAGACTTACATCTAAAGAAATCAAATTTTAATAAGAATTTTTCACAATGCCATAGTTGAGAATCACCACAAAAAAATAAAAGTAGACTAATGAATCAAATTAGAATGAGAATTTCAGCATGCCATGGTTGAGAATTACCAGGAAACAACAAAGCAGATTAGAGCTAATGTCCAATTAGAGTTTGAAGGATGGGGACCTCTCCTGCAACAAATACACCCAGTTGCGATATTAATCATAACTTGAGCAATCATAAGAGCCACAGCTGCAGTTAATCCAAGAGGAAGGGCTGGACTCCTGGGGTATGTGCACGTGGAATCAGAGGTGAAATTAACTTGAGAACCCTGTGAGATTAAAAGGAAATAAGACTCAAATTATCTTAGAAATTAAGCACACCATTGAAAAAATAATCAATAATTTCAGAACCATTTACATCATAAAACAAAGGGCCTCTTAGGTAGAAGAATGAGATGTCTATTTCCAGAAACAAAGATAATGAAAAAGACACTGATAACGTCCCTACTTTGAACTTTTTCTGCAAACATGTCAAAATGAGTCAATTTCGAAAAATGTTAAAATGTAGTTTTTTATGTTTTTTTTTTTTTTTTTTTTATAGATAAATGTCGTTTTTATGTTTTTCAAACAATTTCCACAACAAACTTGTTCTGTGCTATTATTTCCAAATATGAGAACATTGACGAAGACAACATTTCACTTCTGCTAAGTAACAGGTCCTAAGAATCAGTAGAAACTAATGAAAAGCAGAGAGCAACAAGAAAATAAATAATCTAAAGAGAACAGCAAGCCTTTAGCCTCCCTTGTGTGATACTCAAGATTGAACACATAATTTTTTGGATAAAAATAGAATGCCCCAATCATTTTCTTCAATATGAGAATACAATCGTAGACATAACATAGGATAACGATAAACAGTGCAGAGACACCAGACAACTTCTATTCAGTTGATACCTCACACCCTTCTCAAGTTTGGGTTCATCCCCGATCAAATTCTGATGTATCTAAACTAAGATTCCTAAAAACAAGCTAAAAACACACTGGCAAGTTAAATCTTCAGCTTCATACCAGAAACAAATTAGATTTGTAAAATAAGTAAATACCACAGCACTGCAGTCCTTGGAAACACCATAACCAATTACTACAGGTAATACGTCGAAAGAGACAAAAATGTAGGCAACAAATACAGCTTGGACCTTTTCCATGGTGTAACCAGGTAGTGACCAATATTACTTGTGCCAACCATCAAGGTAAAAAAGGAATATCTAAAGAAACCCCGGGACTGAATCTTTTTTTTTTTTGATAAGTACACAATTTTGTTCTCATTGGGACTTGAACCTTGGACCCTCCCCTAGCTATGCCCACGGCTAGCCCTTAACCACTGAACTAGACCTCATTGGCAAGACTGAATCTAAATACACATATCTTATTGGAAAATAAATTTAAAAAACAACCACATCTGCCATACATTATAAAGGGAAAATTGCAAATTTCTAAGGGTGAAGAGCTCCAAATCAGAGGTTAAAGGGGAACTTCACCAGAGCCAGCCGAAGGCTTCATTATATTTGGGAAACTTCTCAGTGATAGGGTATTGTGACTGTTTACTACAGATATCAGTCAGTATCTGATAGGTCCCAGTCAAAGCTTAAAATAAAGATAGACGAGATGCTCTCTTCGAGTGAGAACTAACCACAACTTTTGAAAATTTCTGACTACCCATTTTATTCCAATAGAAAAGCTTAAATACAAAAATATCAAGCAACCACTCATCTTAATCTCACGGCCACAACCTTCATGGATAAGACAAAAACAACCTAAAAACTAATGCATAAACCAACGTCCAAAAAACTAATAGGTAATGGGACTCCAACTAAAACTAAGACTAATGTCCATTACTGAGTCCACATAATTCAAGTACTTGAGATATTTGTGGTGGTTAAGTTTGTGGCTTATCAGTATCCTTTCATTGGATTTATGTCACACGCTACCCATAAACAACAATGCACCCCCTTTTTTCATAGAATGCTCTATTTGCTTATCAAAACGAAAAAAAAAAAACAAAAAGCCAAAAAAGCCCCCACCCCACCACCTAACTATTGGGAAATGTTATTACACTAACATTACAAAAAACAAAGAAAGACCAAAAATGACTGAAAGAAGTCAAGGAATGAGGACAACTATGTAAAATGGCTTCATTTGTCAGTCAGAACTCATAAACTACTCATGTATCTGATGTGTTAAACGATCAACTCACCTAAAAGCTCAAGCTTTTAGGATTTGGATTTAATATGAATACCATGGCTTCACACCCTCCCTCACGTGCTTGCGACCCCATACCCACACACGTGGAGAGTGAGAATCCATTATGGACTTTCAAATCAATAAATGGGATCAATATTCAAATTTGCAAGGCGAGGGTTTGAACCCAAAACCTCCTATCAAACCAAGCTCTAATACCATGCATAGTTGTTAAATCGAGATTCAAATCGAGAATCGGAAATGCTTGATTAGTGAATCGAGAATCAAGAATCGAATCGAATTGTAAGATTCGTTTTACATTTTTAATAATAGTTGAAGTATATGTAATTTCATATAATTCCTAAATTGTAAGCTATTTAAATATTTGTTTAAATAATAAGCTTATAAAATTTTCAAATAAACATACAAAGTTACCAACCAAGTCAAAAAAAAGTTAAAAAAGATCCAAATATAGTCTAGTTGTTGAATACACTAATGCTATTAATTAAAATTGTTAGTGGTTGTGGACTACCAAACCAACAATTAAAATTGTTAGTGGTGGTGGTCCACTAATTAGAAAAAATGATATGTTAACTTATTTAAATACGAATAGTTACCACCGAATCAACATAGTCTCGTAATTCGCATTATATATGTATGTTTTTCAAATATAATCAAATTTTACATAATATATATTCTACTTTATAAATTACAACCATAATAGAAAGAAATTCATTATTAATTACTATTTATTCACAATTAGATAAATGATAAATCATTTTTATTTATAATTAAATAATTTATTGTTTATCTACAAATAAATAATTCATATTTATTTATTTATAAAGATAATTCATTATTTTTTTTTCAAAAAATAATTCATTATTAATTTATTATTTATTTATAAATGTATAATTTATTTTTATTTATTTAAAATAACGAATTTCTTATTGGGATAAATCAAATATTTTAATTAATATAAAAACATATCATATAAATAAATATATTAAATAATATTTTAATATATTATCTATCAATCACAAAGACAAAGCCTATTAAAAAATGTACCAAATTTTCGTGCATTTGACACGCCAAACACACCCTCTTCTCTTTTCCCCTTTCTTCTTCCATTCTCCTTTCTCCTTTCGAATCACTTTAACCTTAATTCGTTTTTTCTTTCTCTTTTTTCCCTATCTCCTTCCAGCCCTAATCATAGTTTTTCTCGTTTTTATTTCAAAATAAACATTTTGGGTTTAAAAAACCCAAATTAGGGCTTGAAATTGGTTGTCGTCCGATGAAAAAGAAAGAAGAAGAGGAAGAAGCAGAGAAGCAACAAATCGCGCCTTTAGCATGGAGTCGCGTGGCCTAAAGAAAAAAAAGGATGGACACATGATATTTTTCAGAATGTCCAATGCATGGTTTTCAAGAAGAAGATGGGAAACTGATAAAAAACATACCGTCGAAAATTCCGTGTGCTTTTTTTTTCTCATTTTTTATTCTTCTTAAAGTTCTGGTCTTCTTCTCCCTTTTTCGTTTTTTCTCATAAATTTGTAATACCAAGTTGTTGGTCTTCTTCTCCCTTTTTCGTTTCTTCTCGTAAATTCATAATACCAAAGGTTGAAGTTGCTTTCTTCCACGCAGTAATTAATTTCTACGCTACTAAGTAATTTTTCAAGATTTCGCTTATTTTTGTGACTTTTTAATTTCTTGGTACCTTGAGAATCGGTATTAAATAGATTCCTGTGAATCGAATTCGAGATTCAACGATTTAGTCTTCGATTCATACATATTTTCGATTCTTTGAAAGAGCCTGATCACCACCCCCACCGTTAATCGACCGCGAATCGAATCGTGAATCGTATTACTGGATATAACAATATACCATAAACGAGCTAACTCCGTAAAAGCTCAAGCTTTTAGGATTTGAATTTAATATGAATACCATGGCTTCACATGATGCATTTGCATCTTTCTGGGCTCAATATGAGGAAAATAAAAATAAATTTTTAAAGAAAAATGGCCACCCTAGCCAAAAGGACTCCAAGACAAGAAGGCACATCACTGCCCTTTATTTTACACAAAAGTTTATAACATCCCAATATGAATAGACACCTCAATGGAACTAGCTTGCACAAATGCCCTCAATTTCGTACATTTTCCAGACATGCTAGAAGCAAATTCTTCAACCAAAAAACAAACAGGAAGAAAGGTCTAAGTCCAAACACCACATCACTTCATAATCAAACTATAAATAATCCACTACTACCAAAAAAATTACATAAACAAAATATGCAATACTCAAATGCAATGCAGTGAACTATTACAAATTTTTTAGAAGCTTAAATTGTTAATTAAAAAAAAACTACAATGTCAAAAAACAAGCTCACACTTTCCCCAGCATGAGGGAATTAACAATAGGAGAAACTCTAAATCGAGACCAAAAGAAATAGCTAGCAGAAAACAGAAAGTTACATAAAACAGATCTGAATATAAGAGAATTGCCGATCAACCAGCAAGCTGTGAGCAGCAAGATCTGGTTTGCTTCAAATGGGGTGGACATCTGGTTTGCCTAAAACTTGCATTGCATTAATTAATGTTAGGGTGTACAGTGGTTGCTGCAGACTGAATAGGGTTTAGGGCAAATTGTGGCAGGATGATTAGGGTTTAAGGGCAGTATGGTGTTTAAAGCTTAGATGGAGTTAACCCTGAGGGGGAGCTCAGTTGGTCTAAGGCCTTAGGATTTCACCCAATGGTCACAAGTTCAAATCCCCTCAAGGCCACTAGAGATTTACCCAGTAATTAACTTCAGGGTCCCGTAGGATTAGTCGAGGTGCGCGTAAGCTGGCCTAGACATTCACGTTATCACAAAAAAAAAAACTTTAGAGGGAGTTGGCAACAGAGAATTTTTAAGGTCATTTAGGATTGACAGTGGACAGCATAGGGTTCAGGGAAGGCTGTGGAACATCGATTAGGCCATGACAGAATAGTTATAGGTTGCAGTTCGGGAAACTTCTACTGTACCATGTTAAGTAAACAATTTTCCTCAAAGCTCTGTTAGAAGATAAAGCCATAACCAACTAACCATCCCATCGTAAAATTATTTTCTTTTCCTCTTTCAAGAGGGGAAGAGTTGCAGAACAAACACAAAAGCTCATTTCTGAGCCATAATCTATTACACAACAGCTAAGATCTTGAATTTATAGATTTTTCATGATTGAATTGAAATTTCTTTTCCTTTACCTAAAAACCCAGACAAGGAAAGAGAAAAACATCATACAAATTTTGAGGTTACTATTTTACTGTCTTTTCCTTAGTTCCCTTACGAACCTAGCAAAACGGGTATAGAATGTTGTTCAAGAAATCCAGAAGAAAAAAAAAATTAAAAAAAAAAACGCAAGATAAAATTATATTTATTCTACTTTACTGTATTTTGGCGACAACCAAGCAAAGGGTATAGGAAAAAAAAAATTAATGACATTAGAGATAACAGGTGAAAATGTAAATCAAAAGTTAGTGAGACTTATGTTTCTTTTTCTGGAATCCAATGACGAAAAAAAAAAAGATAAAAACATAAGCCCAAGATTTAAAAAATTGTTGCAATACACTATTTCCTCAGTTTTCTCAGCAGCCAAACAAAGGATAAGAGACCCAAAAGTAATTAACCTATGTTTGCGTTCGAAACCTAGAAAAATAAGAGGGAGGGAAGGGGATAACAGATAAGATTCAAAACTCTTCCTTTACACTATTTTTCTCAGTTTTCTCAGCAGACAAGAAAAGGGTATGGGGAGAAAGAAGTGAAACCACTGTCTCTCTAGAATCACAGTAAAGAATGGAATAATGCATAATTAGATTCAAAATTGCAACTTTACTCTATTTTCTTCAGTTTTCTCAGCAACCAAGCAAGGTTAAAGACAAAAAGATAAGAAAACCTATTAAATAAGAGAAATGTGAATGAAAAGCTACGAATCACTGTTTCTTCAAAAACCCAGAAAGAAAAAAGAGAAAATACATAGCATAAAATATTCAAAATTGAAACTTTACTTTACTTTGCCTAATTTTTCTCAGCAACCGAACAAAGGGCAACACGCGAAACAAGCAATGAAGCCAATATTTCAAAGACAAAGATGTTAAAACCACTGTTTCTCTAGAAACCCGAAAGGGAAAAAAAAAAAAAAACCATCACAGAAAATACTCAAAATTGCATCTTTACTCTACTTTTCCTAATTTTTCTCAGCAGCCAAACAAAGGGCGAAGCAGAAAACAACAAGTGAAGCCAATACTTTAAAACCCCAAAGATCAACCTCAAACACCCATTTAAAGAGAAGATCTACCTCCACCCAGATACCAAAAAACAGAAAACATTCAGATGTAGAGAAAAACAACCCTTTTCCCATCAGTACAGTACCTTTATCCTCTTGGCCTCAGCAGCAAATCCCAGCACAGCAGACAACACGCCCAGAAACCCCACAAATGTACACAATACTAGAGATCTTCTCTCCATTTTTCTCTCTCTCTCTCTCTATTTCCTTCTCTCCCTGTCAAAAAATTTTCTGTGAATCTTTGTCTCTACAGTGGAGAGTTTCCTATGATATTATTACTACAGAGAAAGGTGGAAACGTAAAGCTAGAAAAAGAAAAAAAAATCCCTTGTGAGAAAGTGCGGTTGTTTGGCTGTAAATTTTTGGGGGTTTTGAAGAAGTTTCCAAATTCTTTTTCTCACAAATATTTGTTTTTCCTCCCAATTTGAAACTCAAATATTTGGATTTCTTCTCAATTTATAACTATGAAAAACGTATTAAATTAAAATTTTCGTTTATGTTTACGGTTTTTCTCCATATCAGTTATTTTAGTTAATCCTATAAATATGGTGTATTTACTAAATATTCAATGTCGGCCGTTCTTTTTTTCAATTTCTTCACATATTTTAAATAATATTTTGATGCAAGGTCGTCTCATATTCACATGACCTACAATAGAATATTCTCTGGGATCGCGATTAGGTTCACATAGAAAGAACGAGACGCTACAATCAATTATAAATCGATTGGACGATAACCTAATGACAAGATTATAATTAAATGAAATTGTTGATTGAAAGTGACGATGGGATGAATACGTCATAATCAATTATTAAGTTTCTTATTAATGTTTCAGATATCAAGACGTTATAATCCATTATGGGACCACCGGGATGATAAATGATAATTAGCACGTCGTCATAATCAACTACGGAATATCGATCGATAAATCACGAACGAACATCGCTATAATCAACTACGAATTGCGACCGATAAAGTCAACAGATAAACGCCCACGATTCGATAAGCCTCACGAAGTTACGGATGAATCAAATGCAAGACTCATAATTTTAATTAATATTGTTATGTATAATAACATTATAAACATGTTTTTTAAGACAAAGGCAAATTATAAACGAAATATAAACAAAATATCTATCATAATATCAAACTATATCACACGTAAAACAAAGAAATTTAAAACACCTAAATAAAAATAAACTAAAAAGTAAATAACTTAGCGGCGCTTTGTTTTTCATTTATCATCGATTATAATATTTCTTAAATGACCGAATAAGTATTTAATGCGACAAGATGTCGTTGTTCTTTATCATTTTATCCTATTGCGATTAAGCCTGTTAGTTTCCATTTTGATCATAATAATTATTTTTATAATTTATTTTATTCAAGTTAATAATAATAATAATAATTTATTATCATTTTTATTATGCAACACCGATTTAAAAAGTAAAGAATAAATTTAAATAATACAAATGACCGTATAACATTCTTGGGATTTTGAAATTTATATAAAAATCCATCCTTAATCCATTTATCTTTAATAATGATTTGAGAAGAGGTGGGATGAGAAAAAAAAACTTACTCTACACTAAAGTTATTTTCGTTTCTCTAAAATTTTACATTATATATATATAGCAGTATATATATAGTGAGATAGTATATATATATATATATATATATATATATATATATATTATTTTTTATTCTAAACTTGTTTTGTATTTATCTTAAACTATCAAGAAAAACATGTAACTTTTAAATGAATTTTACTTAACTGCTGTGAATATAAAATGCAAAATTTTAAATAATTATATTTTCGCATACTCTGGCAAGAAATAGAGATGGAAATAAATAATGTAGCTATTTCCTTTGTACTTTAATATGAAAAATCATACTGAGCGAAATTTTTCTCGAATTAAAGTTCAAATTTTTTGTAATTCGTTTTCCATCTATTTTTTCAAAATTTCAAGATAAGTGAGTAAAATAAATTGGGCTTAATGAATGTCGAAAAGCAAATTGCTTTCAAGATTCACCAAAAATGAACAGGCCTTAGTATGCAAGTCAATACAATATGATATATAAAATATCCAAAATACGTCTAAATTATTCTAGAACTTGAATTAGCATATTGAGTGCATATTTGATATTTTTTCCTTATTATCTCAAAACTTGCCTTTCCCCAAATCTTCATTGACAACAAATTGATTTTTTTTTTAAAATAAAACTTTAAATGAGCAAACCTGACGAGAACCAACTCTTATACTAATTTGATGCAAGATCGATGCATGACTTATAAAGTTGTAGTTAAAGTTCCAAAAATGTAGGTCTTGAGAGTAAGAGGAAAGAAGATAAAAGATGCACTCGATATGCTAATTCAAGTTTTAGAATAATCTAAATGTATTTTAGATGTTTTTGCTTGCATGCCAAGTTATTTACTTTCCTTTTAGTTTATTTATTTATTATTTATTTTTCTTAGTTTATTTTTATTTATATTTGTTTCATTTTCTTGTTTTACGTGTGACCTAGGTTAAATATTATAGTAGATATTTTGTTCATACAATAGGATGCCTCCTCGAATCATATACGATCAAGTCAAGGAGTGAAAATCGCCACAATCACTACTGAATGACATTGATAAGTCGGTGATAAAGATGCCGCGAATCAACAAATCTGAACGATCGGATCGATGTGTTTACGTGACTTAAGACGTCGCGAATCAACAATGGCACGAAATGAAGAAGCTACAATAAACTATGAAAAAGTTGGTTGATAAGTTGATGGAATGAAGACGCCACAATTAACTATAAAATGATTGATTGATAAATCGATAAAATGAACACCACAGAAAAATCCGATAAATTAAAAAATTATTCGAATAACCAAAAATGAGAAGACTCTCACAATTTTTAATTCATATTCGTTTGTATAATTACATTATAAACATGTATTTACATAGGCTACAAACTACAAAAGAAATATAAACAAAATATCTACTGTAATATTTAACCTAGATCACACATAAAACAAAAAAAAAAAGAAACAAATCTAAATAAAAATAAATTAAAGAAAATAAATAAACTAAAAAAAAAAGTAAATAACTTGATATGAAAGCCATATAATATGATATAGAAAACATCCCAAATATGTTTAGATTATTCTAAAACTTGCATCAGCATATTGAGTGCATCTTGATATTATTTCACTATGCTCTTAAAAAGTACATTTTTTGAACTTTAACTACAACATTAGAAGTCATATCTTGACATAGCATCGTATTTATACTTTATTAAAATTTTCAATAACAAACGCACTGCTTTCATCTACTATTTGAAAATTAAAATATATATTTTATTTTCTTTTCTTTTGTTTTTTGAAAAATAAAAACACTTCCTTAAAAATATTATAACCATAATTATATTTTATATATGACTTTTTTGTTTAATATTTTTGGAAATAAACAAATAAATTAGTATATTAATTATCTTTTCTTCAAAGAAAAAATTATTAATTCTCAAAAAAAAAAAAAAAAGCAAATATATTCATTATCTCGAAAATAAAATTTTAAACATTAGAGCTTGTTTGAAATAAGTTGAACTCTAATATTTTGTAAAATAAAAATCTACTTGAAAGTTTTAAATATTTTTAAAATAATTGTATATACACTATTCTATTTTTTAATCATTCTACATATTTATTTAATTACTAAAAAATCTAAATTAGGTTTAAAAATCAATTTTCTTATATTTTATAAAATAGACATCTATTTGAAAATCTAAAATATTTTTAAATGTGATATTTTTTTTTATAAAGAAAAGTGTAAGAAAAATAAATATGTTTAAAATTAATAAATTAATTGTACATCTTTATTCAAACTCATTTTTTTCTCTCGTATAAAAACTAAGAAAATTTCTAAAAATAAATAAATAAATATATATATAAAGAGAGAGGAAAGAGAGAGAGATATATATATATATATATATATATATAAGAAACTCAACATGAAAAATCATTTCTTTTAATATTTTATTTCCCCATCCTTAAAAAAAAATATCCCTTTTAAACAAATGAAAAACATAAAAAACAATTAAATATATTATTTTGACAACTTCTTGTTTTATATTCCTCAAATATATAAAATATATATATATATATATATATATATAAGGTATATATATATATATATATATATATATATATATATATATATATATATATATATATATATATATATATATATATATATGCCTTTTTTCAATCGGAACTGGCTTGAGCGTGTGTGGCGCCCTGGGGCCTGACCAAGGCTAATGGTGGTCTGGGCAATAGGATCGGATCGCCCCGGCCGGGGGCAGGATCAGCCTCGCAAAGGCCGGCTCGCACCGGCCTGAAGGTACCACCATCCGGCAAAACAAGAAAGTGGCTCGCCGAGGGCTTCCCGCCCGTGGCCGCCCGATGCCTGGGGGTTAGTTTATTTATGAGAAAAGAGAGACTGCTTAAGATTTCAAGGTATGCTTGGCGCATCTTTCACCGATAAAGTGCCTTGTATTTATAGTGATGTTCAACTGTCTTGGACGATGATTAGATTTGTTCCTCAATCTGGGATGGGATATTTCTTGTTATCGATATCGGATTCGTACGGATATAGAAAGAGCGCTTTATTTGGTAGCACCCTTTCCTCTTTATCGGGATCTAATTTGATGTCGATCTATTATCGTCTTTCTTTCCTTATTGGTGAGGTTTGGTCAGACGGTGGAAATAATATACATAGGATTATTCTATTTGCACTCCATAGAGACTTCCCATAATCGGTCTTTTGCAACTCCATTGGGCTCATTCTCGTGGCCAAGACCACAAATAACGTCGCACAAGCAGTAGTGCCCAAATGCTCAAATGGGCATGTTCTCATTTTGGGGTTTAGCGGATGGGCCCCAAGTGTTCGTCATCGCTTCTTTCAGTTCAATGTGTGGCCTATGAGCCTTATTTCGAACTCTATCACACTCTGTACTCAGGTACGGCTGCGCATCGGACAGCAAGGCACGTAACGTGTCTCGCTCGATGCGCTTCCACGCGCACCGCTTCTGGTTGGATTACCAGCTCGGTCGTCAGCCTATTTGTCTTATGATAATGATGACTCTTCTGCCGCCATTTCTCCCACTCTTCTTTCTTCCTTTTGTTTCTTTCTAATAAACATCCTCGTTCTTGTGTGCCTCGCCTCCGGATCTTCGCTTTTAACGAGTTCTGACTTCCTTCTCTTAGTCTTATGTCCGAGCCTTTGCGCAGTCTTTTCTAGTGTCTTTCTGGATAGTCTTTTCCGTCGTGTTTCGGTCCACCGCGCTTCCTTGTTTTCTCGACTCTTTTTCGTGCGATACGACGAGGCGTTAGTGGGTTAGGTCAGGGCTTCCAATTCCATTTTCATTATCCACTTTCATCATGGTCCGGTCGCTTCTCTCGCGTATTCGATGGTACCCCCGCTATTGCCGTTTTGACGAATCGCAGGTCCCCGAATCGCTTCGTCTAGTCGAACTTCAAGATGCCCTCGAGGTGCGCCTCCCTTCTTCCTCGACAAGTGCGGGAGTGAACCCGACAACACCCCGGGGGCCCAATATCTAAGATATGCCGCCTGGTATTGAGCGAACCGTGGGACTCAGCAAGGTCGGGCCTCCTTCATATAGCCACCGCGACGCTATCACCCTTTGGCATTTCCTCTCTGGGTGGTCCCCTAACGTCGAATTCTCTATGTGGTCTCGTGCCTAAGATGGTGTGCCTCCCCATGTCTCCCACAAACTGTTCCCGCCTTCCTCCGCATCCTTCATAAAAGGCTTCATAAAGACTTCCAACGTGCTGTCCCGCTCAACTCGTGCCCACTTTGTCAGTATTTGTTGGGGTCCGTCGGTTTCTTTAGGGGACAAGGGGCTCTGTCCCCAAAGATAGCCTTGCTTCTTTTCCTTTTTAGTCCGAAGGAGACATCCGTATAGCTTTATTTTTCTAGCGTTCCTGGCCTCCTCTCGTGATTTCCGATCTTCCCTCCTCCCATAGGCCGTGGGAAGCGGACGCCTACTCGCTAGCGGTCGTAATTGAGTATGACCCTCTCTCACGCTGATCCACACTCGGGCATTCCGTGGCTCGACTACCCCGAGAATCTTCGTGAGTGTTCGCCTCTGTTTTTGTTATAACTTGTGTGTGGTCACTGTGGCATTCCTCGATTCTCGCATCGCCTACATAAGCTTCAAAGCTCAATTCGATCTCGGCCAATAAGATAACGCCATAAAGGCCAGCAAGGCCGGGCTGAGTGTCCTTCTCATCCTTACGCCGAGCCCGACCGTCGGATGTTCCCTTGGCCCATTTAGCCCGAGAGGTTCACTGACCGGGCCGCTTCCGAGGCCTTCACCTCCTTCCACCATGAAAATTCCCTCCCGTCGCCCCCTCCCACGCCAAACCTACTCGTAGGAACCGTCGCCCGCTGAGATGGTGTCTCGGAAGCCCCGAAGTGGGAAACGAAAAACCTCGGACTCTGTTGAGAAAGATAGGCCGGCTTTGGTCAAAGTTCCGGTTGGGGCATCTTCATCTTCCCACTTTTTCATATCCATGCTTTAACGGGTTACGCTCCTAGTTTTGAGTTAGGTCCCATTCCTGCCCATCGCAGAGGCGTGGCTGGGTCCCTGGGGGTGGGTCACTGAGCAGCTTCATATGTCATGCCCATTACCGTCTGGAACCCGTCAACGAAGAAGGTTAGGTCGCCTTCTCGAAGGGCGAAAGAGGCGTAGGAGGAGCATCCGAACCCCAAATCATGAGACGGGGATTCTTTACTTCACACGCCAATCCTCGCGGCAAAGTAGCCTCGTCCATTCTTATGATTCGACTTAAGAGGTCGGTTGCGCCGTCGTTGATGAGGCTTTTGGCCCCATATCTCCGTGTGGGGTCGCTCCGTAGTTCCCCCGCATCTTGTCATATTTTGACTCCATTTTGAGATGAAGCCAACTTGTATCGATGTCGACTCGATGCACTGATGTGTGTGGCTACTCATTTGCTGGTTTCCAAGGAAGACCAAAATAAACGGAAGGTCATGCTAAAGCGCCCCGGTTTATATGAGGGTGGCTTCCTCACATCCAGCGCCGAGCCAGGTCAAAAACATATGGCCGAGGAAGCAGTGAAGCTCAAATATGACTTGAAGCATACCGTGTCAACCCGTGCTCGGGCCGAGGGTAGGGAAGACGAGGCCCGGAACAGCTTGAGGGCGGCTGAAGGCGAGCTTCAGGAGGCTCAAAATGATTTGAGGGTTGTGCAGAACGACTTGATGGAGGCTAGGGACGGTCGCTACCGCCAGCATGATCTTCGGGATGGTTAGGGATGAGTCACATCCCGCGCGAAGCCGAGTCTAAGGAAGAACTCCGCGCTATCAAAGACGATCTGCGTGATAAGACGACGCCGTTAGGACGAGGCTCGCTGCGGTGCCAACGAGGCAACAATGAACGCGCCGAATGAGGCGTGTCGCTGGCCGAGTGGGTATCTCCACAAGAAATAACTTTGGTGGCTCAGCGAGACGAAGTTATTGGAAGACCGGAGCCGAGGCTTTCTAATCAACGTCCTCGGGTGCTCCGCTCGGTAAGAAGGCCACGCTCATTCCCGGCCCGACTTAACTTTGACCTTCCCACGGCGAGGAGGTCGAGGGTCCTTCTCTCACTGACACCTTGAGAGTCGGGCACCCCGCTGAGGCCCCACCCCCTTCTCACCGTCTCGCTCTACTCTCGTGCCTCGATCTCGCAAGATCGCTCACCCGCCCCATGCTCCGCTTATGCTTTTCTTTCTTTTTTTCTTTTTTTTTTTTTGGCTGTTGGGCCTAGCCCCCAAAACATATGTAGCTCATCCCGGATGGTAATACTCATTTGCACCTCATTTTTCGCCTACTTGTGCTCTTCTTGACGTTCCAATTTGAATCGACTGGTCTCGCACGGTCCGACCGGGCTCGAGTTGAGATGTTAAGTCGTCTCAAACCGGTCCACTCCGAGGTTTTCGCCTAAGGCCTGGGCAGCCTGAGAGTTGAATTGACTCTTTGGCAGGGTTACATGGCCTCAGGGCGAGCGCTTGAGCTCAAGCCAATGTGAGTCAAGGCCTCTGGCTTCACCGGGATTCGCCCGAGTTGAAATGACTCCCAGGTCGCACGCCTACAGAATGGTCGAGCTCGCCACGCGAGCCGGCCGGGCCCGGGCTTCTACCGACGGCCGAGTTGAACCGGTGATCCCGTCGCAGCGGCCGGTAGAATGGCCAGTTCACACGCGAAATGCCCGGGGCGCGTGGCCGAGTGCGGCTTACGTACTGAGTCGACCGACTCTCGTGCAATGCGGATCTGCGTGCAGTGGATGAACTCGCAAAGTGAGTCGGGCTCCGGCGCCGTGGTTGAGTGGCGTAGCCCGAGCCGATCTCCACCACTCCTCGTAGCGGACCGTAGAGTAGACCAACTCGCCAAGGCGAGCCATTGCTCCGGGCACTGCGGGCCGAGCGGCGATGCAAACTTAGCCGATCCGACCCCTCACGTACGCGGATTCTTATGCGTGAGTAGACGAACTCGTCAAGGTGAGCTACTAGGCTCCGGCGCTATGGCCGAGTGGCATGTAGCTCCCGAGCTGATCCGACCTCGTAGAGTGACCTGTGCGCAGTAGACGAACTCGCAAGGTGAGCCGCCGAGCTCCGGCGCCGCGTCGAGCGGCGATGCCCCAGCCGACCGACCAAGCAACCGCGGACTGCCAGAGTGTATCTAACCCGTCGAGTGAGTCGCTTCGGCCCTCGTGTCGTGGGTCGAGCGGCGATGTAGTCGAGCTGATCTGGACCCTCGTAGCGTGACTGCGTAGTAGACGAACTCAAGGTGAGTTCCGCCTGTGCGCCAGCCAGTGGCGATAGCCCGAGCCGATCCGACCGTAGCGCGGACTGCGGCAACGTGAGATGAACTCGCCAGTGTCGCTCCGGCGCCGTGGGCGTAGTGGCGTATAGCTGAGCATCTGACTCCGTAGCGTGACTATGTGCAGTAGACGCAATTCCTCGCCATAACAGCCATTGGCTCTGGGTGCGCCAGGGCCGAGCGCGATAGCCCGAGCTAACTCTCCCGACTCTGGGTAGCGTGATCTTCGCAGAGTAGAAGAACCCTGTCAAAGTGAGCCGGGCCCGGCGCTGCGGTCGAGCGGCGATGGGCCGAGTCGCATCTCGACCCCGAGCGTGATCTCGCGCGTAGTCGACGAACTCGGGCCAAAGTGAGTCGCCGCCCCGCGCCGTGGCCGAGCCGGCGATGTACTCGAAATATCCACCCCTCGTAGCGTGGATCTCTCGCAGTAGACGAACTCACAAAGCGATCGCCGGGTTCGCGCTGTGGGCCGAGTGGCGATGTAGCTCGAAGGATCCGCCGATCGTGAAGCGCGGATTCGCAAGCAGTAGAGACGGAATTCCGGCCAAAGTGAGCCGCTGGCCACCCGGCACAGGGTCAGGCATGGCTGTACCGAGAGCCGACCCTACCGTAGCGTGACCGCACAGTAGACACCGCCAAAGTGAGCCGTCGGGTTCGGCGCCGTGACCGGCGGCGAGCAACCGAGCCGACCGACTCCCCTCGTGTGGCTGCGGTGGATTGCAGTGTGGTTGATCGCACGCCAGTGAGTCGCTCGCGCCGTGGAACATCGTGAGTGGCGAATAGTCTCGAGTCGGTCACCAGTAGCGACCTATGCGTAATAACTCGCCAAAGTAAGTCATTGGCTCGCCATTCGACTTCATTTTCTGAAAGGTGCAGCCGCTTTACTGCCGTAGATGAATGAGAATTTGAAGCGCTTTCGCGCTGAATTTCGAGCGTTCGCCTTCTTATAAATGAAGCCATTGGTTAAGGCGGAGTTTATACTCATGAATATTCGCTCTTCCGGTGCGTGAACCTGTAACCGGGCGAGATGAAGGTCGAATCAAGTTGTCTTCGCTACGGGGATCCACCAAGAGATTCGTTCGCTTATGTCGACTTCTCGCTTGTGGGAGTTGTGTTTTTCCTAGTCTCTTTACGGGAAATATGTTACTCTCAGCTCGTGCTAGAATGTGCCTCGAGGAGGATCAAGGCGCATTTCTGCGCGCCTTCCATTTTCTGCTTCTTCTTTTCTCTTTCCTTTCTCTTTCTCCTTTCTTTTCTTTTTTCATCTTTTTCTTCCACATCTCATCCCTCCCTTTTGTTTCTTTTCTCGCACAAACTCCTTCCATCCTTTTTTTTTTTTTTTTGCCCTTCTTCCACACACTATTTCTCCCACTTTCGCAAGTAAACTCCTTCCATCCCTTTTTCTTTTCCTCTTTCCAATCTCTTTCCTGCCTTCTTCCATTTATTCCCATCTCGTTTTCTTTTCCTTTTTTCTTCCTGAAGTTTTTTTTTTTTTTTTTGAGGGAACTGCTTGTACTGAGTGCTTCCAAGATGTAATCTGAAGCGCACACTACCACCGTAGCTAAAATGTAATCGATTGAATAAAGGAGAGACTTTTCCCTTTATGTCTACAGCTTTCTCATTCTTGTCATGTAATTTTCCCAGCATTATATTGCCTCGAAGTCGTTCATGACGCTCTTTAACTAATACAATCAAAGAATTGCCTAATCGCGTTAACTGAAAATTGATAAATCTCCATTAAGATTACAAACCGTTGCCACTCGATAAAAACGTTTAAGTATGTTCCCCGCATTCCGTGCATACTGTAAAATTCTGTCCCTCCTCTATTCTGAGCTCAGACTCCCGGTCCCGACGACCCGCAGATATATAGGCCTCTCCCAACATCCACTTCCATGTGGGCCGGATTCTTCCCTGCCGGCACAGCTTTAAGACCAGATCACCCCAAGATAGCCCTGGTTTTACTTTTGTCAGAGCACTCCCGCTGTCTCCCTTGGTATTCTTCGCACGCTTTAGAACCTGCTCGCTTTTTCATATAAGAGATCCAAATTTTACTGAGAGCCTCAAGGCCATATTGTGTTCACCTGGCCGCTAACTCGATCCTCGGGGGACTTTAGTCCGATCTCGATTAGTACACGTCTCGCTTCAAGGCATGCTAACGGGTTTCTCAGTGGCTGACTTCATGTTGTCCCAGAGGCCTGCTAGCACTCTTGTGGTGTATTCACCCACTTTCCTTTAAGATCTTCCAATTTGGTCTCAGCGGCTTTATGGTTCTGATGGTGACTTCCTGGCTTCCGACCGTTAGACTGGATGTGTCGAGACGCAGTAGTAATTTTAATTCCGAGCTCCCAAGACAGAAATCTCCGACCGCGCTTGTCGACCTGTTTTCCATCGGTCTCGACACCAGGCTCTCGATACCAAATCAAAGATATGATAGCTCGCTTACACAAAATTGCGTATCTTCCGTTTCCTCGTGATTGTGGCTAAAGGCTCTACAAATTTACGAGCTACACCCACGCGACGATGTTGAATCTTTTACACCGCCTTCCCTAAGGGGCAAGAGGTCCCAAGACAGTCCGCATCCCATCGTTGGAAAGGCCAGGTCAGGATTGACGCTCTGCGGCCCTGATGTGGGAGGCGTGAGATCTGGCGCATGCTCCCGCAGATCTCAGCATTTCTTGACTAAGCTCCGCAGACTGGTATCGCAAGCCGGCAGATCCTTGCCTCAAGATCTTCCGCCAATGCTCGAGCCCACGTGATTTCCACATATACCCTCGTGTACTTCCCTATGACGTATTCAATGTTTCCCGCTGCTACACTTTGAGGATCGGTGAAGAAACCGCTCAGACAAAGCCCCTTATGATTAGCGAAGAACCCTGGCATCCCCCGGAGTTTCAATGCCGGTCGTCGTGACGCCCCGTCTTGGCAGAACTCCAATAAATCTGATCCAACCGGCTCGGACCCGACCGGCAACTTCCATGTCGCAAAGATTGACAGAGGGCTATGCCGCAGAGATCGTGTCAACGCACCGAGCCCTCTAAGGTCGCCGCTAGCTTTGCCAAGGCGCCGCCCCCGAGTTCTCCGCCTGGGACATGTCCGACCCGAACCCCGATTAATTTTAATAAACCTCGTATCTTTTTGGAGATATAGGATCATCCTTCCACTTTAAATTCGTAGGTGTCTTCTCTATTTGTCTTACTACCGTACCGGGAGTCGTCGCAGACCTCTAGCCGGTCAACTTCCAAAGGAATGAGCGAGGTCGAGCTCCCGCTATGACTCGCCTCATACCGGGGCCTCGTTGTTGGAGGCTTGGAATCCGAATCTGAGTGCGCATCGGCGTATATTCCTTCTCCGGATGTCAAGATTAGACTCAAGCCCGCTTCCTTATGCGCTTTCGAGGCTCCATCTACGCAGAGTTTCCAAATGGGGAGTGTCATTCGTCAAGCTGAAGCCGCTTCTGGCATGTTCCGTGTGAACTCCATGATGAAGTCGACTAAGACCTGCCCTTTTATCGCGGTTTTTGGTTTGTATCTGATGTCGAACTCACTCAGCTCTATGACCCCCTTCATCAACCTTCCGGAGACTTTTGGTTTATCTAACACGCTTTCCATCTGGGTATTCTGAACTACTGTGTGAGCTCAAAGTAAGTGCGGAGTTTCCGAGTCAGTGTTACCAAAGCCAAAGCTAGTTTCTCCATCCTCAGCCTCCTCCGCTCCTCTCAAAGCTCGCTGCAATAGTAAACCGGGATGTTGTACTTCGCTCTTACTCTGACGAGACAACAATCGTCGAGAAGTCCTATACACGGCCGCATGTGGTGAGGAGCTCCTCCGTGGTCAGGACTTACTAGAATGAGGAGCTCAAACATGTTTTCAAAGCTGAAAATGCTTCCTCTCACCTCGTATCCCATTGAAAGGCCTTCTTCAGACTCAAGCTAAAGGTTGGCATTTATCACTTCGCCCGATATTTAATCGCTGGAAAGAATCCTTCCCGCGTCACGAATCTCGTACTGATGGCGCAAGGCATGTCGAGCACAACTTTATCTTGTCCGATTTGCTTCACTCCTCGGTGGTTGACTATGAAACCCAGAATTTTCACGATAATTCAAGGCACACGGTCGATTCGCTTCATGTTGTAATTTCTCAAGATCCGAACGCTCATGACGAGCTTGCGCGGAGCCCAAATTGCAGGATTTTACCGCATGTCATCTATGTACACTTCCATAGTTGTGCCTATCCGTCGGGAACATCTCGACCACTAACCTCTCGATACTTAGCCCCGTGTTTTTGAGCCGAACGGCATCACACGACAGCACAGGTTCCCCTCGCTGGCCAGGACGAAATCGTTCTTTCTTTTCTTTGGTCACCCTGTCCAGCACCGACCGTTGTAGCCTGAGAAGGCATCCATAAACCGAGGAGTTCATGGCTCGTGGCATCTACGATGAGGTCGATTCATGTGGCAGGGAACCTGGTCTTCGGGTACGCTTTGTTGATGTCGAAGCTCATGCAGCTCGCCATTTGCCGCTTGCCTTTCACGAGTACGACATCACACCATTCAGTATTCTACTTCCCCGACGCTCCCGGCCCCAGAGGAGTTTGTTGACTTCTTCGCCAGATGGCTTTTTGTCTTTCCGGGCGCAGCTCCTCCTCTTTTGTTTGATTGGCTTAAAGGATCTGAAGCAACTCAACCCAGTGGTGATTACCGTGAACAATTCCTCCCCATGTCCGCCCTCGCTCCATGCTAAGATGCCTGCTTTTGTCTTAAAAAATGGAGATGTGGCAGGTTTTTAAGGTTCCTCCGCTAGTTTAGAGCCGATATAGGAGAGATGTTCGTGGTCGCCATCCAACAATACGTTCCGCTTCCGAGGGGCTCAGTCGAGTGAGTGTACCCTCGCCACGCACGCTCCGCTCGCCCAACGATATGTCGGTTTAATCGCTTTTGTTTCATGGATGCCGAGTAACATTCCCAGCCACTACCGGGTTCCTCGAACCATTCCTACCCCGGCGACGGTAGGGAATTTGATCATCATGTGATACGCTGGTGGATGGCTTTTATTGCATCGAGAGTAGTTGTCCGCCCAAAGAACATGTTATAAGCAGACGGGGCGCTTCACGACGAGTGAATTCGCAGCTGCCGCCTCCCACATGGGGATCTTCCAAGGTGAGTACCAATCAGACCGAGCCTGTGAGGTAATACCTTTCCCTAGAGAACCCCAGATAGTGTTGACGGTTCTAGTTTCTCTTCCGATGCCCATTTTATCAAAGTTGGGCCGACGCTTAAGATGATATCCACCAACCCGCTTGTCAATTAAGATCCGATGAATCGCTTTGTTGGCCACAAACCCATCAATTCACGCTGGTCGCCATGAGGATGTTGGCATCCTCTAGGATCTCGAGTCGTAGAATGTGATGATGTGTCAAGCCGCGGTAGTTTAGACACCGCTTGAATTTCCGCTATCTCTCGCCGACTGATGTCGCTGCACGGCCTCTCCGGAAGCCGAAGTCGATTCCTCCTCCCCGCGCACCCCCACAACACTCCTGGATTTCAACCATAAGGCTTGTTAGTGTCGAGTCGCCACCCTGCCGAGGTGGTGGTTGCCGAGGCGGGGCCCGGTTCTCGAGCTTGATTATGAGCCCGTCGTGGATATGAAGCCTGAGGTACCCGCCGTATTAAGTGCCCTATTTCTCTCTTGAGTTGTATGCAGTCGTCCGTGCGGTGTCCGTAGTCCCTATGGAACTCGCAGTACTTGGAGTTGTCTCTTGTCGCGGGGTCTCCACTATTTCGAGTCGCCACCAGAACTCCGCTCGCTTTCTGCATTGCATTTAACCCGTGATACCGAGGTCGTTGCAAGCAAACGCGGCGCGAATACGTCTGCCGGCGATCACTGCAGCACCCACGATCTCTCGAGGTTCCCACGCCTGGGGATCGCTCTCCATTTTCTTTGGAGATCCTTCCCGGTCGCTTGTCTCGGGGGGGCTTCATCCTCAAGCCGTCATTCGCCCGCTTTTCTTTTATGAGTGGAAGAGCTCTCTTTCTTAGATATGAGGGCTTCTTCACCGTTAATATATTTCTCTGTTTTTACGAGCACCTCATCCATGCTTGTTTGGGGATTTTTGGAGATGGAAAACATTAAGTCTTTCGACTGAATCCCTAAGCCAGCAACAATGAACGCAAAGGATCGCGAAACTTCTCGCTTCGTATATCTACCTTTAGAGACCTCAAGATTGAATCGTTGACATAAGACCGTGCTTTCTTAAGTAGCCTGCTTGATGGTCAAGATGATAACTCGCTTCTAGCGCCCCGCCCAACGGTCGGCATTTAACGCAATGGATAACTCTCCGAACGAGGAGATTGGACGACGTAGGAAGTCTATTGAACCATGCCAAGGCTGCCTTTGTGGTGATATAAAGCTCTTACATCGACCGGGTCTTGATACCCATGCAAACTCCATTTGGTTTTTTGTATCGAGATGATCGACGGATCTCTAAGACCGGGCCGAACGCTCCACTGGTACATTCTCGAACTACCGGAAGGGGGAAGCGGAGTACCCCTACCGTGTAGACTCAGCTATCAGACTAAGGTGTCCATAGTGTCGGAGCACGTCCTTTTCACCACCTCCTTCACACTCCGCCGAGCTCGGGTCGGAGGCTCTTGAACCTCTGCTCCTCCCATGATTGCTCCCTTGCTCCTTGTCGAGGATGGCGCACTCTCCGGTCCCGACGTGCTCTCCAATTGCCGTTTGCGCTCCCGGGGCTGGGGATGTGGTCCGTGCCCCGCACTGATTTTTAGCTGGTTTCGGAGTGCCGGTTGTGTTATCCTTCACGGAATATCGTGGCCTTTCCCCGAAGCCTTTGTCGCGCTTCCCGGCGTCGCAGATTCCGGCTCTAGTGAGCGCGTTCGCAACTCTTCCGTCACGCCGACAGGAGGCGAGTGCCTCCACCTCGCCCGTGCTTCGCCTCGCATTGTTTCGTAACACGCCGGGTGCGTCGGCATTCGCGTTGTTCGTGTCTTGCATCCTCGAGGATTAGCCGCCTCCCGCTGTGTTCCAGCCGATACCATCGCAATTGAGAAATCGCTTATATTTGTAGAGGAACCGGGCCATTCCCACGCATCTGCCAACCGATTATGCCTTTTTCAACCGTGAATCGGGCCGGAGCGTGTGGACTGCCGAGCCCACCAAGGCTACTGCGCCAGGGCACAGGATGCCGGATCGCCCGGCCGAAGTAGGATCGCCGGGCAAAGGTCGGGTTTGGCGCATGGGCCTAGCTGTATCACCCTCCGCAAAAACAAGAAAGAAGGTCGGGCGAGGGCTTCGCCCGCGGGTCGCCCGACGCCTAAGTCGCTTTCCAGAGAAAAGAGAGATTGCTTAGAATCGCTTTAGTATTGGCGTATGCTTGCGCATCTTTCACCGACGTATGACTCCTTGTATTTATAGTATGTTCAACCGGGGCTGGATGATGATTAGGATTTGTTCCCATCTGACGCAGATATTTATCATACATCGATATTCATTCTCAGAATTATATGTAGTTATAGCTTATTCGGATAATCTTCCTTCCTTAGATCCGATTCGATGTTGATCTATTATCGTCTTTCTTTACTGGTCGGTGAGGTTTGATCGGATTTGCAATGAATATATTGTTAAAGTGATTATTCTATTTTCTTAATTCACGAGATCCACAACTAAGTTCATTAATCGGTCATCATTCCAGTCAAGACCACGTGCTCTGAACCCGCGGAGCCAAAGAACGCGTCGAACAAGTTCTAATTGACACGTGCTCCCTCGGGGGTTTAAAATGACGCCTCAACGCCGCCTGGACCCGCCTTCTCACCGAATAAAATGCCTTATGAGCCTCATTTTCTGAATCCCATTCAATACATATGCACAAATTTAATATTAATTTAAATGACACAAGGATGCCTTAGAGCCCTCATCGTAAGCATAAAGATCTCCTTTATTTTATTTGGCCTTTTATGTGGTTAATATACAAAAATTAAATATATGCAGTGTTGGCCACTCAAACAGTAAACATAGTAGAAATATTTGAACATGTAACTCGACTTGTTTCGTTTAATATTAATATAAACACTGTGGGATTATTTTATGTTTATAATCTATAGTTTACATCTACTTCGCTTCTTCCTATAACTTTTTGAATGTTATATTTATTTTTGTTGTTTCTGTAACCATGACAACTTTAATATGAAGACATTTAATTGATAGTTTAACTTCTTTGATGTTGATAGGTAACAGTTTGCTTTCAATTTTAAATGTTTCGAAATAGACTGCTCTTCTTTCCTCACGTCTGAAAATCCTAATTTTTTTTCATTTTTTCTTATCATCCTCGTAAGAAATGAAATGTGATTTTTTGGCATTCGACTAAATCACCCTTTATCAAGCTTTTTATCTTACTTGGGAGCATGAAGTTTTTTCTTTTAATAAAATGGTTTTTTCCGATTGATATGAGTTTTCATTTGATTTTCCTTTATTTTTTTATATTTTTATCGTTAATTTATCGCGATGTGTGTGACCTGGCCGTTAGTTTTTATGCCAGCCGATTCAAATAAAAGATTGGCCGCTCGAATGTATTATATAAGTCATATCAAATCCATATTTATCAATATGTTTCTCGTCATACTAAATTCTTGCGCTTTTCGTAAGATATTGTAAGATTATCTCTTACGTGAAGCCTTAAATCGTTTTTTCTATTATTAATCTCTACATGTCACCAGAACATTTTTAAGTAGCTGATTTATGTTTAAATGTAAATGTATTACCATTCGAATCAGCTTGTAATTTACCATTGTAAAAATAAAATAAAATTTGTTTCCAAATCATATTTATTTAAGAGAACAAATCCACATTAAATAAAAGGGTTGTATGGTTTCAAAAATTGAAATGAAAATATGATATAAGTATATATATATATATATATATATATATATATATATATATATATATATATATATATATATATATATATATATATATATATGATTTTATTTTATCCAATCATTTATGTGAATTTGAGAAAAAAATGATTGCTAATCTATATGACAATCGTTATCATAATAATTTTTTATTTATTTGAAAAAAAGAAGAGAGATTAGGGTCTATTTGGCTCCTATTCTGAAAATCGGATATCATTTTTGTGTTTTTTGAATTTACTTATTGTTATTTAAATTTGGTGTTTTTTTAGTCATTTGTATGTTTTAAAACAAAAATAAAAAGTGTTTTCCTTTATTTCTGGCTTCTTTTTAAAATAAAAATTGTAATCAAGCTCTTAGAAATTGTTTATATTTTACATTATCTTTTAATTATTTTTAATATTACTTTTTTTTTTTTACCAATCTTTTAAAAATAAATAATAATATAACAATTATTGTTCAAATATAAACAAAAATATAAAAATAAGCTAAAATATTTAGCTTTTATCTATTTATGTAAATATTGTAATAATTTTCAAATTTTGTTTTTGAAAAATAGTTACCAAGCAGATATACCCTTATTGCTGATTAATATATTTTCCTTAAACTTTCATCATCTAATATTTTGTTCATTTCCTTTTTCCTAACATTTTTTCCTTTTTGTCTACTAGTTTACCTCAATTGGTTAAAATGTTCAACATTTAAGAAAACAAATTGTATTAAATATGATTTATTATATTATAGAACGGTTTACTACATTGTATTAAATATGGTTAGCTTTTAAAAAAAAGAACATTTTATCCTTTTTCATTTTTTAAGCTTTCAAGAATAAAAAGTTCATTTTTCATATGCTAACTAGCTTTTATAATCGTTGGGGATTAAGATTTCTTTATCTCAAGACTATATTATTAAAAATTCTCAGACAGAAACACAATTCTTAATAAATAAAATCATCAACTAAAAGTGTAAAACTCATTCTCATATAATAACGAACTTTTTATAGATGAACCCATTTTTTTTATCACATTTAAATATTAAAAAAATTATATTTCTTAATTTAATGCTCTTCAAGATCCAAGAATTCGAGGTTAAGAGTCTCACTGTCTTTTTAAGAAATATCTAATTTTGTCCTACTAATCTAAATTTGTCTGAATGTAAATTTAAAGATCTTGCTTGATAAACTAAAAGCTGGTTGGAATCAATGAAAATGAAGAGAAAACAAAAAAGCCTAAAATTTTCAATTTTTTGAGTTTATAACTTATTTTATTCATATTTTACGAATTACCAAATAAGAGAATTTGATATTTCAATTTTTTTTTTTACTTTCTCAATTATTTTAGTAACCCAAACAATATATAATCTAGAAAAGGTGTTAGGTTTATTACTCTCAACCTTTTCAACTATATAAAACATTCCAAACGTGGATATAAATATAATTATTTAAATTAAAATATTAATACCTTTTTCTGAAAATCTTCGAGTAGTTATTATGTTGTGTAATTTTTTTTTACTTTTGATTGGAGAAAGAGGATGATTTCATGCTAAACTTGATTTATATATATATTTAATATATATAAATATATAAAATATTTATATATTTTATGAATCACTATATAAATATAATGATCTATATGTCATATGCTGCATAGAATAACTCTTTATGTGACACCCCTTATCCAATCCGACCGACATGGGTCCAAACCGTATTCGACGTTTCCATTACTTAATTGTTAACACCCCAACTCTAAGACCACATCGCGAGTTAAGTCATCTTTTGCTTTTATTTTATAAACTTATAACTTTTAAGCTTGTTCGTTAATATAATGTTAAACATTTAACTTATACTATATTCTGTAGCAATGGATTACAAAATATATACAAGCTTCATATATGGAAATGTACAACATTTATAATATTTATATTGTTTATAAAAGAAACCAAAACATATACAAAAATAGATCAAATGATCTTCCAATGGGCTGTGCGATGTGTTGGCTGACCGGCCACGACGGCCCCATCATCCGCTTCTCGTACCTACACGGATGAAACAATCTGCATTCAAACTTATAGCTTAAGCAAATAATACATATGGGATCACCTAATAAGGGTCATCATTAATCTAAACAACTACATATAACTTTAACATTCATGTACATATACACATGTTTATTCATATTTTTAAATGATACTGTATTTCATAGATATACTTCTACATATATCATACTTTATTTTGGTCTTATCATGTTTCATTTGCCTATATCATATACCTTCCGCGTCAACTTTACACTTTACTTCTTTTGTTCTCGTGACCATACTATCATCACATAAAGAGCTTCATTATGTTTCTCATATCAAATGTCACATCATATACATCTCATTTTTCGTATACGTGCTCCGGTTTCTTTTATGTTTCATGCTGCCAAATACCTTAAAAGTAAAATCACAGCGAACTATATGTACCAGTACTGTCTTCATGCGAGGCAGTGATCTCTATCTGTATGTACCGAAGGTACTATCAGCATGCGAGACAGTGATCTCTATCTGTATGACCAAAACGAGGCCGTTATAATGGTCAACCCGAGATCATGTCGTTAGCCCCAAGCGAGGCCTCGATATCTACGTAAATTGTATCTTTGTATCTTGTTTTTATAATAGGCATGTCCATCTATCCCTCTACCATGTTCTAAGCAGATAATCCATGTATATTTTATGTTCAGTACATATCTCATATTCTCGAATAATTATTGTCATCCGGTAATCATATGCGATATTTACAATCATTTATTAGTATCTTTGCATTTCATATCTCATTATATCATGAATAAGCCCATGGTTATCATGTATCTTCTGTCTATTTAATATATTTAATTTATCAAATTTGCTCATATGGATGGATTACGAACTCAAGAGCTTTCCATAGAATCTAGAGCATAGAATGGAGTTCGGACGAAGAAGTTATGGTCGTTCGAAGTTGGAGGTCACACATGAATAGTCAAACTCAGCCGTGAGCTGACCTCGCCGGTAGCCTATTCAGAGTAAACGGACCATAACTTGGGCTACAAAGGTCCGATTTAGGTAATTCAAAAGTCTAACATCAAGTTCACTGATGTGGCTACAATTTACAGATGACTCCTTTTGCGAATTCCTTTATTTCCACCCAAAGAAACCGAGTTCTAAAGTCCAAACACAACGAGCAATTCCCAGAAACATATAGGGGAAAACTTATGGTTTGTTAACCTCATCCTACACAATTAATAGGTTAGGAGAATTTCCTAAGTCCCAAAAATTTGAGGAATCCATACTTAGTTTCCATACAACCCCAAATCAACCACAAAACTAAACCAAAACAACTTCAAATATAGTCTAAAACTGTCAAACACCACCAATATACCGTGGGTTCTTTTAGACCCAAATTCATCAAAAAATGGGTTTATGGTGGTTTGGCCCCAGTTTTTCCCGCACAAACCATAGCATCCATACTAGTGTACAAAAATCCATACTTTTCCATACAAAACTTAACAAATTCCATACCTTTGATCTTCTTATCTTTTTCCTTCTCTTCTCATCTTCTTCTTCTTCTTCCCTTCTCTTCTCTCTTCTTTTCTCCCTATTCATTTTTGCCTATCCCCAAAGACCAAAATGATATATTTATTTTGGTCTTATCCTTGTTAGTTTAATATTTTCCTTTTCCATTTTGATTAAACCCATATATTTGCACTTCCACTTATTCAAATTCCTACTTTAGCCTATAATCTTAATTTAACCTTGGTTTTTGTATTCATTCCGGGTTTTTTCTTATTTTATTCAAGAAACATATACTTTTACTTTTATTATACCCTAAACATGTTATAAAACTGTTAGGGTATAATTTGGGGCGTTACAACTCTCCCCCATTTAAAAGAATTTCGTCCTCGAAATTTATACCTGATTCGAAGAGTTGCAGATACTATGCTCTCATAGTTGCTTCTGGCTCCCAAGTAGCTTCTTATCTGTCATGGTGTTGCCAAAGCACTTTCACTAATGGTACTTGTTTGTTCCGCAACTGTTTCACCTCTCGAGCCAGAATAGCCTTTGGCTCCTCATCATATGACAAATCCTACTGCACTTGTATCTCTTACACTGGTAATATGTGCGACTCATCAAAGCGGTATCTCCAAAGCATCGACACATGAAACACATTATGTAATTTGGCCAACTCCGGAGAGAGTGCCAAACGATTTGCCATAGCGCCAATTCGTTCTAGAATCTCATATGGCCCTATGAACATTGGATTCAACTTGCCTTTATGACCAAACCGTATAATTTTCCTCCACGACGATAGTTTTAAGAAGACCTTGTCTCCCACTTCATATTCAATATCTCTCCTTTTTAAATCGGCATATGACTTTTGTCAATCACTGGTAGCCTTTAGCCTTTGCCGAATAACCTGAACTTTTGCTTCTGTATCTTTTACTATATTTGGACCAATCACTTTATGCTCATTCAATTATGTCCAACACACAGGAGTTCTACATCTTCGGCCATACAAAGCCTCATATGGTGCCATGCCAATGCTTGATTGATACACATTTGTTATAAAGACCGATTCTATAATTGAAGGTCTCACCTATCCCAGCTGGTGGAATTCATTACATCTGGAATATCTTCAAACATGAATCAAATCTCTGGGTTATTTATCTCTGATCAGATCTTATCTTGAAATTTACTTTGATATAGGTGAGGCGTAGTTAAGAAATTGTTGTAGTTCCTTCCAGAATCTCGAGTTAAATCACGGATCTCTATTTAACATAATAGATAGTGGTACACCATGCAATCGCACAATCTCATCCACATATAGCTCAGCTAGTCGATTCATAGAATAGTCAATCCTGACTAGTATAAAACGGGCTGACTTTGTGAGCCTATCAACAATCACCCAGATAGAGTCATGTTTTTGTTGCGTGAGGGGAAAACCTGACACAAAATCCATGGTAATGTTATCCCACTTCCATTGAGGAATTCGAAGGGGATTCAACATACCTGTTGGAACTTGGTGTTCAGCTTTGACTTGTTGACACGTCAAACATTTATACACGTACTTTGTCACATCTCTTTTTATTCCTTTCCACCAATAATGCTGTTTCAAATCCTAGTACATCTTATTACCTCCAGGATGCATGGTATATACCGTATTATGAGCTTCAAATAACAACTTTTTCTTTAGCTCTTTACCATATGACACACATAATCTATTCTAGAAATCTGAGCTTCGACTTCTTTTGCGAAAAATGGGTGTATCGTCATCTCTGACCATCTGTACCTTTTTCTGCATCTCTTCATCATTTTTCTGAGCATCTATAATCATTTGCTTTAAAACAGGCTGTGCTTTTAATTGAGCTAATATAACTCCATCAGATACTATTCTCCATTCATTGTGTTGAAGTGACATCACTGCCACTGTCTTTCTGCTTAAAGCATTTACTACAACATTCGCTTTTCCAGGGTGGTAATCTATTATACAGTCATAATCTTTAAGTAGCTCTAACTACCTCCGCTGTCTCAAATTTAATTCTTTCTGAGTAAGCAGGTACTTGAGACTCTTGTGATGCAGTAGTAAATTACACACTTTCCCTATGTATGTAATTAATAGCCATATTTTCAAAGCAAAACACTGCCACAGCCAACTCTAAGTCATGAGTGGGATAATTTTATTCTGTGGCTTCAGCTGCCTGGATGCAAAGCCACTGCACCATCTTACGTGCTCGCATCCCAATTGATGCAGAAGCATTGTACTACAAGGAATACTCTTTCGTAGGTTGCGTCGATCTTGGTGCTTCCACCAGCATCCCTTTCAGCCCCATTCAAAACTGATACCGGCATTTATCGAGACCACTCAAACTTTACTCCTTTCCTAAGTAATTTGGTGAGTGAAAAAGCTATGACAATCCTTTCTAAAATCTTTTATAATATCTTGTAATTTGAAACTTCGCTGGGTAACACTTGGCGGTTTCAATTCACCCGGCCCGATCTTAGCCGGGGTCAACTCTTATACCTCGGTAGAAACCATATAGCCCTAGAAACTTCCTTTGTGAAATCACATTTGCTGAGCTTAGCATATAACTTCTTTTCTCTTAGAGTCTGTAGGACTATTTTCAGATGTTGTTCATGTTCTTGTGCATCCTTAGAATACACCAGAATATCATCAATAAATACCACAACAAACTGATCTAAATAGGGTCAAAACACCCTATTCATCAAGTCCATAAATGTAGCCGAAGCATTGATCAACCCAAATGGCATTACTAAAAACTCATAATGGCCATAACGGGTTCTGAAAGCTGTTTTCGGGACATCAACCTCTTTTACCCGAAGTTGATAATATCCCAATCGCAAGTCTACCTTCGAAAAGATGCTTCTTTCAACTGATCAAATAGATCTTCAATTCTTGGCAATGGGTATTTGTTTTCACCATCACCTTATTGATTTTCCGATAATCAATACACATCCGTGGAGTGCCATTTTTATTTTTCACGAACAAAACCGGCGCACCCCAAGGTGAGACACTAGGTCAGATGAAACCCTTATCAAATAGCTCATGTAGTTAACTCTTTAGCTCTTTCAACTCAATTGGAGCCATCCTGTATGGTGCCCTAGAAGTAGGAGATGTTCCTGGTAAAATCTCAATAGATAAATCCTCTTCTCTTTCAAGTGGAATACTAAGTAACTCTTCAAGGAATACATCTGGAAAATCTTTCACAACCATAATATTTTCCAATTCTATTTGACCTCTTTTAGAGTCAAGCACCAAAGCCAAAAAGGCCTCACATCATTTTCTCATAAATCTCCTAGTTTGCATAGCGGAGATTACATTGGACATTGTACTTGATTCAATGCCTTATACTATCACCTCAGTCTAGTCAGAGCATCTCAGCACTCTTTGTCTTTTGACCCGCGATCAACGATAGCTCGGTGCTTAGACAACCAATCCATTCCCAGAATCAAGTCAAACTCTCGGAATGGTAAGGTTATCAAATCAACGAGAAACTCTCTTGCTTGTATAACAATGGGACACTTTCTGTATACTCTATTCACGCTAATATTGTACTTACTAATCTGGTTTGAGTGCATGCATGTCATATGCTAAGCGTTCCCACTTTGCTAGTATCTTATTGAACACATGCCATGATACATACATATGAATGAGTAGATCAGTCTGTTAATGCATGCATTTCAATACCATAAGAAATTATACAGCGTCGCCCGGGGTAAGCAGTCCTCACGAGCCTTCATAGCATATGCTCGTCTTTGTGAGAGCATAAGAAGATCACATCTCGACCTTTGTACTTCCTGTGTCCTCTATGTTGGCTCTGGCCCCCTCAACCTCTACCTCTATCTCGAGTCGACGGTGATGTCGCAGTCCTCTCTCTGCTATTACTCTGAGGATTCCTATCGTCCCTTGACTCTTTGGGACAATTTTCCATAAAATGTTCCATGCTTCCTATCCCGAAGCACCCTCCACATCAACAATCTGCAAACTCCCAGTGTCGTCATGAGCGGTAGAGGACACTTTGAAGTTTCTCCACAATCAGCTGAAGCACCTCTACCAGTACTAGGTACTCCTGTATTTCCTTGTCTTCTCGTGACGGAACTATATTACGAGTTTGAAGTGGAGACTCCTAGCTTTTCGAGGAGAATGAGCTCCTCACAGAAAACTTCTTCTTTTGAGATATTTCTTTCTTGCTTTCGTTTCTAGTCTCTCTACTTTCATTGCGGCTTGGACCAGGCGAGTAAATCCACTATTTGGAGAGAAGTCATAGGTTCCAAATACCTCTTGATGGAATCATGCAATCCATCCTCAAATTGCCTACACCAAAATGCCTCAGTGAGGTCTAACTGCAGTGAATACTTGAGATAGCCCCAGATTCTTTCTCATATTCGATAGATGGGTTCCTTTGCTTCAAATTCAGGAACTATTTCTACTTGGACTCCCCACACATACACCTCGAGTAACGTGCTTGCCACGAACTCTTGGACAAAGAACTCCCAAGTCATAGGATTTGGAATCCTTGGACTTCTCAGCGCCAGTCCTCCACCAATCATAGGTCTCGCTCTGCAATAGTAGGAATTTGCACATCCTCTCTGATCGGGGGCATCTAGCACCTCGATATTCTTTGTAACTTATCCAACCAGAATTCCGCTTTATCGGACTCTTCCATGTTTGTCCCATGGAATTCCTCGGCCCCATGTATTCTTATCATGTCTATCGGGGCTTATGGAGTTGTTAATCTTTCTAATACTCGAGTCATATCCTAAGATATCCTCGATGCTTGGCTTCATTTGTCTCGTAGGAACTTGGCTCTCGCCGGCTTGATTTAGAAGGATCGAAGCGGGTAACCCTTGATCTGGTTTAATACTCTCATTTTATTAACCCCGATTTGGTCGAAGAACGATCCATCTATACAAAACACCAAGGACATCCACATAGGCCCCACGGACTAAACCGTGCTTTTCTATCATATACTCTATTCCCGAAGCCACCTAAACCTAGGCTTTTCCATAAGCATCTATGCTCTAGGCTCGATACCACTAAATTGTGACGCCCCTTCTCAATTACGACTGATTGTAGTCGAGCGGTCCAGGGATGCTCTAATACTACTTAGCTGTACTTTTGACTCGGCACTGGGTGTCAAGCGAGGTTGTCATCTCTTTTTTTTTATAAACTTATAACCTTTAAGCTTGTTCGTTCATATAATGTTAAACATTTAACATACTATAATCTGTGTAATTACAAAATATATACAAACTCATATATAGAAATATTTCAACATTTACAATATTTGTGTTACAAAAACTAAAACTACATATGCAAAAATAGGCCAAATGGTCTTCGATGAGCACCTCGTGATGTGTTGGCGTTTATTCGCGATCTGGTTAAATCATCCTCTGGTTTCCTCTTACGTACTATCTGGATGAAACACAGTGCTAAGCTTATAGCTTAATTGGGAATAATACATATGGACGACTTCTAATAAAGGTCATACACTGACAACTACATATAACTTTAACATTCATGTACATATACACATGTATTCATGTTTGAACATATAATTTTATGATATCCTTCACATATATCATACTTACTCGTTTTATCATGTTCATTTCTTATCACTCTTCATATACCTTTCATGTCGACACTTTACTTTTGTTCTTGTGGCGTATACTATCATCACATAGCAGTGTTATACTTCTCATATCATGTCATATATTATATACATCTCATTTTAAAGTATCACGTGTCATTTTTCTTTTATGTTTCATGCACGCAAATACCTTAGAAGTGGATCACGAGAGCAGGCTGTATGCGAAGGTACTATCTGATGCGAGACAATGATATCTATCTGTATGTACCCGAAGGTACTATCCTTTGTCTGAAGACGATCGATCTCTATCTGGCGTATGACCAAAGCGGGACGCTATAATGATCCAAGCGGGATTTATGTGTGACCATGGCGCCGATATCTGTAGCGTATCTGCGAGACTTGTTTCCCTATTCGGCATGCCCCATCCTCCTTCTACCCAGGGTTCTAAGCGGACAATCCGTGTATATTTTATGTTAGGTATATATCTACGTATTCTCGAATAATTATTGTATCGTCGGTAATCGTATCGATATTCTGATCGTTTATTAATATCTTGCATTTTTATTTATCCTCATTTATATCGTGGTATTAACATGATTATGTATACTTAATAATTTATTTACTATCATTTCCAAATTTCATGAGAAATTTATATACTGAATGAGTTCTGTTTTAGAGTTTTCATAAGATCTCAGACATCTAATCAAGTTTAGATGAAGAAGTTATCGACAGTCAGAGACAGTTACATGAATAGTCAATGATAGTGACTAATAATTGGCTGTGACTGGCCCTTAAATGATGCTTTATTCGAGTAAAAAGCGGACCATAACCCAGGCTACAAATGTTGATTTAGGTAATTAAAAGTCTAACATCAAGTTATTTGATCTTGGCTACAATTTACAGATGACTCTGCAATTATTTTATTTTGAAAGTAGTTAAGAGTCAAAGCGCAACCAAACAATTCCCAAAACACATATAGGAGAAAACTTATGGTTTGCTAACCTCATCCTACACAATTAATAGGTTAGGAGAATTTCCTAAGTCCCAAAAATTTGAGGAATCCATACTTAGTTTCCATACAACCCCAAATCAACCACAAAACCAAATCAAAGCAGCTCAAATACAGTCTGAGCGCCGAAGCAGTGATATACCAAGTAGGGTTCTTTTAGACCCAAATTCATAAAAAAAAATGAGTTTATGGTTTGATTTTTCCATACAAACCATAGCATCCATACTAGTGTACAAAAATCCATACTTTTCCATACAAAACTTAACAAATTCCATACCTTTGATCTTAGCATCTTTTCCTTCTCATACCATCTTCTTCTTCTTCTTCCCTTCTGTACATATCTTCTTTTTCTCCCTATCCGTTTACCTATCCCCCAGACCAAAATGATATATTTATTTTAATTATCATATTAGTTTTAATATTTTCCTTTTCCATTTTGGTCCCCAAACTCCCTTCTATTTGCACTTCCACTTATTCAAATTCCTACTTTGGCCTACAATCTTAATTTAACCTTGGTTTTTGTATTCATTAAGTTTTCTTATTTTATTGAAAAATACTTTTATTTTATTATCGCTCTTAGCGTGTTATAAAACTGTCATGATATAATTTGGGGTGTTACACTTTCCCCACCCTAACCCCTCAAAATAAAAACCATAATAATATAAATGATTAAAGTATTAAACCCATTTTGGAGAGAACAAAATTCTCTAACTTTGTAATCAACCTGAATAAAAGTTTAAAAAATAAAAAATAAAAGCCCTTGCTTTGTCACATCCCACTTTAGATATTTGATAAATTTTTTGGCACTATATAAGTATGGTTGCCTTGTCACATCCTATATCGGATATGTGATAAACTTTTTATCACTATATAAGTATAGACTTTTCTCAACATAGCAGACATATTTTAAAGTCGTGAGTATCTCTGGGTCTAAAGCGGACAATATCTATATAATTGGGTTGAGTTGTTACAAATGGTATTAGAATTGTTCCCCGACCATGATGTGAGGGCCTGTTTCGTTTGACTCTATAGGGGGTGTTAGTCCATTTGGTTTTGCAATCCTATGAGACATAACGTTTTTCATCTGCATCGGGGTGTTTACCATATCCCACATTGGATAGGGAAAAAACTTCATTCCATGTGTTTTAAAGCCATGAGAGTCCATTTGACAAAAAATGAACAATATTTACATGATTGGCATCATTACAAATGAAGTAAGAGTGAATGATATTATATATATATATATATATATATATATATATATATATATATATATATATATATATATATATATATATGCTATGCTCTTATATATATATTTTAAATATTAATTTTAAATTAATGGTTGGGAACATATAGTAGAAATGTGAAAACAAACATTTGTAATTGATTTTTTTTTAATATACTATAATTTCAAGGTAGTAAATTGTTTTCATCGGGACTCGAACCTAAGACCCGCTCCCTATGTCCTTTTACCTATTTGAATGATGAATGTTCCATCACTTGAGATAGGCATCAAACATTTGTGATTGATGTTAAGATAATATCAAAGACTTATACGTCGATATCATCCAATTAAACTCTAACATTTGTGATTAATATTAAGCTAAGATCAAAAGTTTATAAGATTGATATTATCCGATTAAACTCACTTTCAATGATTTGAGTTTAAGTTGAGCTTATACCTATTTATAAATAGGGAGAGTAACTTATTATTTTCTTATTTGGGAAAAAATAATTAAATTATCATAAATGGATGGTTCAACTTTGATGGAACTAAAAATCGAGCATACATAAATATGAAGATATTCTCATTCTATAAGTACACCTATAATTTTTAGTCTAAGTCAAATTAATATGTATGTTTTTTTTAATAAAACCCTAAGATGTTGCTAAGTTTTTTAATAAAACCCTAAGATGTTGCTAAGTTGGTCTGATTTTGGGTTTTTTTTTTTTCAAGTGGTCATTTATAAGAGTTCCATTAGAATTGGTTGAGGATTTATCCAGTCATTAACTTCGAGCCTCCTGGTTTTGAAAATCGGTCTTAAGAATATTTTTTGAAAACATGGTTTTGACCCTATTTGGTTTTTGTTCTTAAAAACTGTTTTATGTTTTTAAGAACCAGGAGAACAAGGAATGTAGGGATAACACATTTGGTTCTCAATTTTTTTTTGTTCTTAAAAACACAGAAAATACTAAATTCAAATGACAAAAATAGTTTTCAGATAACACAAAAGGGTGTTCTCTATGTTTTCAAAAACTGTTATCAAGAATAATTTTCAAAAACATGAACCAAACACATAGGAATCAAACATGTTCTTCATTTATTTGTTGTTCTCCTTGGTTTTTAAAACAAAATACAATTTCCAAAAATTGTAACTAAGGCCTATTTGATTTCTATTTTTGAAAACATTTATTGAGAACAATTTATAAAAACACATAGAACTTTCAGCATTCCACATTTTGATTTTTTTAACTTTTTTATGACTTATTGCTAAATTTTTGAATTTTTTTGGCTGATTATAAAAAGGTGAAATATTTGATTCATTTTTCTTTCCTATTAATGCTTTTTTTTAATGTTTTTTTCTTTCCTCTTAATGCTTTTTTTAATGTTTTTTTTTATTAAGAAAAAAACTAAATATTCAAATATAAGAAAATCATATCCGTTATGATACAATTGAAACTCTTATGATCCGTTTTATGATAATTAAATAAAAGCATATGTATTATTAATTTTTTATTTACAATTTATTTTTCTCAAAATTTAGGTAAAAATTAGAAGATTGATTTTTTTTTTTGAAAAAAAAACAACTAAATACCTAATCCTATTAAGCACTATTAAGAACAAAAGTTATATTCAATTAAAAAAAAAACAGACATCACCTAAGTCAAATTAATATAAATAAAACCCTTAGGGTAGTAAAATTGGTTTGTCATTGGGTTTGCTCCTTAATAGTCACCAGTTCGAGTCTCCTTAGAGTGATTAGAGATTTACCCTGTTATTAACTTTAAGGCCTTAAGATATTAATCGACGTACGTGAAAGCTGACCCAGACACCTACGGTTAAAAAAAAAGAAAATAAGATTAATATGTTTCCATATTATATATGCAAGACGTAATTAGTGTTCAAAGTGCAAAAATTAGTCATTAGAAATGCATTAGTGATCAAAGGCTTGAAAATTGAAAACATAATTGATAATGTTATTGCCATGGCCAGCAAAAACCATAAAGAATTATGCAAATTTCTTGTGCATAGCCTCTAGTTTACGGTTCATTTCACAGCATTTGAAGAACTCCCATGACTTCAAATCTTGAGAACTCAAAAATATTGAAAAATAAAAGGTATAAATCTAAGCAGATTAGGCTAAAATAACCAGAATATGCTCATTGAAGTCCATAAACCAGTAATGCTCCAACTGCACCAACACCAACCAGAAGCCCCAAGATGACTCCTATGGGAGGCAGGCCTCCGCCTATCGGTTTTCCGGTGACCACATCATATCGTGAGAATCTCTTCTTTGGTGCTGAGCATTGTGGGCATACGTAGGCCTCAGGCTGCAGAAAGATCAAAGAAAAAAAAACCGAATTCAGCTTAAAAAATGATAGTTCAGAGCTATGGAGGATGGAGCTGGAAAAATTTGTAAACCTTATGTTACATGTTAATTAGGTATGCATGGTCCAAAATGGAAGAATAAGGTATAACACAATGGTATGCTACCAAAGAGGATATTCAAAAGGAAAAAAACCCGTTTCGTTTTAGATTGATGTTAAGTCTATGCAACAAGATGTATGCAACTAAAATGGAGTATAACACAATGGTGTGTTAGGAAAAGGAACATTCTAGTTTCATCTAGGAGGGACGTCGAGTCTAGGAGAAGATTGCATGTGTTCTTGGTTAAAACTGAATAATAAAGTAATTCACAAAGGGAAAGTCTGAATTCGCCTTAATTAGAACAAGAGGTCTATGTAAAGATTGTGTGCAATGCTTATTATGTAAGACTCGAAGTATGCATGGCATGTGTTCTTGGTTGAAACTGGAAAGGATGTACAACACAATGGTGTGATCACCAAAAATGCATGTTCAAAAAGAAAAAAGTCCGGATTCTCCTTAGATCAATGTCGAGGTTTATGCAAAGATGGTTTTTGTTTTTGAAGGAAACTGAAAGAATGAAGAATAATATGATGATCTCATCAAAAATAAGAAAATGCTAGTTATTCACAGTTCTTTTTTATTTTTTCCTTTTTTTTTTTTGGGTTAATCAAGCATGATTAACTCATTGATAGCATGGTTCCCAAAGAATTATTATGAATTTGTTCATGTAGATAAAAGGAGAGAGTGATCAGCTTAGCTTGCCTGCTCTTCGAAAGGCTTTGATAAGGTGTATATGAATCCACAGTCAATGCATATGTGAGTTGCTCTGGCCTGAAAAATGTCACCCCAAATGACTTCACCTTGAAGACAAACCCGAAAAAAGAGGTAATAGAAGTAAAGCTAATGACTCCAAAATGATGCTTACCTTTTGTGCCTCAGTCAGCTTCCTTCCAAAACGGGGAGGAGCTGGTCGTTTTGGCAGTCTTTTTACATCTACCTCAGCACCTCTGCATTAAGGGAAGGAAATGGCATCCATTCCATTACTTAAAATCACTTTTCCAACCGTGTTTGGAAGCCATGAACCTGGTATATTAAGAACATTTGGACCTAACTATGCTAAACCAATGCTTTTATGTTTCTTTCTGTGTTTAATGGAAATATTCTTCAATGGATTCGATCCATCCATCAATATCTGGTTAGTCAAAAGTTGAATTTTCACTGATTATCAGGAATTCAACTCAACAATACCGAAAAATTGGTTGGTTCAGTCATCAATGCTCTCTCTACCTTACACAACTCAGATCTATATCTTCTATTTTCCATTGAATCATAACCAACATTATGTATGTATTAACTTTAGATACCAAAAAAGGAAAAGAAACAATTTAAGGTGAAGAGGACCTGCTAACGACGAAGTAGACAGAGTCGGGCTTTGCTTGGATGGCGGTTTTGGTGAACCCAAGCTTATCTGCAGGCCAAAGTTCATCCCCAAAGAAGCTGCTGGTGTAGAGTACTTGGTCCCCTGCCTTGAGTCCAGCTTTAGCTGCATTGCCACCCACATCTACTGCCTAAAAGCCGATCCAATTTTATAAACAACCAGAGAATCAGAAGCATATAACCCCACCAATAAGAGAAACTCCTCAAGCCTATTATCAAACTGTTGTTTGGTTAATTATCAAGTTCAAACTACTTCTCTCGCTTTTTGAAGCAAGAATTTGATTTGATCAAGCAAGAAACCACTCCCAAAATGCTAATTAGCCAAACAGTGTCTAATTCCAAAAACACACTTATCAATTCTATTGCCCAAACAATCAATAAGATTTCAAGATTAACCATATAGTCAGAAGCATACAGTCCTTAAAGAACCTGGATTTACTACTGTAAAGCCATCCTGAGATTAACAAACTGAGATTGCTTTTCCCTGCTTCACAAGCACCATCTCTCTCTCTCTCTCTCTCTCTCTCTCTCTCTCTCTCTCTCTCTATATATATATATATATATATATATATATATATATATATCAATTAGATTGAACAAGAAAATACTCCCAAAATGCTAATTGATCAGTACCTTCTAATTTAAAAAATAACCACACAAAAGCTGGATCTAATTTGGAAAAACAACCACAAAACATAAGCATATAAACCGAAAACAACACGAAAATTCTGTTATCAACTCCATTGCTTGGTTATCAGATTCAAAGAACTTTCTATGCTTCTGAAAGCAAAAAAATATGCACTTAGTTGAGAAAATACTTCCTCCCAAAATGCCATTTAACTAAATAATCTAAAAATCAAGCACACATTTGCCAATTCTGTTGCCTAAAAATAAGTCTGAATTTTTGAAAACAACCATACTAGCAGAATCATATAACCCAAAGGAACCCTTACGCTATCATCAAACTATTGTTTGGTCATCACATTCAGACTAATTTTCCAGCTCTCAGAGCAAAATTTCTATTAGATTGAGAAAGGAAAGCACTCCCAAAAAACAAATTAGAGCCAAACAGAATCATGAACTTACTGTGATGACCACTCCACCACCAGACTTTTGCCCTAAAGTGAGACCCAGTGGCTTGTCAACCTCAACCTCAATGTTCTTAGCAGCTCCAGCAGTTTTTGCAGTGATCTCAAGACCCCTTCTCACAGAGACAAAACTGCTCCCACTATCAGCAGCCAAGACAGAATTGGAGAAATCCCTTTTGGCATCTTGAAGGGAGAGCCCCTGGAAAGTGGTTTTCTAGGGAAACAAACAGAAAGTCACATCCTACCCAACAAACCCAAATGCAAATTGGGTGTCTTTCTTGGCTTAGAATTCATACCTGGGATTTTGAAGGTGTGAGTGGCTTTGGAGGTGGGTTTGAAGAGGGTTTGATGGAGTGGGTCCTGGTGAATGCAGCAGAGCAAGAAGATGAAGTTCCTGCAACCACAGCTGATGACATTTTGGAATGGGCACCAATGCTAAAATCTAGAGAGCGAGAGGGAGAATAAGGGTTTGTGTCAGTTGCTGGTTGGCAGTTGGAGGGTGATTTTTTTTTTTTTTTTTGTGGACAGGAGAGATCAATCAGATAACCTTTTAGTGGATTAGAGTATGGAAGAATTGTGAGAGCCGCAAGCCTCTGAGAATGAACTGTTGTTGATGACTTGGAACATGCCACACCAGGGGTGGACAACCCCATTTTTGAAGCCGAAAATTTAAGGGAGTGTTTTTGGAAAACAGTTCTCACAAAATAGTTTTGAAAACATTTTTCAGAAACACTTTCGTTATGCTTTTAAAACAAAACTTGAGAAGTTCTTAAAGAATACTCTCTATGTTTCAATATACTTCTTAAAGACAACTTTTTATTTGTAGCAGTTTAATTTTAATCATTATTCATATTTATATAATTGTTTTTTCAAAACATTTTTACTAAAGCAAGTAAAAATAGCTCAATTATCTTACCAAACAATATCTTATTCTCAGATATGTTATTAAAAACCATTTTTAATAAAAAAAATAATATCGAATGTACTAGCTCTTAAGGCTTGATAGGGGTTTTAGATTAGAATCTTTGTAAAAATAGCATACTTTGATATGATATATGTAAATATATATATTTAAGTAATCAAACAAAACTTTATTCTTTATTTTTTTTTTCCCGTTATTTGATTGCCATTATTTAGGTCTTAAAATTTAAAAGTTATATGGTTTGAGTCTCTTGAATTAAACATGATGGTTTTGAGTTCGAGCAGCGATAATAATTATATTTATATGATAGAAGCTTATTGGTACCGTTCAAACAACGCCGTTTAATCAGGTAAAAAAAAAAAAAAAAAATTGATATAGTTACATTCTAATCGTTCCTTCCCTAACATTTTGTTCCTCGGAAGCAAACCCTAATCTTATACTTAGATACCAATTTTTGCATCGAACTTTAATCATTTCATTTGAAAATCAATTAGAATAAAGTGAAAATAGATAAAATTTTGTGTCGTATTGAATCATTATCATTTATTGGTTTTAACATGTAACAACTAACAATGTTTTATGTTTTGATAATTTATTTGAGAAAAAAAGATAGTAATTATTATTATTAAATTATTAACACTATATTCCTCTATAATTTAAGAATATGTAAGTCTTTTAAATAATTTTATTTATATTTGATTTTTAAAAAAATTTTATTGATAATTTTCCTTTAAATTTTGTTTTCTTTCTTCTATACTTTTCAACAATCAAACACAACCTTAAAATCTTTACAAATGTGACAATGTTTCTAACATGTGAGTCATGTAACAATGTTTGGATAATTTATTAGAAAAAAGAATAAGAATTATTATTATTATTAGTAAAAATCAAAACTCAATTGTGTCGAGATTTGAATTCCTTTCTTCTCCATGTTAATGTCATTTCATCCATTCTCATTTGTTCTTCAAAGTACCAAACCTTTTATTTCATGGGCCTATGGGCCAAGCCCATATCATATATTTAGCCCATAGGCCTAAATCATATAATCTGAGTGGAATGTTTGTATGGGCCAATGGGCCAAATTCATCACATTCTTGAATCTTAATATCGATCAATGGGCCTATAGTTTGATTTGGATATTTGTCATCTACTTGGGCCATGAAAATGATAAAAAAAAAAGTATTTATATATATATATATTTAAAAATTCTTAAATTAATTTACTATTTCAAATGTTGATATTGCTATTCCAAATATTATACCACTAAAATAGTTGTTAAAGTAGTTACTATGTATTTATGAATCATTTATAATATTAAAATAATATTTATGGAAAAAGGGGAACAATTATAATATATGAACCGAATCATTTGGTTTCAATTTTTTTTTTCAATTCAACAATTCTATTAATATTCCTTTTTTGCTAGACAATTAACAATTCTATTTAATTCTTTATAGAAATGTCAATAAACACAAATATTTAGATCTCTAGACAACTTTCAAATATTTTCCATTAACAATATAATAAAACTAGGGATATTAATCTTCTTAGCAATCTATAGCTATTTTGAGTAACCTTCGATCTCTAAGTTTAAAACCCTTATTATTGACAATTAATATACCATCTCTTAAAATCATACATTCGACAACAATTGTTGAAGATTTGCTTTTATGTCTACATGCAACAATTTTTATAATACCATTAGATCAGTCTCTAACAACCCATCCTAAAGCACCATTATTTTATATTCATGAACCACCAAAGTTTAATTTGAATCTATTCTTAATTGGGAGAATCCATTGGGATAATAGTGATATGTCCTAGAGAAATAGTATAGTTGTTATTACTTTCATATTTAAATAATAAAGAGGCATTTTCTTTATCATCTTATGTTTTTAATTTGACAATTCACTATATGGATAGTTGATTTCACTCATGATCATCAAGTGCATGGCTTGGTAGTACAACCCCAAGACTTGACATGTATTATTCTTCTAAATTGTATATGATCTTTCATTATTGATGAAGGGAATAATGAATTAAGACTGATGATCATATTCTACTGATCATGAATATATGATATTAAGTTAACTCAAAAGTACATGTTGCTGAACATTATACTTGGACCAACCCACTATGAGAATACTACATCGATTACAAGTTATAAGTAATTCTCATCATAGTGATGTCTCATTTTTTGCCCTTCGAATTAACACCACCATAGGTCTTTACATGAGGAGCTCTATTTTTTGACACAATTCAACATCATCTGTAATAAGGTGATAATATAGACTATAGTTGGACATAAAATAAATTATGTAGAGGGACATGAGTGGATGAAAGAGATTTGTCCCTCTTTTTAGAGAGAAATCCATTGCCCATCGATTCGTGAGACTGTAAAATGCATGATCGTACTCAAATGAATTAATAAGAGTTATTAATGTCATTTGTATTATCAGTTCACATGAAGGTCGAGAAATTGCATGATTGAACTTTATAAGGGTGATTTAGTCCATGCCTTGTGTTTAATCAGAATATCGAGTGATAAAAGGACTACGACATTTACTATGGATTAGGTTATGTTGGACTATGGACATCCACATTATTTGGGTGGTCATAATGCATTGCTAGAGGCTTCTTATGATTTGGATCTACAAGAGATCACTCAATTAGAATGAGTCGAGAAATAAACCTTTGGGCCTTAAATTAGTATTTAAACCCAAGGGATCCTTTGTGGGATCATTCATTCACGTTTGAGAGGTGGCTAGGGTTTTGGAGAGTCAACCCCATGCTAGCACACTAATCTCTCTCAAGGTTTCCAGAAGGGCTCGTTCGTGTGGATAGTTGTAAAGGGTGCGAGCGCTCGCGCTACACCTCTCGATTTGATAAGGAAGACTTCACGCACAAACGAGGCTACAAAGTAAGGATCTTTTAGCACACACAAGGTATTCTTCAATTCTTAAACCATCTAATTGGATCACATGGGATCCCTAGTCTGGTTAGGAGACGAAAGTTTTTGTTTTTCCGTTGTATTTATATGATCAACAACCCTAGAAACCCAATATCCACTACATCCATTTTTCAACCTGTCGAGTAACATTAAGTCCTTCATTTAGATGATAAAAGTCCATCAAATAATCTTGAAAATTTTGAAAGATTGAGGTAGCTTTTCAATGACAAGAAAGTTTTTTGGTTGAATCTTCCTATGCAACACTTGATTTCTATGAGTCCAAATACTTCAACATTATTATACAAATTCTTTCCATTGGGTGATTTAAGCTAAAGGAAAAACTTTATTTTTAGAAGGAGTTTTAGTTTCCAAATCCAATCTAAAATCTTGGATTTGGGGTGACTAGAAGGATTTCTCATTGCCCAAGTTACATATTTAAGTGTAAATCTACCATCTTGAGAGAGACCACAAAAAATTATATCCTCCAATAAGCATGAATAGATACTGCTTTAATATATATTAGAACATTAGAGGGAAGGAATGCAACAATAGAATGGAGGTCTCATTCCTTCTTGTCATGATCAATAAATTCATGAACTTTGGCATCTTAATTGATAGATTACAAACTATTTTCATCCATAAAGGAAATAAGGGGGGACATATAAACTCAATGGTCTGTCCAAACACATGCTTCTTACCATCTTACCCCATTTTAGTCCAACTCCGATATATTTTCTATGATTAATAATTTCTCTCCAAATGATGGGATCTCCTACTTTTTTTTCGAGATCCTAAAGAAATGATTATTTTTGACATATTTATCTCTCATAATTCTTTCCCAAGGACTCGATCATTGTTTAGAAATTGTAGATTTATTAAGATATTCATCTCCTCTGATGCTTAATCTGTAACACCCCAAATTATACCATAACAGTTTTATAACATGTTTAGGGTATAATAAAAGTAAATGTACATTCTTCCGGAATAAAATAAAATAAGCAAAACTCAGAATTAATATCAGAGTCAAGGGTAAAATTGGTAAATTGCCAATTTATGGACCCAAATGACATAAGAAGAAAAGATTGTATGCCAAAGTAGGATTTTGAGAAGTTAAAATGGGAATAATAGAGAGATGAAGGACCTAAATGCAAAAATGGAAAAAGAATTCAAAAATGAGTTAAACCAAACATGGCCTTAGCTCAAATGAGATAGGCTCAAGTGGTCTCTCATTTGAGGATAAGACTCACGTTTTGGAGAAAGAGAGAAGAGAGGAGAAGAAGAAGAAGAAGTAGAAGATAAGAGAAGAAGGAAGAAAAAAGGAGACAAGAAGAACAAAGGTATGGATTTCTATGGTTTGGTATGAAAATTATGGTTTTGTATTGATATTAGTGTGTTCAATTTCTAGGTTTAGTTAGGAATTCATCATAGTTTGAAAGTTGGGTTGGTAAAACCCTAATTTGTATAAGATGAAGTAAGAAAACAAACCCTAGCTTCCCTTTTTGTGATTTTTGATTTTGAGAAAAAGCCCTAACTTGAGTAAAGGGGGTTTCTATTGATTCTAACCCATTATTGGAGTGTTTTGGATGGATTCCATGGTGGGTTTTGATGTAGGATGGAATTGAGGAAGGTTATGGAAGAAAAGTGAGTGAGAGAAGGAGAAATTTGCCATTTCTGGGCAAAGTCGCAACTTGGTACCAGTACCAAACAGGGGTGGTACCAGTACCACTTGGGCAAAGGCAAAATGGTACTGGTACCAATCAAGGAAGAATAGGTACACTCACGAAGCTTAGGGTTGAATGCCGATGCAGATCAGTGCCAGGTACCAATGCTTCAGTAGCCAAAATATTTGTGTTTCTTGCATTGTTAAGTCTCAAGTCGTACTGATAATTTATAGAAACCCTAATAAAGGATTAACGGGGGTTCAAATAAGAATGAAATTAAGGGAAAAATGCACCGTACCTCGCCGCCTCGGCGAAGCGAGTTTAATGTGGACAAACTTAATGCCCTAGTATAAGATAGTAAGTTCCTGAATAACTAGAAGTTTGCTATAAGTACAATTATATGTATGAATTTGATATATGAAAGCTAAAGAGAATACACGTATAATTTTGTTATAAGAAAAAGTACAGTTAAATGTTTATAAGAAATTATTTGATAAGGAATATCTCATAAGTATACATGACATCAGTATTTATTCATGTATATGAGATATATTTTTCTAATACCTGAAAGATGGTTAAGAAAACATAATAAAATTGATTGCTTGCTTATGATCGAGTAGTTGGATAGATAGACAAGCACCATAGGGATGCAATTTCTTTGTAACATCTGAGTTCAAATATCGGCTTAGTTTGGGTTGATGACATAGATCCGTTTGGATCATTATATGCTGGTTGGGTCATCTGAGATAAGATCATTGTCGTGCGATGGTACCTTTGGGTACATCTGATTCTTCGCCATTATCCACTTCGAGGTTTATGCGGTATGACATAAAGAAAATGACAAGTATACATAAATGAAATGTATATCATATATGACCTGATAAGAGAAGCGAGATCCTTGCTATGTGATGATAGTATACGATTCTGAAACGAAGTAAAGTAGTAAAGATATTTCGAAAAGTATATGAAATATGATAATACGAATAAGTATGATATATATAGAAGTATATCTATAAATGATATGTTCAAAAAAATGAATAAGCATGTGTATATGTAGATGAATGTTAAAGTTATATGTAGTTGTTTAAAGTGTGATGAACCTTATTGGGAATTAAGATCATATGTATTAATTCAGCTGAGCATAAGCAACACAGTGTTTCAATATGTGGAGTACGGGAGAAGCGAGAAACGAGAAGTGGGACACTTTACATCGGCAACCAAGGCCTTGACACATCAATGGTGCCCCTTTGGAAGACCATTTGGTCTAATGCATGTATTTTGTGCTTTTGTAAACAATGTAAATATTAATAGCGTTGAACACTTCCATATATGGAGCTTGTATATATTTTGTAATCCCCTGCTATAGAATATAGTCTGAGTTAAATGTTTAACGTTATATGAATGAGCAGCTTAAGGATTGATAGGTTTATAGTAAACGAGGCATCCGGTCAGGTTCGGGACACCTTGATGAGTCATTTGGGAAGGGGTGTCCACGTAATCCTCCTTAGAGTTTAGATGCACCAAACATCTATGTAGGTTATCAAATGAATCCCTTTAACTTTATTTGGCAATGTATTTGCTGCCAATATGAACTTTCCATTAATTTGATCAAAATCCTCATTATTCTTTGCAAGTTTATCATAACATGGCAAGGGAAGTGATGCAAGGTCGTCACGGATTGATGTGACCTGCAACAAGATACTCTTTTAGATCATTTATGATGATTAGGCTTGAATGAGGAAAGTGAAGATGCTATAATCAATTGTTGGGTGATTGATAAAGTCGGTGTGTGGCCTTGAGCCACAAGATTAGTTGACTAATCGTCAGCTTTATGGAAAACTTCGTGGATGTCGGGTGAAGGCTCGATACATTACTATGTATCCCACTGCAGGTCCACAAATTTAACAACTAAATGACCACTCCGGGTCCATTTATCAATTTTCATTTAAAACATGCAAATATATAATTAAAAATAGGGTTTAATTACAATAAACATAATAAATACATACATTAAAACTGGATTTACATAAAATTTTACAAAAATATTTTCATAAGCCACAATCCGGCTTTCTTCATATGGGTCGCGGCTGAGAGCGCAGTCGACCACTTTGCAGCACACAGAAATGTTTTTCCTATGTCAGGGTGAGCCACGCTAAGTAGAGTAAAATTCTCTGAGAATACTTTCGCTGCACCAGAGTCTTGTATCAAATCTCACATTTAACAATTCATGATACCAGGCTATGACGTTGGTACTTGACATATAAGCCCTAGGTAATCGTATACCTACCCTTTGATACCAAGCTATGCTGGTATCAAATCCCACAAATCAAGCCACACAGGTTATAGTACACACAGCCTTTCACGATGCCAAACTGTGCTATGGAATGAGGTAAGACTCATCCATGCATCATACATCGAGTCTTTATCGACTCTCACCACATAATGTAACGCCAATGTTCACCTTTGTCAATTCACATTATAAATGACAATTCCAGTAGAATGTGTGATTCTAGACAGATCCTATGGCCTCATGCAATGGAATAGGTGAAACCGACCATGCATCATACAGAGTCTTTACGACTCTGCCACACGTCACGATGTCTGATGTGTGATCCCCAATCGCGTCAGTGATGATGAAATGTTTCCGTATGCGTCTTGCAGAGGTCCTTAATGACCGACATAGCAGAGTCATGCAGGCTCCCACCACATAATGCGGTGCTAATGTGTGATAAAACCTATCATTATGATTCTGCTCCCGATGATCATTTACAAAACAAATGCATTTGTTTTCAAAACAAAAGCTTTTTGGATGTTACACCTCAATGATAATTTATATACAAAACTCATGTGTCTTTTGTGGGTAGCAAAATTTTGGGGTTTTATCATAGGCTTTGCACGCCTTTCGACACTTTTTGGACTTTTACCGTAGGAATAATGCAGATTCGTCGGGTTTTTCACGAGGAGTATCAGCCTTTCTTGCTATTGAACCTGAAGTTTTCTTCTGGATTCGTTCAGCAGAGTGAGTTTGGACTTAGATCCAACGTCTGAAACTCACCCAATCAATTACCAAACGTAGTGTTGATTTTCAACCATGCACTTACACCCATGATATGTGATGTCCCCGTGCATATGCAATGTAATGCGCCATTGCGTGTTATATCATGCTACATGGACAACATAATCCATACCACTCACCGGGTGTCACGGACAAATCACCACATCATATGCATATGACTTCCATACATCAATTTAATCATGTCAATATTGTAACACCCTAAATTATACCCTAATAGTTTTATAACATGTTTGGGGTATAAAATAAGTTAAATTTGCATATTTCCGAAAAATTAAATACTAAGTGAGAAAAAAAAATGATAAAATCGGAATTAATACAAGAGTCAAGAGTAAAATAGAAAAATGTCCACGTGACTAAGGACTCAAAGGTCATAAAAATTTAGAAAACTCACATGTTGAAGTTGAATATGTGATAAATGATTTGCAAATAAATGAAATGAAAGACTTTAATGCAAAATGGAAAACTTAAACACGGAAATGAGATTTGCCCGAACAAGGCCTTATATATGAGATGAGATAAGACCAAATTTGGTCTTAGAATTGGGCATTTCACACTTTGGGAGCTAGGGTTCACGTGAAGGAGAAGAGAAGTCAATTGAGGGTTTGCTATCTCTTCATTTAGTTCAAGGTTTTGTTTGATTAAGAGAAGCAAAGGAAGCTAGGTTCAAGTATATCAAGGAAATCAAGGTTAGAAAACCATCATAACTCCCTATTTGTTCATGTTTGAGGTTAGGAAGAACCTTAACTCTTCTCATTCATGTGTTATACTTGTTAGAGTTGGTTGTGATATGTTTGTTTGATTTGGATTTGGGTTGTATGGATTCTCCTTTTGATTGTTAGGAAAGTCCCAACTCATTTTGTTTACATTTTTGTGCTTAGGGAGAACCTTACTCTTCCATCTTTGGGTAATTTGTTTTTGGTGAGTTGTATTGCTCTGGGTTGGTTTTGTTGGCTTGTGGGGTCTTAAAGACCAAGAAATGTAAAAAAGAGATGTATAGGTTTTGAAGGGAATTGCTATCAAAGTTTTTTTTTTTTTTAAAAAACCCATGTTTTTGTTTTGGCCATAACTTGGTCTCTTGACCTTGAAATTGGATGATTCCAATTAGAGATGGTGCATAAGACTCATGGATGAAAATGTTTAGAAGAAACAGAGACCTAAAGCAGTCCAGAAATAGCAACCATGTTGGTGTTTTCGAGATGGACCAAAACATAGTCTAGAAATAGGAACATTTCTAGGTTGTGTCATGTTTTTGTTTTGGCCATAACTTGGCCATTAGTCATCCAAATTGAGTGATTCCAGTTGGCAAAGAACCTTAAGAGGTAGACCTACAAAATTATAGAAGGTACCAAGAAGCAAACTTGAACCTAAGTCTCCTATTTTTCAGACTGGAGTGAAAATACCGGTTAAGCTGCTAGGTTATCCACTATTTTGGTACAATTTTGGTGTTTTGGCCATAAGTTCAATTCAACAAACGATCCAAATGAGATGATTTCAATTCTGCAAAAATAGCTTTCGTAAGAGCTATCATTTATTGAAGGAATTTTGGGTAAATACAAAACAGATTTAATTTCAGAATTTTCAAGTGAATGTGCATTGGGTAGAAATCAACCCTAACCAGAAACCCAAACATGCACGACTGATTTTTCTTTGCGTGTTCTCTAATTGTGACATATTTGTGATGAATTAGGGGCTGGTGGTGATAAAACCTGAGCTAAGATCATGATTCAAGGAATAGGAGTCAAGAATCGACAACCCTTTTGGTTTGTTCTTCACATTTATCTTCTTGCTTCGGTTTTGTGTTTGCTATGTCATCAAAATTGAAAGGTTTTATATGAAATCTGCATATGTGCTATGTTTTGAACCATATATGAATTGGTTTGGGTTTAGTTAATTGAATTCAAGTGGATATCGTAGTACATGTGTGCTTTGAAGTTGAGCAATAAATAAATTGGTTTGAGTGTTGGTCAATTGATCTAAAGTGGATTAACATGAAAAAGGGAAGACAATGTATGTTAATGCATGAATCATGTGTAGTTGAATGTGTATGGTTCGATTTTGGTGCAAAATTACTGCATGTATGTGTTTAAATTATGTTTCCAAATCTATTAAAGGTTTGGTGTAATTGAAATAGTGCATAAAACTCATGTGTTAAGTGAAATAAAATGAAGAAAAATTGATTGGATTATGGCCAAATGCGAGATAGCATTTCTATGAGATTATGTGCAACTTTTGTGTGCAGAATTGTTGACTTTGAATAAATTGATTTTTAAAATGGGTTAATCGGATAGCTAACATAGTGGTAAAGTAGGCACATTGGTTGTAAACTTGCGTTATTATGGAATTCTTGTGAATATAATCTAGTAACTTTTACTATGACTAATTATTAATGCCTTTAAGAGAATGTTAGCCATCATATTCGAGTTAGGGATAGATTGGTATACTAATAAGGATAAATGCTTGATCTTGCAAATGATATGATTGATAGTGACATCACCCCGTCACATTTGCCGTCAAGGCCCCGATATCGGTAGTGTACACAAGAAATGCAAATGTAAATAACCGGTCAGAAGTAGCGGCGGAATGATGCTGAAGTTATTAAAAGTGTTAATCGACGATAGCCCTAACGGGTTGTCTTGGATGATTCCATTATCCTATGCACCAGAAATATTGCATGGATCACATAAACAAACGCCGAAATATTGTTTGAAAATAAATATATTGGATGTAATCGAAATGATTAATTGATGCATATGGGCAATATTATTACCCTATATTTACTTAATATTGTATATATATGTTGTATTGAATTGTATGAAATGAGAATATAGCGTAAAAGAACCACTAAGCATGAAAATGCTTAGCGCGTTGATTTCTTGCCTTGAGTGCAGTGTAGGTAAATGCTTGAGATGAAGACCATCGAGCATAGAGTCACCGTCATATAGTTCAGAGTATACTTAAATGCTCCATTTCATGCATGCCGCTCCATTTCATGCATGCCACTACATTTCATGATATCATGTAATTATATTGTATATAAATCAAATATGTATAAATCTTCATGGAATGTATTTTACTATTGGGGTGAAAAATGGGTAAACTCTAATAATATTTTGTAAATGTATGTTACAAAGGCCTGAAATGTCATTTTGTATCAATATGTTGTATTAAATAATAGATATGGGCTATCTTGAAATGATATGATGTATATATTTCATATTAATGAATGTATTAGTAATGATATCATATATTCATATATAAGTATGTTTATATGAAATGTGTTTTGACAAATGGTTTCATGCGGTCCGTGTCTCCGGATCCGGTTCATCGTCGAGTCGGGCTCGGGGGCACGACAAATATATTATGCACACATACATCACCATCAATATACAATGTGTCATTCCATGTCCAAGTAATGACACACTCGCGATCAAGCGAAGTAATGGCTAGACTTCGCGTATAGCCTCTGTCACATATAATACATTCAATACTATGTTGACATCCAAACATGTCCTACATTTGATAAATAATGTGTAACGAGAATTATCTGTCATAGTTTCTGTCTGGTATAATAAAGTAAATGTATATTTTAGAAATAAAATAATCTTTAAAAAGTAAAATAAGCAAAACTTGAGAATTAATACAAAAGTCAAGGGTAAAGTGGTAAATTGCCAATTAAGGACTAAATATTGTAAGAAGAAAAGATTGTATGCCCAGTAGAAAGTGTGCAAAGTTTTCAAAGAATGGTGACACTTTTTTGCAATTAAAGGAAGCGGAGGGTGAAGTAAATCCTTAAACTAGTGGTTAAAAGGATAATAATAATAAATTGCCAAAATGGTTCGAGGAAGTTTAGAAAATTCTCTACAGATCTCGGATAATAATGTGATTCTTATTTGTTAAGTAGTCTCGGAAATCTAGTGACCTAGAAAGGTTTCGTCGGTCGGGACGGTTGAAATATTTTACGATTTTAACGGGTGATAAGTATTAGTGGCTTCGAGGGGACGAGATTTTATAAAATCTCAGTAGAGAGAAATAACTAATTTAAGTTCTGTTTAAAATAAAGTGAACTGAAAAGAAATAAAAATTTTCGGGGCAAAAACGAACTCGAATAAGGTAATATGAGCTATGTATCCAAATAATAATAATAATAAAATAAGAATAAAAAAAAGAAGATAAAATCAAGTTGGCATCAGAAGGACGGACGGAAGGAGACGGGAGAAAGAGAGCGTGAGGAGAGAGAGATTTTAGAGAGAGAAACTTCTCTATAAAATCGGGAAATCGGGCCAAGTAATTTTGTTGATAGAGAAGGCAAAGGATTGATCCACCTGATAGGGGCGACAGCGTGAACACCAAATCTTGGAGTTTCGTCAAAGCTCACTTGAGATAGGAAATTTTATAGCACATTGTTATTTATATCCCCTAAGATCATTCAACTGACAGTTTGCTTGAGAAGTTGTGAAAGTAGTAAATTTTGGATTGAAATTTTGAGCCGAGTAGGAATTTTAGGAATTTTGGGGACTATTTTCGGATAATCAGTGAATTTCGGAATTGTCTTTGAGCAGTTAGGTTGAAGTATTGAGTTGTTTTCGGATAATTAGATGAGTTTTGAAAGCAATTGCCGAGTGTTCTTTGGACTCCTATGGAAGCCCTTTGAGTCTAGAATCTATCCATATAAACGATGAGAAATTGGAATGATAAGTAAATAGCTCCTTAAGCATACATGGTAACCATAGCTATTCATGCATATAATGAGATATGAAAAAATACACAAAAGATTTCAAATAATGATTGTAAATACTTCATATGATTCTCCGGATGAGGCAATAATTATTCGGAGATATGAGATGTATTGAACATAAAATACACATGGATTGTGCGCTGAACTACAGTGAGGGATAGATGGAGTGTGCCCTAACAGGGAAAAACAAGTATACGACATCTTGATCGGTTGGCCCTAGTTTGGGTTGTCTGAGCGCCTTCGGACCCTTATAGATGGTCATTGTCTTGTCTGATGATAACGGCGCCGGACCCTTACTAGACCCTTGTTTACGTATGATTAATTGCGCCCGCCGGACCCTTATAGTTTCGCTTTATCCCGCCCCAGGTTTATGCGGTATGAAACATAAAACAAATGACTTGAATATGACATATGAAATGATATGATATAATAAGAAAAACACCATCGTTATGTGATGAGTATATTGCGGCGAAACGTGAAGCAAAGTGTAAAATGATAAGAAATGAAACATGGTATGATAAGTAAATATGAAATATGTATAAGCATGCTTAAATGATATGATATGTTGATGTTTATGCATGTGTATAGAAGTGTGATGATCCGTGTTAGTGGTCGTCTACGAGTTTATTTCTCATTAAGCGTAAAGCTTAGCACGGGTGTTTCATCCGTGTAGGTACAAAGAGACGAGGCAGGAAGTCGGGACCTCCACATCAGCAACCAAGGCCAACACACTACTAGGTGCCCACTAAAGACCTTTTGGTCTTTTTTTTTTTTGTATATGTTTTGTCTTTGAAAGCAATGTAAATATTGTAAATGTTGAACACTTCCATATATGGAGCTTGTATATATTTTGTAATTCGCTGCTACAAAATATATGATCAGGTTCGGATCAGCCAATCGGGTCGGATCTGAGAAGGGGCACTACAATTAAGTGGTATCAGAGCCTAGGTTTAGGCGTTTCTGGAAAAGCCTAGGTTTAGGCTACTCTAGATAGAGTATATGATAGAAAAGCATGTGTTTAGTAATGTGTTGGCTTGATGTGGATGTCCTTGTGTTTTGTATCGATGGATCGTTCTGAAGAGGCTGGCGAGAGTGTTGAGACAGAGTTGCTCGGCACGAGCCTTTAGAAGTAATGTGCCTAATGAGTCCACAGAAGCTTTGCTGAGAATATCGCAGGACATGGCTCGGGTATTGGATAGATTGACTGCTCCTAAACCTCCAATAGACACAGTAAGAAGACATGGAGCAGAAGAATTCTATGGGTCGAGCATGGAAGAGTCTGAGAAAGTAGAATTCTGGTTGGAAAAGTTACAAAGAATATTGGAAGAAGTTAGATGCCCTCTTGATCAGAGAGTATCATGTGCAGTCTCACTATTGTAGAGTGAGGCATATGATTGGTGGAAACTAGCGTTGAGAAGTCAAAGGATTCCAAATCCACTTGGCTTGGGAGTTCTTTGTCAAGAGTTCGGGCAAGGTAATATTGCCGATATGTATAGGGATTCCAAGTGGAAGCAGGTTCCTGAATTTGGAAGCAAAGGAGCTTTGTGGTGCATTTGTGAATATGAGAAAATTCGATTAAATACCGGCAAGTATGCGGAATTTGGTCCTCAGGGAGCATTTTGGTGTAGGCAATTTGAGGGGATGGTACATGATTCCATTAAGAGATATTTGGCACCTATGACTTAGCATGCTTATTACGAAATATACACATGATTTCGGACTTGTTTAGGGTATATTAAAAACTAAATAGATTGTTCGAAAATAAATAAGAAAAGAAGCTTGGAATTATCTGTGATTAAGGGTAATTTAATAAATTACCAATTCATGACCTAAGGGTCATAATATAATAAGTTCATATGTCAAAGTAGGATTTTGATAAATTTAATTGAGAATAAAAATGAAAATGAGGACCCGAAAGAAGATATTGAAGATAAAATAAGAAGGAAGAAAATTGTGGAAGAGACAAGTGGCGAAGGAAAGAGGAAGGAAGTTTCCTCTTTGGAAAGTGAAATAAAGAGGATAAGATCGAATAAGGATAAGGCCAAAAATAAATATCTCATTTTAGTACAGGAAAAAGAAAGCAAAAGCGGATAAGAAAGAAAGGAAAGAAGAAAGAAAGAAAGAAAGAAAAAGAGAAAAAGAAAAGAAAGAAAAGAAGGAAAATAAGAGAAAGATTACGGAGTATGGAACTACTAAATTTGAGTATGGAACTAGGAATATTTATATGAACTATGGGTTATTATGGAATGCTAAGATTTTATATATAGAGCGTATGGAATTTGAGTATGGTTTTGTATGGATACATGTTGAGTTATGGGACTTGTTAGGATTGGGTATGGAAAGGAGTATCGAATTTGTACAATAGTATGGGTTTGTCTAGTTTTGGGTATAGAAAGTATAAATACACGGTTTGGAGACTCCCAAACTCATTTCTGGTTAGGGTTGAGTTGAGAAGAGTTCTAAGGCTCCTATAGGTGTGTTTCAGGAAGAGCTCTAGTTACCAAGTTGAACCAAGAAAATTTCCCTATTTTGATCATACTCAGTAGCCGGACCTTAGAACGTGTTTTTGGGTCAGAAATAAAGGGAATTTGGTAGTAAGTCCTTCTGGTAAATTGTAGCCACATCAATGAACTTGATGTTAGGCTTTTGAATTTCTCAATTCGAACCCACGTGGAGCAGTTATGGTGCTTTACTACGAGCAGTCAAATGGGCGGAGAGGTCGGCGGACCTCTGTAGCGAGAGGTCAATGAGACCTCATGCGTGAGAGGTCAACATACCTTGTACGGCGGAGGTTAGCGGAGACTTCATGCGGCCCAGTAGCAGACCTCATGCCGGCGAGGTCGACGAGACTCGTATTACCAGCTAGTCGGCGGGGACCTCATCACAGCCAGAGGTCGGCGGACCTGCGTTTATGGAGCCATAAATGCAGTTCGGGTCGGCCCGTCGGGATTTGACTACGTATGACCTCCAACCCCGGAAGGTCGTAAGCTCGCCGTGCAGAGACTGCGATTCGGGTGTTCTTAGACTCTATGGAAGCCCATTGAGTCAAGAATACATTCATATGACTGAGGAGGATATTGGGTGTCAGACCGAGGAGTGTTAGAGCAAGCTCCAGCCAGGTTGGTCAGCTCGGCTCGGCCCGGTTCGGGTCATTTAATTTGGGTTAACTACGTATGACCTCCGACTTCGGAAGGTCATAACTCCTTCGTTCGAACTTCGTTTAGGGTGTTCTTGGACTCTATGGAAATCTCATTGAGTCAAGAATACATTTATATGCCTGAGGAGGATATTAGGTGTCAGAACGAGGTGTTAGACCGAGCTCACCGAGGTCAGGTAAGCTCGTCCAGTTCAGGATTTGACTACGTATGACCTCCAACTTCGGAAGGTCATAATTCCTTCGTTCGAACTCCGATTCGGGTGTTCTTAGACTCTATGGAAAGCCCATTGAGTCAAGAATCCATTAATATTCCTGAGGAGGATGTGGAGTGTCGGGCCAGGGTGTTAGTGCGAGCTCCCATAGAGGTCGAGGTCAGCTCGTCCGAGTTCGAGTTGGACTCTATAAGCCCATTGAGTCAAGAATACAGCCATACATAGTATGATAAAAGTGCAACTCATATTAGGTCCAGAAATAAGAAAACAGTGAGATATGATAATCATAGTATATCATGCATAATATAAGATAGATACAAGTATAAGATAGATAAAGAAGTACAAGTGCGTGTATAAGTACCTCAGAGTATGGAGGTATAGGATTCTGTAACTCTTACGGGAGATAGGACAGTCTGATAAAATACAAGTAAAACGTACAAGTATGGAAATGTATTGGTATATGTCATAAGATATGAGAGTCTGATAGAGTACATGAAGATATAAGTTAACAAGATATAAGAAGTTACAAGTAGATGATATGATATGAAGATAAGATTATATGATATGAATATATGGTAGACATACCTAAATGAATAGATGGAACATGCTAGGAACACATGATAGAAATGCATAAGTGTTAAGAACGATAGAGATAAGTAAAAGACAACAAAGCAAAGGAATGAGTACATGTACACGAATGATAAGCATGCATGAATAATTGAATGAGTAAATGCATGCATGATGATAGGTTATATGCAAATTGTAATAACTAATATATGAGATGAATATATGATAGAACATGATATGAATACAAGAAGAGTGAAGAAGTGGAATATGAATAGCTAAAACATGAGCAAATGCGATATAGAATAGACATATGAGTGAAATATACATATATTGTAAAGAAAGAAATATATGAGAATAGTGATATGAAGCTACAAATATGAGAAGGAATTCGGATTAAAGTAATCATAGTAATCATATCATGCATATGCTACTTGGATAACAATAATTATTCGGAGATATGAGATGCGAACATAAAATACACACATTGATTGTATGCCTTAGAACGGTTGAAGGATAGATTGGCATACCCTATTAAAGGGAAAAACAAGTGCAACATACAGTTTCTGATACCAGGCCCGTTTGGATCCGCGGTGGCGCCGAGAGAAGAGGTCACCTAGCGCCTTCAAGACCCTCATGGATAGTCCCTTTGTCTGTCTGGTGATGATACCTTCGGGTATAATAATATTACACATAGCATAGGTCAACGCGTCTCGTACGGTGATGATACATTCCGATTATATCTGATCTTACGCTTGGTACAAACAATTAGTTCCGTATCGCTTCTAAGGTTATCTGCGGGCATGAAACATAAAACCAATGACAAGTATATGCGCATGATGATAAAGTCATGTGGGTATGAGAGAAGCATAACATTGCTATGTGATAACAAATATAGAAGTACAAGAAGTAAAGTGTCAATGACATGAAATGTATATGACAAATCAAGTATATGAAAAGTATAACAAAAAAAACAATATGAACTAATATGCACTTTAAATAACAGTGCATGAAAATAGTGATATAACAAATGGTATCTATATAAAGCATTATAACGGGAAAGTATATACTTGAACCTATGACAGTATATGATGTGATAGTACAAGTATAAGCTTTCTACACATCTAAAGGGAGATATGAAAAGTATGATGAAATTCATAAATGAAAGTAATGATGGATATGAACGATAAGTTATAGAATATGAATATATGAAACATGCAAGAAGAGAAAGTATAGAAAAGAAATAAATGTCTCTCTGGTAAAAAGATATAGATATAGAAAGATATACCACAAAGATATGAGAATATGAAAAGATTAATTAACACATACAATAGGAATGTAAAGATGATAAGTAATAAAAGTTATCACGAATATGTATAGATTGGTTGTCCATGCTTATGTTCCCACTAAGCGAGTTTAGCACCGTGTTCAACTGTAGGTACTAAAGAGGAAGCGTAAGACAAGGATAGAGGACAGGACATCCCACATCAGCAGAGCAGCCGAACTTAGAGATAGGTGCTCACCGCACGGCCTCGCAACTTAAAATGTTTTAATAGACATGTATAAGTATAAGTGTTTGTATAAGTAAACGGACTCGCGATATGTGTGTATAGATTTTGAGGGACACCAATTCCTGGTAGTTCTTTATATATGTAAATGATTTTTTTTATATTACTGAAATCAGGTTTGTATAACCACGCGCATAAGTTCAGCCTCTCTCGAGAAAAGCACGCCAACGAAATTAGTATATACCCCACGCCCGACTTGTCTCTGATCCGCCATTGGCCTGGACGGATCTGGTGTGACACTTCTCTCCAACAAGTAGAGATTTCTATCGCTTGGTCCATGCCAGAATGAAAGTAGAGAGACTAGAAATGAGCAAAGAAGAAAGATCTCAAAAGAAGAAGTTTTCTGCAGTGAGTCTCGGCCCTCCTTGTGGAAAAAGAGTTGAGAAACAAATTCTCAATCGTAATATGTTCCGCTTACGAGAGGTAGTAGCTGCAAAGTGGTCCAATGTAGCACCTAGTACAGGTAGAGGTTCAGTTGGACAGGGAGAAATCCCAAAATGCCCTCATTGCCATAGAAGGCATTTAGGAGTTTGTAAATTGTTGACAAGAGGGTGCTTCAGATGTGGAAGCACTGAACATTTTATGGCAAATTGTCCCAAAGAGTCAAGAGACAATATGAATCCTCAGAGTAATAGTAGAGGGAGGTCCGCGGCACCATCGTCGACTCGAGATAGAGGTAGAGGTCGAGGGGGCCAGAGCCAGCATAGAGGATGATGAGGCACAGTGTTAGAGACAAGATCGCCTCTATACTCTTATGAACACTGCAAAGACGAGCATATGCTATGAAGGCCCTCGTGGATCAAGATGCTCCCGAGGTTACAATTTCGGTATATTTATTTTTGATATTGGAAATGCATGCATCGACGATCTTGGATCCACTCATTCATATGGCGCATCGAGCATGTGCTCGATAAGATACCAAGAATGGAAATTACAGCTAAGTATATGACATGCATGTGACCAATCCATTAGTAAGTACAAAGATTAGCGTGAATAAGCAGTATGCTACAGAAATTCTTCACTCTATCAAGTATACAAGCAAGAGAGTTTCTCGATGATTTGATACACTTACCATTCCAAGAATTTGACTTGATTCTAGTAATAGATCGCTTTTCGTTCCAGTTGACCCAGCTATCGCGCGTGCTGATTGTGGTCAAAAGACAATAGTGTTGAGATGCTCACCGTGACAGGTGATAGTGATAAGGCATCGGGATGGCGTAATGGCAAACCAATGTGATCTCCGCTATGCAAGCTGGGGGAGATTTACGAAAAAGGATGCGAGACATTTCGTCGTGATACTGACTTTAAGAGAGGTCAAGGGATAGAAAGATTCCAAAGAGTAAGGAATTTCCGTGATGTATTCCCTCAAGAGTTACTAAGTATTCCACTTATGAGGTGGACTTATCCACAACTGTAAGCCAGAAACAATCCCTATGTCTAGTAAGTAATTCACATAGATGGCTCCAAATCTGAATCTAAAGAGTTAAAGAGCTCAATTGCAGCAGCCTTTTGGATAAAGGATTTATCCGCCGACTCAAAGGTGTCCCCTCGGGGCACTAGTCGGCCCGTGAAAAGAAAGATGACACTCTACGGATGTACATTGATTATCGATAAATCAACAAGGTGACAGTGAAAAACAAGTACCCATTGCCGAGAATCGAAGATCTTTTTTATCAGTTAAAGGGAGCGGGTGTCTTTCAAGATAGACATGATCATCGTGATATTACCGCCGAAAAAGGAAGTAGATGCGCGAAGACCGTGATTAGAAATCGATATGGTTATTATCATGGACGCCCTTAACCCTGTAAGACTGGCTAGGTGTCAAGCGAGGGTGTCACACTTCGGACTGGACTCTTCACCTTTCTCTTTCTCTCGTAGCCGACACTTGTACCTGCTTTCCGATTCATATGCCACCTCAGAATAATAAAAAAAAATTCTTTTACATATACATTATACATACCACCATACGTATTCATGTTTCATACACCGAAATACTCCCATTACTTCTCAATAAACAAAGCTTATACCTATTCAAAATACAGATTGTAGCTAAAGGCGTGAGCACTCATCTCCGAGTCGGGCTCGTCTCCGCCGATGTGGGATGTCATGTCCTCTATCCTTGTCTTCCGCTTCGTACCTACTGACAAAAACCCGCTAAGCTCTACGCCTTAGTGCGAACATACACAGGATTCCACCAATAACTATGACTGTCTCAACAAATACACTTATCTTATCATTTTCATATAACGACACTCTCTATCATGTGACGCTTGACATATAACCTTTCATATCATTTATTTCTTATTCTAGTACTTATCATTTGATCTATTCTCTTCTAACGGTTCATATTACATATCATATTCGTATGTCATATTCGTATACATATATTACTTTCATGGTTATATACTATACCATTGTTATGTGTTCTATTTTCATAATCATATCTGGGTGTAATTGTTATCATATACCGTGACACGTAATCGCTTCATGTAATCGCTCATGTACTATTTCTTATATATTGTTTTCCGTTATACTTCATATTACTTTCCCTTTCAATGTGACCGTACTTGTTCATATACTTTTCGTATCAGACTTGTACTTTCCATATACCGTATTCATATTAACTTTCGTATCATTTTACATTCTTATACATTTTTATATATACTCATGTCGATCAGATAATCTCATGTTACGTGTAACTTATCATCACATAGCAAGGCTATGCTTCCGATCATATAATATCTTTCACATGTCAGCAAATCATTTGTTTTATGTTTCCATGCTCATGTCCGCATAAACCTTAGAAGTGGATAAAGGAAACTATAAGGGCCCGGCGGCACCACTTCATCGCGGCGAACAAAGGGTCTATAAGGGCCCGGCGCGGTTAATATCAGGCGAGACAATGATCATCTATAAGGGTCCGAAGGCGCTGTTATCATCGTACTTGACAATGACCATCTATAAGGGCCCCATAATGTAATGACTCCAAACAGTATTAACCGATCAAGATGCTATAGACTTATTTTTCCCTAATAGGCATGCTAATATATCCTCTACCAGTTCTCCCAAGGCATAATCCATTTTATTACATTTTTCAGATATTCATTCACATGAAAATAACTATTGTTACCGCGTATGCGCCGGCTGAGATACACTATTATTTATTTCGTCTGCATACTTCATTATTATTTTCTTAGTTCTTCGTGATCGTTGTTCCTTTCATATTTATTTACAATTAATGTGATATTCATATCTTTTCTATCATTTAGTTTGTCTTCTCGTATCATATATGTAATCCTATCATATATCATGAATGCATCTATGCACTCTATATTCATATATTCATATATCTTTATCTATTCATCCCTTTATATCATTTATGCATCATATCCTTATGCGCTTCTATCATGATTTGAATATTCATGTAATTTCTTCTATATTTCTATCATGTATGCTTTTACTCATTCACGGTTCCTATCATGCCCCATCTATTCGCTTATGTATGACAATCATATATTCATATCATACTCTTATATTCATATCATGTCCTCTACTTGTAACATCTTATATCTTGTTAACTTATATCTTCGCGTACTTTGTATCTGGACTATCATATCTTATGACCTATACTCTATACATTCCTATACTTGTATGTTTTTCTGTTTTATCGCACTGGTCTCTATCTCCTGTGAGAGGAGTACGTAATAAAGACTCTTCCTTTGATACCTGTAGGTACTTTTCTTATCTATACTCCTCATATTATCAAATCTACATATATTGGTTATTTCTTGCTCCTATATCTACATCCTTTCTTACCATGTATTCCAATTAACTTAACTAAGCCGAATAGTATTAATTCCCAGACAACAATTCAATTTTCGATAAGATGTGTGGGCACTCAAATTCCATTAAATAGCATATGGTTAGATTTCTAGACTCGATGAGCTTTCCATCTAATCCAAGAATACCCATAACGAGTCCTAACGAATGAGTTGCGCAAACCCTCCTGTGCTTCGCGCAGGAAGAAAATCAGCAAATTTGCAGCACCTGCAGCAGCAGTTGTTTTACTGTCTTTTGTCATTTTCAGGTGTATTATAAGATCAATATTATATCAAGCTATATATGGATGGATTCTAGACTCAAAGGGCTTTCCAGAGTCCTAGAACACCCAAAACGGAGTCCTAACGTAAGGAGTTATGCAAATTGTAAGCTATGAAGAAAATCAGCAAATTCTGTAGCACTCCGCGAGCAACAGCAAATTACTGTCTTTGTCATTTTCAGGTGTATTATAAGCTTTAATATTGTATCAAGTTATATATGGATGGATTCTAGACTCAGTGGGATTTCATAGAGTCTAGAACACCCAAAACGGAGTCCTAATCTAAGGAGTTATGCAAGCTGCAGTCGTGAAAATCAGCAACTTGCAGCACCTGCAATAGCAGCAGCAGCTACTGGTCCCCGTTGTCATTTTCGGACTTATTATAAGCTCAATATTGTATCAAGCTATATATATTTTTACTCCCTAGACTCAAAGGCTTTCCATAGAGTCCTAGAACACCCAAAACGGAGTCCTAACGGGCGGAGTTATGCAAGTTGCAAGTCGTGAAGAAAATTGTGCAAACTGTGCGACCGTTGAATAAAGAGCAAAGAGCCTACTGTCTTTGTCATTTTCGACCATTATAAGCTCAAGATTGCATCAAACATGCCAAACACACAGATAAAACCATCCTACAATCAATCCCAAAATCACCCCAAAGTAGAATGTAAACCAAACTTCCATATCCATATAAATTTACAATCCATCCTTAAAGGAGAAGATTCCATACTCCTGACAAGTAATTTCACTCTCTAACACCTCTCAAATCTTAGCTTAATGAGGGATTTGGCATATAAAAGTCCACAAATTCACACTAACTCCACATAACCATCCATACAAACCATACAAATTTAATTTCCATACTCAAAACTATACTAAACTCTAACAAAGTCCATGCAAAGCTATACCAAGTTCATACACAAACCAAAACCACAAATCAAAGAGGGAAGCGAACTTATACCAAGGTGCAAATCCTATAACTCCACAATAATATTCTATATAAACCAAGGATCCTTACAAATTCCATACAAGAATCCATAATAAACTCCAAAGATCCATATAAGTTCTACTTATCACATTCCCGTGTTCATGTTCATGTTTCATGCCTATTCCATAAGTGGCATTTCATATATTTGTATGCGATGATGTCTATGTATTCACACATAATTCATATATTCTTATTCCTTTATGAATCTATTTTACTCATAAATTGAATCATTCCAATTGAAGCATCCAAACTAAAGTTATGACATACTTTCATGTCAACTAGTCACTACCGATTTTACCCAAGGACAGTTTGTGGACATTCATTTTCCAGTGCCTAGTCTCCATTTGAGACACTGGTTCTTTATAATTTTTAAATCTATGTGCTAAGGGTTCTCCTCCAACTGAATCACCCAAACGGAGCACCAAATCTGCTATTCATCTCGAAACAACCCGACTACTCTACGATCAAAACTCGGCGTAATTTGGTCGCGACATTACCCACTGAGTGAATTTAAGGCCACTTAGAGGCATAAATTTTAGTAAATTTCCATATTTGAGGATGTTTGGTTCTCCTTGAAGTCTATTTTAACTAGCAACTTGAATAACTTAAATCGGATAAGAAATGAGCAAGTTATGGCTAAAATACAAAAAATCGGGGCTCTAAATGTAAAAACATGGCATCACATGTAACAAGACATGTGCTCGACCTTGCCCGTAATGTGGGCCTTTTCTCGCACTTTTACCATATTTTTCTTCACCCAATTCAACTCTATACTCATATACACCTTCAAAACTATTTACTATGCATTTGTAATCTTTCTACTCAAACTTTCTTTTCACTAATGTTATCTTATTTCAAAATCTATCATGAATTACTCTCAAACCCACTATAATATGGATCCTAACTCCATACATAACCCTAACATGTAGACTAGTTAGGTTTATTCTAAACCCTAACTCAATTACTTGCCATTGAACTATGAAGCCATCCTCAAAAGAGAGGGATTTCATGAAGTGCTTCTTGTACTTTTAAGGTTTTATCCACCTTACTTTCCATAATTATTGGTTTAGGATGAAATCCCAAGAAAAACCCTAGGTTCGGGGCAAGATAATAATCATACAAATCTATATGATCCATACTAGGAATTCATACCCAAGGTTAGTTCCATACGTAAGTCTAGACAAAATGGAATCCATACTTTTCCAAAATAAAACTAGACTCATACCAAAAAATCATAGAAACTAGCACCATAAATCCATACCTCTTTTTGCTCCATCTTCTTCCTCTTCTCTTCTTTCTCTTCCTCTTCCTCTTCTTCTTCTCTCTCTTTCTCTCTTCCTCTCCTACGCTTGTTTTTCCTCCAAATGAGACCACTGGGTCTTAAATCCCATGTTTTGTTAAGGTCATGTTTGGCCAAGTCAAAACCCATTTTTGCTTTAACTTTTCATTTTTGCATTTTGTCCCATTTCTCTCTTATTTTTGTTCCAACTTTCTCTATTTATTCTAATCCCATAACTTCTTCTATTTACATTTCATTTTAAACATTTCATATTAACCCCTAGTCTTTCCCTTTATGAGACCACTTTAGGTCCCTAAGTGGTAAATTACATATTTACTTCCTGGTTTTATTACACTCCTGTCTCTGCTTTTTTTTTTATTTCTCGAAAATTCATATTTAGCTTTTAATATACCCTAAACAAGTCCGAAAACTGCTAGGGTATATTTCGGGATGTTACAATTATGAGTTTTTGGTAATGCCATTTGAGTTGACTAGTGCACCGACATAATTTATGGATTTAATGAATAGGGTATTCTGACCCTATGTGGATCAATTTGTTGTAGTTTTTATCGATGACATCCTAATGTATTCTAAGGATGCACAGGAACATGAAAAGCATATGAGAATAGTCTTGGAGACGTTAAGAGAAAAAAGGTTATATGCTAAACTCAGCAAATGTGACTTTTGGCTCAAGGAAGTTTCATTCCTAGGCCATATTATGTATGCCGAAGGTATAAGAGTTGACCTTACAAAGATTGAGGCCATTGTGAATTGGAGACTGCCCTGAAGTGTGATTGAAGTGGGAAGTTTCTTAGGTTTAGCGGGATATTATAGAAGATTTGTAAAAGGATTTTCTGTCATAGCTTCTCCGCTCACCAAGGAAAGGAGTAAAGTTTGAGTGGTTAGATAAATGTCAGAATAGTTTTGAACAGTTGAAAGAAATGCTGGTTGGAGCTCTAGTATTAACGTAACCTACCTCGGGTAAAGAGTATACTCTGTATAGTGATGCTTCCGCACTGGTCCAAGTAGTGTTAATGCAAGATGAAAAAGTAAAGGGTTTATGCATCCAAAGCGCTGAAGACATATGAACAAAATTATCCCACTCATGACTTAGAGTTGACCGCAGAGGTTCGCTTTAAAAAATATGGCTTATTAATTACTTATATGGGGAAAAGTGTAGAATTTACACAGATCACAAGAGTCTCAAATATTTGTTAACGCATAAAGAGCTTAATTTGAGACAACGGAGGTGGTTGGAGTTGTTCAAAGATTATGACTGCATAATAGATTACTACCTTGGAAAAGCTAATGTGGTAGCAGATGCCTTAAGTAGAAAGGCAATGGCAGCTTTGTTAATACAACACAGTGAATGGAGAGTAGTATCTGATGGAGCTATATTAGCTCAATTAAAAGCACAACCTGTTTTAAAGTAAATGATTATAGATGCTCAGAAGAATGATGAAGAGCTACAGAAAAAGTTATAGATGGTTAGAGATGGTGACGAGACCAAGTTTTCAGCGAAAGAAGTGGGAAGTATGTATTTCCAGAACGGATTATGTGTGCTAGATGATAAAGAGCTAAAGAAAAAGTTACTATTTAAAGCTCATAATACGGTATATACCATGCATCCTGGAGGTAATAAAATGTATCAGGATTTAAAACAGCATTATTGGTGGAAAGGAATGAAAAGAGATGTGACAGAGTATGTGTCTAAATGTTTGACGGTCGCTGAAGCCAAAGCCGCACACCAGTCAACGAAAGTCGGTTGAATCCCCTTCCAATTCCTTAATGGAAGTGGGATAACATTTCCATGACTTTGTGTCGGTTTTCCCCCACGCAACAAAACCATGACTCGTCTCGGGTGATTGCTGATAAAGCTCACAAAGCTCCGCTCATTTTTATACCGGGCCAGATCGACTATTCTATGGATCGACTAGCTGAGTTATATGTGGATGAGATTGTGCGGTTGCATGATGTGTTCCATGTGTCTATGCTTCGGAAATACCGTTTTGATGAGTCGCACATACTACCCATGCAAGAGATACAAGTATAGGAGGATTTGTCATATGCTGAGAAGCCAAAGGTAATTTTGGCTTGAGAGGTGAAACACTAAGTAACAAACAAGTACCATTATTAGTGAAAGTGCCCACAACACCACGGGCGCAGGTTAAGCCACTTGCATGCCGGCAACTATGAGAACACAATATCCGCAACTCTTTGAATTAGGTATGAATTTCGATGACGAAATTCTTTTAAGGGGGGGAGAGTTGTGACACCAAAAATTATACCCTGACAGTTTTATAACATGTTTTTGGTATAATAAAAGTAAATGTATATTTTTCCGGAATAAAATAATGCTAAAAATAAAATAAGCAAAACCCGAAATTAATACAAAAGTAAAGGGTAAATTGCCAATTAAGGACCCAAATGACATAAGAATAAAAGATCAGGGACAGCCAAAGTAGGAAATCAGAAAGCTTTCAAAGAATGCACTTTTGCAACATGAAAGTGAAGGGGTAAAAGTACAAATCATTGAAACTTTAATTAATTGAAGGATAATAATAATAAATTTCTAGAATGGTTCAGGGAAGCTTAGAAAATTCTTATCGCAACAAGTTAAATTTGTCTCATGAATCTAGCGACCCGTAAAAGTTTCCCACCTCGAGACAATGAATATTTTACGATTTTCTCAAGGATAAGTCGCCAATGACTGTGGACGAGATTTTTACGAAATTTGGAAGTCGAATGACTCTGAGCTAAGTTCATTTAAAAATAAAGTGAACTCAAAAGAAAAAAAAAAATTGCGGTAGAACGACCCGAATGAGGCAATATGAGCTATGTATCCAAATAATAATAATAATAAAAAAGCAAGATAAAATCAATTTGGCATCGTATGACTGGCGTATGGAGACGAGAGAAAGAGAAATAAGGGAGGGGAGAGAGAGATTTTAGAGAGAGAAACTTCTCTCTAAAATCTATAGAAATCGAACCTTAGATTTTTGTCGGAGCAGAAGGCAAAGTTAATCCATGCAACGAGGGCTACACGTGAATACCAAAATCTTGGAGTTTCGTCAAACTCCATAAGGTAGGGAATCTTCCTACTTGTGTTATTTATATCCTAAAGTTCATTTAATGGCTTGGGATTTGCTTAGAGGCCATGAAAGGCCAGAAAATTTGGTTCTAAAATTTTTGAACTGAGTTTAGAAATTTTTAGGAAATTTCGGGACTATTTTCAACAACTGAAGTTGAATTTCGGATCGTTTCGACGCTTCTGCCGAATTTCAGATCGTTTTCTGATAGCTGCATGTGATTTTCGTAACAATTTTTGAAAGGTTTTAATTCTAAGAAAAGTTCTTTCGCTGTAATCCATTTATATATAGCTTGATGAAATTAGAATAATAGTAAATAGCTTATAAGCATACATGATAACCATAATTATTCATGCATATAATGAGATATCAAAAAATGTAAAGATACAAATAAATGATTGTAAATATCGCATATGATTACCGAATGACAATAATTATTCGGGAATATGAGATATGTACTGAACATAAAATACACATGGATCGTCTCGCGAACCCGTCAGGGATAGATGAACATGCTTACAGGAAACAAGTTTGCAACATACTGACTCAATTTCGTCAGGTCATTGGCGGGCCGAATTCTTATAGATGGTCATTGTCTCGCATAATGATAATAAAGATTCTCGCTCTTATGTAATTCACTCGTTAGACAAAGTGAGTACAACGCCTTCGCCCTTATAGTTTCCTTTATCCACTTCTAAGGTTTATGCATACGAAACATAAAACAAATGACTTGAATATGACATGTGAAAATGATATATTACGATAAGAAAGTACAAGACCGCTTACGCTACGACAAGTATATTGTGACAAGAACACGGCTAAAGTGTAAATGATAAGAAATGAAACATGGTAAGGATAAGTAAATATGAAATATGTATAAGCATGTTTAAATGATATGATATGTTAGATGTTTATGCATGTGTATAGAAGTGTGATGATCCTTGTTAGTGGTCGTCCACGAGTTTATTTCCCATTAAGCGTAAAGCTTAGCACGGGTGTTTCATCCGTATAGGTATAAGAGAAGTAGAACCAAGAAGTCCGGACACTCCACATCAGTAACCAAGGCCAACACACTACTAGGTGCCTACTAAAGACCTTTTGGTCTTTTTTTTTTTTCAGATATGTTTTGTCTTTGAAAGCAATGTAAATATTGTAAATGTTGAACACTATATATGGAGCTTGTACAAGTATTTCAGAATCCTACAAAATATAGTACAAGTTAAACGCTTAACATTATATAAGAACGAAAAGCTTAAAGTTCTAAGTTTATAGTAATTAGTAACAGAGCACCCTGGATCAGGTTCGGATCCTCCAATCGGGTCGGATCTGAGAAGGGGCGCTACATAATGACACTCTTAAACCAATCATACAATGGCCCCGAAACAAGCTATAAACAATCATAAACCGGGCCACGAAACCGACGTCAAACGGGCCATAAACACAAGCTTCAAGGCAATCACAGGCTCTCCTAGGCGTAGCCTACCTTTGCCTAGGCGAGTGGAGCCTCGCCTAGGTGGACCAGAAACTCCACAAAATCCATCCTTGAGCTCGCCTAGGCAAACATTCCCTTGCCTAGGTGTCCCCCTTCACTTAGGCAAACACTTCCTTCGCCTAGGTGAAGACCCCTTTTCTTCTTGGGGAAGCCCCATGTCCTCACCTAGGCAAAGCACAGTTCGCTTAAGTGAAAAACGCCCGACAGAAAACTCAAACATGTACCCATTTCCAACTTAAAAATGGAAAATAAGCCAAGGTTGGAAGAATCCCTACCTCTTGGAGCGTAATAGAACCGTTAGGAAGCCTCGTGGACACTTCCTAAACCCGAAACCTTAATTTCCCCCAAATTCCTCTCTAAATCTTACGAATCTCTTTTCTGCACACATGCGTAGCCTTGGTAGCATAGATGAACTTTCACTCTAGCCGATTAATTCACCGAGTTAAGTCCGAAGAGCGCGGAAAGAAGCCCTTGGCTCTCCTCTTTCTCTCATTTTCTCTCATGCGTACACAGCAGGAAAATGTGTTCTTTCTGCCCTAAGTCCCTTTTGTTTAGAACTTAAGTTGTGGCCCACGTCATGCCACGTGTCCACACTTGCTCGAGTTCGATTTTTATCCCAAAGCTACCTATTTCGTCACAGTTCAAGTTCAAATCATTTTCTATGAACTTAACTTAAGTTATTTCCCCACTTACCGTATTTCAAAAATCTAATTATGGGAGTCACTGCACTTCGCCCTCCGAACGTGAAATTCGACTATATCTAATTCAACAAATTATTCAGAGTAACTAGATTTCGCGAAATGAATCCAACAGTGAGGTTTATTTCGTCATCCGAGATCTAGAAAATTTGTAGGTTTTCAACCTGCAATGTAGTAGCAATTTATTGTTTTGACATTTTTCAAAAAAAATTGATTTTTCCAGGGTTTTACAGGGTGAGATAATGAAGAAGCCACAATCAATTATGAAACGATTGATTAATAAGTCGATGAGATAATGAAGATGCCACAATCAACTATAAGTATTGGATTGATAAATACTGAACGAAGACGCCACAATCAACTATGAAGTGGTTGATTCATAAGCTCATACGATGAACACCCGCTTAAAAATCTGATAAAGCCCAAAGGTTCTTTGGAGAACCAAATATGAGAAAACTCTCACAATTTTTCTAATCAATATTCTTATATATTATTACATTGTAAACATGCATTTTTATAGGCTACAAATTAGAAAGGAAATAGAAATAAAATATTTACTGCAATTTTTAACCTAAATCACACCTAAAACTCGAAAATGAAACAAATCTAAATAAAAATAAATAAAAATAATAAAAGTAAAAATAAAGTAAATAACTTGACATACAAATCATACAATCTGATCTAGAAAACATCTCAAATATGTTTAGAGCATATTGAGTGTATCCTTGATCTTATTTCCTTGTACTCTCTCAAAACCTATATTTTTAAAACTTTAATTGCAACCTTAGAATTTGTGCCTAGGTTTTGTATCAGGAATCTCACCAAATTAGCTTTTATTAGAACTATTTTACTTGCTTTTGAGAAGCAACATGCTTTCCAAGATGCTAGTTTTGTTGGGAGTTGATGATCACATATGAAATTGAGCTTCTATAGTAAAACCATCAAAGCACAATTATTATAAAGAGAAAAGATTATATGTGATAATTAAGATTATTCTTAAAGGATTATACTATTTACTTTTCTTTTCTCTAGGAATAAAACTTGGGGGTTGATAGCTTGCCACTTGGCCATGTTTTATAAAAATAAATTTATATAAATGGGAAAGAATTAAAATCTATTTTTTATTACCTACTGCCTTAAGAAATTATTTGTCAATTGTTATTAAAGATACATTTTATTTAGAATTAAAAAATAGAGAAAACATTTTGATAACTAAAATTTATTTTTTATTTTTAAGAATAAAAATAAAGTGTTTATAAAAATATTTTAAATTAGTTTTCAATTATTTTTATTTATTTTAAGAGTCGTCTAAATAATAATAATTTAAATATATATAATGATTATTTTTAAAACATAGTTAAAATTATTAAAAATATTGTAAGTTTCTAAATAAACTTTTATTTTATAAGAAATTATAGAACAGGATCTGTTGCCACAAACTATTTTTATTTTTTAGAATTGTTTTGAAAATAATCCTTTTAACTTTCATGATTTTTTTTTTAAATAATCCTTTTTTTATATTGGTGAATGTCCTCCATCTGAAATTTGGGTATAAACAATTTATAAGTCAAAATTTTGACCGTTGAATTTATATGATGACATCTAAGTTTGAGGGTATGAACGAATAAAACCAAAATATTCGAACAGTCAAATGTATATAATGGGATTTAGACATAAAGATAGAAATTAATAAATCTACAATATGAAAATACAAATAAATAAAATTAAGGTATATAAAATAAAATTAAAATTTTATAAGCCTAAATTTAAGCTGTTGAATATATGTAATAAGATTTAAGTTTTTTCGTTTGTCGTGATCACGAAATATTGAAATTTAATCACGATACACAAAGACGCTTGGTACCATACCATACGCCGAAATGACCACTGCGACGATAAAAATCTATCACAAACACATTTATTCTGCGCCAAATTCGCATCACCTGACAAGATGTAAAAACCTCACAGAGTGCTTATAAATGAAACAAAGATATTCAAATAGTTGAATATATATGGTGAAATTTATATCTAAGGACAGAAACCAAAGGCACAAAGATATAAAATACAAAAAAAAGAAAAGAAATTAAGAGCATATTTTGTTACTATTTTGAAACCTTTTATTCTCGGAAGGTAAGAAGAACATATTCGAATTTCTATTTTTTTTTTAATTTAAAAATTCAAAAAATAAAACACTAAATTCAAAGAATAAGAAAGCAAATTTTTAAAAACACTAAAATAAAATTCTCTCTATTTTTAAAAGTTCTTCTCAAAAATAGTTTAAAAATAAAGGATAAGCCACTAAGGTACAAGCACTAGAATTTGAAAATTCATAAGATATTTGATTGGTTGAATTTGTATGGGGAAATTTAAACTTAAATAATAAAAATATTAATAAATGAAATTATGATATCCAGAGTGCAACTTAAAAGTTTACAAATTTAAATTTGAATAGTTGAATATGTATGATAAGATCCAGATTTAAAGGTACAAATGAATAAAGTAAAGATATTTGAACTATTTTATAAACAGGATGATATTTACATTTGAGGTTAAAAATGAATGAAATTGAGTATAGAGATTCGTTTTTTAATGTTCGTAGAAAAATTTGTATTTTAATGTTCGTAGTGCTCTATTAAAGAATATATATATATATATATATATATATATATATATAGGTATATATATATATATATATATATATATATAAAAGAAGTTACATCAATCATCGGAAGTGGCAAGGCCCATGAGAAAAAAAATTGATTCTTTAAACTTTTGAGAAAAAGTATGATGCAATTCCAAAGAATATAATAATAAACATTATTCTTAATATTATTAATGTTTTTGTTGTTTTTTTTTTTACAGAATAATGTTTTTGTTGTTGTTATTGCTATTATTGATTAAATTTGATATCAAATAATTTTGACATGAATATCAAATTCCTAAAATGCATATCCCTTCCGAGGCCTACTTCTTTAATTTATTTTCCTTCCATACATATAAACATAATCCTCATTATTTTGAATTCGAGTGGTTAGATTGAGAAATTGCTTTTGTTTGGGTTTTATATTTTATTTTAGACCTTGTTTAAATGTGAAAAAAATTGATTCTCCTTTGAATAATTTGAGTTGGAGCCTGGAGGTACTTGGATGGTAAAGAGAAATGTTTCTGTTGCTTCCACTTTGACCATTCAAGCTTGAAATATAAAATGACCATTATACCCTTAAAATGGGTTTTATGATGCATGATGCTCACCTCTTTTATTAGTAATTAATTTTTTTTTTTAAGAAAATAATATCACGATCTGCACTAATAATATTATGATAAAACATACGCTAAAATCATAAACGATTAAACAACAATCGCAATAATATCATAAACGGTAATCGATGAAGTTCTCATATATTTAATAATCAACCTATATATTTATATTACTACATGACTAATACATAATGATTTCAGTTCTTGAAGATATCACTTATAATCGATTCGATTATTCTAATCATATATATTTTTTACTCAATCAACGATCAAACATAAATAAACGTTGCACCCTAATCGCTCAAGTGAAAACCATCTCTCTCTCCTCACTGTCAGTTTAACCATCTATCTATTTTTTCTGTCTATCTAACTTTGTCAATCTAACCCTAGCTTCTCCCAAATTGATTAGGGGTTTTTCTTACTCAGGATAAAAGTTGTATTTTAAGATATAATATGATTACCCACAAAGATTCTCATTATATTGAGAGATAAGTTGTTTTTATTCCTATTTTGTTTTTATTAAAATATTATATATTTAAATTAAATTAAATTCAAACCCTTATAAAAAATGAAAACATTTATGTAATTAACAAACTTTTTTATAAAAATCACCCAGCAAACATTAAATGACATTATAATAAAAAAAAAAATTACCCAAAACTTTTTTTATATATTTTTAAAGTATTTTCATGAATTTCAAAGTTTTTTTTTTGTTAACTTTTGTTTTATAGATATTTTTATAAAAATATTCACTAATATTTTTCGATAAATCCATGAAATTAAAATACTAATATATTCATGTTAAGCGATATTTTCATCCTTTGTATCATTTCCATATATTTTTAATTAGTGTGAAAAAGATCTTCATTCCACTGTGAAGGGGGGAAGCATGCAATTTTATGGGTCCATGTCATGAGAATTTTTTTATGTGAAATCATTGTGGGTTTTTAATTCTTTCTTGATGCGACTCTTCTCCAATTGAAGATAAATTACAAACAATTGATTTGAAAATTTATCAATTTAAATTCACATTGCTTATATATATATAAAAGAATAAGCAATGTCAATTTAGATTGATAAATTTTAAAATCTATTGTTTGCATGCTTGATCCTACGTTGTATCATTTCCATATTTTTTTAATTAGTGTGAAAAAGATCTTCACAATTGGAGATATTTTATGAAGCCATGGGAATTTTTTATGTGAAATCATTATGGGTTTTTAATTCTTTCTTGATGCGACTCTTCTCACATTCAAGATAACTAACATATATATATATATATATATATATATATATATATATTCTTTATGACGTACCTTTTCCATTAATCTTTTTTATCGGATCTTTTTCCGCTAATCTTCTTCGATTAAGTACTTATGTAATAATGAATGATATAACCTTATATTCTTCAACTCGGGAATGGTAACTCATGCGATATTCTCCCTGCTTATCTCATTCATTTTTTATATATTATTTTTCTTTATTTTTTATATCTGATTTGTTTTTATGTCCTTTTGTACTAAGTATAAATAGGTAGAACCCTTGGTGTTACTCTTTTTTACTTACTCATTTAATAAAAAAAAGTATTATTTTCTTCTTTATATATATATATATATATATATATATATATATATTGAAGAGTAATATTATTTAGTTTGTGCTTTACCCATCCAAGCTTGTTTCCAAGGGCCTGACTCCCCTATCTATGTTGAGAATCTGAGATCTAGCAATAAAGATAGAAACAAATGAAATTAAGATATAAAATTTGTAGGAGTTATAAATTGTTATAATAAGAAGATCAACATCCAAGTTCTATTATATAATTTATATTATTAATTAAAAATATTTAAAAGTTGTCTCAAAATCTAAATATTTATAAATGTCAACGTGTCTAAAAAGCCAATAGAATTGTGAATATTTGGCTAAAAATTTTTTTGATATTTTAGATTCATGATTTGGTGGTTAAATTTCTTTAAAATATTATAATGTTATTTGTGAGATTATTGTAATTTTCTCTCCAGTCAGTTTATAATATATATATATGTTTTTATCCAAATTTAATTTGGCTTGATCGAATGTTTATTTAGGTTTGAGTCCAAATCTAAGGTTAAAACTCCAAGTGAAATAAGTTTAAACTCAGTTGAAAAACCCATGTAAAAAGCTTAGGTTATTTTTGAAAGATTAATTTTTTTTTTTTAAATTGAAGAGTCGAGGATAGTGAGATTTTTTTCTCAAAATCAAAAGATGGAAAGAGAATGTCGATAGTTATTCTAGGTGGTGGAGTGAACTTGAGGAACAAGCCTTCCTAATAGAGACGTGAGTAGTTACCTATGAAAGGTGGCACTATAAAAATACGTAACTTCGATAATATTATGGTTCTTATAAAATGACAGAGAGTTTCAATGAGAAAGAAACAAAAACAACTTAATAATCAATCAACAAAGAACAACGACGACGACTTAAGCATTTCTTAGCTTTTCAATTATCTTTCAGTAATTTAGCATTCTATTTCCAAGTTCTAGCCAAGTTTCTTCTATTTTCTTCGATACTTTGTTAATCTATTCATTCATATTGCAATCAAATATTTTTTCCAACTTTTATTCCTGTAATCTAAACATTTTTACAATATTATTTGCTTAGATTTTGGGGACAAGGGAACCTGCTTTGCCTAATTATGAAGTTTGATTTCTAGGCACAGTCTTAGTTCGAAAATACTTGAATTTCTTGGCACGCTTGTAATTACATGCTTTTATTTTGTATGTTAGAGTGAAAATCACAAAAATCACCAAAACATATTTTTGGCATGCTCGGTGAGATCTATCTTTGCTGAAGATGCCACCAAAGTTAAGAAGTAAAATAGTTTTGGAGTCTCGTGACTTAGGATCTAATGCTGCAGAAGTAGCACATGAGGGATTAATTCCAGCCATGATAGAACAATTGGAGAAAAATACAACAAGTTTTCTCCGATAGCAACATACATAAGACAACCCAATTAGACAAGAAGGGACAATAGGCATAGGTAATGTAAATGATGGGCTGCATATCCTTTTGGTGATGACTTGTGCTTCTCGGAAGTATTACCTTATGGATGGGTCTCCTTATGACAAGTAGTGTTAATACTAGTTGAGAATGAGTGATTGGGTATGTAGGAGTCCATATGCGACGAACAGCTTTGTTTTATTTCTATATTTTACTATAAGAAAAGCTAGAGAAGATGGGCCAGAAAAAGTGTAGCCATGCCTCACTCTAAGCACCAACATATAACCTAATCGATATATAAGTAATCCTTTACATCTGGTAGCCAGCCTCAGATGTGCTCACGAACCACGCACCACCTTGGCTCCTTGTATATGATGGTTTATTTTCTTACATGCGGTTTTATTTTCGTGATTAATCATTGATATATATCTTGATAGACCTTAGCCTTAACCGTGTTACATCATTTGATGCAACAACTAGTAGAATATATTCCTTAATAGACAGATTATTATCTTTTAGTTCTCATCATCGTGGTTCCATTCATGACTTGAGGCTAGAAAGTTTTGCCATTAAAGCAACAGGTCCTAGGCATCGACATCAGTGATCCAAAAGGATATACGTTTTTTGTTATCTATAATATATATACCTCATTTAAAGAAAATTTTATATAATTTTCTTTTAAAGTTTTTGAAGAAATTAAAAGGAAGAAAAATGTATTAAGAATTGAATTAAGAAAAGATTTTGGTTTACAAATTTATAAAGTAATTGATAACATATTTTTATAAAATTATTTAGTTCTTTTAATGATATTCTTTTTTAAAATATTAAAGTATAAGTAAAATCTACGCAACAACCAAGTGCAATTAAGGATAATTGTGGGTTTAATAAAAATGTTAAAGCATAAATACGATCAATAGAGTTATTACAATTATTTAAAAATAAAAATATATATCAAATTATTAATTTCATTTTCCTTTAAAATACCTAATTTTGGGAAAATATTGGTGGGAAACAAAATAATATAATGGCTTTGAAAGCCATTCATTTACTTGCAGGAACTTTATTTTCTTGAACTATGAAATAGCATGTTTCATGCACATTATTCAAAAGAATAATAAATAATATTTATTTTCATTTTGTATTAAAAATTAACGTAAAAATGTAAAAGGTTTTTAAATAAATTAAAAATAATTATGAAAATAAAGAAAAAATAATCAACAAATTTCCAAGGTTTATAGAAAGTTGAAAAAGACCCAAAAGATTTATTACTTCATATAATCATTAATTGAAAAATTCAGTTAAGTGTATTTCTCTTTGTTATTGTTTGGAAAATAAAGCATGGTTGTATTTGGTTTGAAAAACATTTTTAAAATTTTCATTTTTCTGAATATAATTTTAGCATTACTTTGCATCAGTACCTTACTATAATATTTCTAATTTTTATATATTATTTAAAAAAAATTATAATTTTCTATTTAAGAAATATTTAATAAAAAAAAAATGACTAGAAGAATTGATGTATTTATTTACGTTTTTTTGTTCTAAACAAAAAACAAGAAAAACACAAAGAATATGTTTGATTCTCTTTTATCTGGTTCTAAAAAACACAGAGAATACAAATATAAAATCAAGGAAAAATTTAATTTTTCTGAAAAATGGTAAAAAGGTAATTTATTGCTATAGTACATGTGGGAAATCTGAAAATTTTCAGATCTCTATATTAAACGGACTTTATAGTCAATTGCCTCATAAATCTAATTACTTAATAATTTACTAATTCCAAGATTGCTGATTTCACGCTGGTATTAATTCGCACGCCAAACACACAGGAAAAGAGAAAGACATGACCAATGGATGTCATACGCAGACTACGAGAATTTACATTACTACATGAGAGCCATGTAGTGGAGAGAGTGCCACCTAGAACATGTGTCTATGTGACATATGGACCATGAAAATGTGACACATGGTAAGATGAATAGTAAATGAGAGGAAACTTCCTCTCACTTGAAGGAAATAAAAAAAAAAAAAAATCAGTGGGTAAGGTGAAAAAAAAAAGACAAAAGGAAAAAGCAAAGAGAGAAAAGAAAAAAGAAAAAAAAAAAAAAAGAGGAGAGTGTGTGAGAGTAAGAGGGTAAAGAGACATTGAGAGAGGAGGGAAAAAAAGGAACGATATTTTCCTTCACGATCTCCGGGCGAACCGATCATTGGAAACGCTACGGAGGTGGGGCAGATAAAAGCTTTGGCCCACGCGACGAAATCTACTGGTATCGGAAACTGCTAGTTTTGTCGCGTTCCAAAATATAGGGGTTTCTCCTACATTGGTTATTTACCTAGTGCGGCGTAAGGGCCATTTGGTTCGGCCTTTCATTCTTAGGGTCGTTTATCGACCACAAAGGCCGCACTCCATTGTTTCGAGACAGAAATTTCAACCTTCGCTACCGTGTGTAGCTCGGGGTACGATTGACGCGGTTGGCATCCACCTTACCCATAGCCATAGAATGATCAGCCGTCCAGAACCTAACTCGACTGCTTGCGGGTTCGTCGCGAATACGCCGCGCAGCGTAGCGCTTGGTTTTCGGTCCCAACAATTTTCGTACACCTATGCGAATTGGTAGCTTTGACTTCGAACGACCATAACTTTCTCTTCCGATCCGACGACAAAGTGCTCGACTCTTACAAAAGCTCTCGGTGCCTGTAACTTAATCATATGCCAATGAATGACATTTGGTGCTCATAGTTTCTAGTGTTTTCCTACTCTTGTAAAAATATTGATGTGTGTATTGTTTTATTGACATTGCTTATGCCACAACTGATAAAGGGTACCAAGTTATCCTGTCAGATGATTGATACTTAAAGTTGATATGCTTGAGATGCATAAAAAGTTTAATAACATGTTTATCAGATTGTGAAGCATATTGAGATATATGTGTTGTGGACATATGGAAATTAAACGAGAATAATTATATGTATTAAATATGATTATCCATGATACTTGATATGGAGTATGATTTTTAACTGTTGCACGTGGCATTCATTGTGCATGTAGCATGAAACACATGCAATGACATTGCATTGCATTTATGCACGGAACATCGCATGACATGGGTGTGAGTGCATGGTAGAGATTGACACTGCGTTCGTGTCTGGCGGTATGTCGTGGAGTACATGATAGATCGATACGCGCTTTGGTGTCTGGCTAATGCCTTGTGATAATGGGACAACGCCTAAAACGAATCTCACGGTCAGAGCAAGTTAAAAAAGGAAATGAAAATATGTGTTGATATAGCAAGTAGGATAGATACCCCATTGGGTGAAAAATCCGTATTCTTGGTGAGCAGACATATTTATTCAATACGAAGTTCGTTAGAAAAGTGTTCAAGACGCAGGAAGATGGGTTGAGACTCGAAAAATTCGCCACCTACAAAAAATACACTGGACTTTGGTAAAACAAGGAATATCGAGTTTGTCCAACGGATTTCGACTTATAAACAAAAAAGCTTTTATTTCAAAAACGTCATCAATTTAACATAATGGCGGTTTTCACACTTGACATATGCATGTGTGAGGAGTCTATGGAGGACTCTGACATCGTGGACAGCATGAGTCATATTCTCATCCGCCATACGCATATTCGGAAAGCATTTAATGCCAGATGCTTTTTATCAATGTATGAAATGACATCAGACGCGTGACTTAGCATGAAGAAATTGCCAGAGGAATTTATTCTCTATTTGGCATTGCTCACCATCGCGACCACATTTCGTGTACATGATACGATCGATGACAACGCTCAACAGAGTCTCACCCGCGAAGAGTCATTGGTACAGAATATTGATACGTGATCTATACGTTTCAGATAAAAGTATCAGAATAAACTTTTATGTATCATCGCGATATACAGATATCGGGAGATACGGGACAGATGGACCGTGTGGTCATTACTATTTATGTCGGCATCTCTCGATGCGCTAATGATATACCGTTTGTTATACAGCAAGCCAGAGGTCGTGTAGAACCCTAACAAAAGAAGACTCTGTACTGATTTTTTAGAAAATATTGACCTTGGATAAATCAGGATACAACAAACAGTAGTGACGTGGCTTACCCGAAATCCATGCGACTTCGGCGCTGACGGCCACAATCTGTACTTGTGGTTTTGGGGGTGACGGAATAAAAATATCAAATTTAGAGAATAAGAATCATTTTTAGATAACATAATTTTAGTGTTCTCTATGTTTTAGAAAAACTGTTATTAATAATAGTTTTTAAAAACAAAACCAAATACGCCTTGAGGTATTAATAATTTAAAAAAAAATTAATATTTTTGAAAATGATAATAAAAGATAGTGAATAAATTTATATTTTCTTTTAGAGAAGATGTTTGACTTTAACGAATAAGCTTTTAAAGAATTATTATTTTCTAAAAGATATGTACCCGAATAATTACTTCACGAATTTATTTATTTTTATGATTATTATATTGACCCATTATTATTTTTAATAATTAGTGCACGACAATTTATTAGAAAAATAATAATAAATTCAGAACCACGATAAGGGGCACAATGGTAATTTTACCAAAAAGTCATGTGACCTCGATGGCCGATCAACAACCAACGCCGTGACGATGCTCAAGAATATTCCCCGAAGATTACGTCCACGACAAAAGATAACGGCGTTAATACTAAAGGATAAAACATCGACACTTCTTTTGTTGACGGTAACGGCCTAACGGCCGTCAGAAAAGTTGACGGCCACGGTAGTACTGCAGAGCGTACGGGTAGGTGAGGGCTGTTTGGCGGGTGAGAAACAACACCCTCGTTTTCTTTCTCTCGCTACCTCACTCCCTATAAATACTTGGGTTTGAGATTTTCGTTATCAGAAGAAGCAATATCTACTTCTCTCTGGTTTCTTTCTCTCTCTGCTTTCTTTCTCTATAGAGGTTGAATTTCATTGTATGGCAGCCAATCCGAAGAGCCGCGGACTCGCCAGATTGGGGAAGCGAGTTGTGAGCCAGATCTGGAGCGGCAGCTCTCGCGATCCTGCTTTGCCTGCTGTTGCTTTCAGGTGAAGTTTTCTTTGAGCTTTTTGGATTACCTCTTGTTTCCGGCTTTATCATGAAATGATTTCCCCGGCTGTTTTTCCGGGAAAGTCTTGGAGGATTTTCTGTAGTTTTTTTATTCTTTGCGAGGGCGATTTGTTCAGTCAGCTCTTTAGCGGTGATTTGATTCATAATCACCTAGATTTTGTTGGTTCCATTGTGTTTGGTTGCTGAGAAAAGTGGTAGGTGAGGAAAGGAATGTGGATTTTGACTCACTCATCTAAGTTCTTCTATGCTACTGTTTGCGTCAGTTGAAACTGTAAATTTACATCCTCAATCGAGAAAAATCACATGCAAATATAGACTACTTTTTTTTTTTGACAGGATTTAGACTCTACTTTATTTCTATTATTTCTATCATTTCCTTTTCCTCTCTTATCTCGGTAACCAAACTGCAGGACGATCTCCGAGATAGCTCGTTGTATTTCATTCCTTTCTTCAACACAGGAAATTAAATTTGAATTCGCTTTTTTTACTGTCATAGTTCTTCCCTTTTCTCTCTGATTTCTCAGCAACCAAACGACACAAAAAAAATCATCCAGTTATTTAAATCTCCCTCTTCCCACAATGACGATTAATCTCCCAACCAATTTCCTCGCCGATCCGAAATATTTTTCACTTTTCCGGCACCGACCTTGCGAGAGAATTAGAATACCTTTTCGAAGAACTTATCATTAGAACATGACGTGGCATTGCCACCGCTGTTCACCTCATCATCTTCACCGTGTCATTCCACGTCACCTTCTATAAGTATCCGAAAATATTATTATAATAAAATTTGTAGTATTTACTATTTAGTTTGAATGTGAATAGACAATAAATTTAGCATTTGTTTTATTTTATTTTATTTTTTATTTTTTCAATTAATTTGAAAAGAAAAAAGAGAATCAGGGCCTGTTGTTTAGTTGTTTTTGAAAACGATGAGCACAATTTTTGAAAACACAGAACATCATTTTACCATTTTTGGTGTTCCCTCAAAACTTCTTGTTTTTTGCATTTAGTGATTTCTGCTTTTTTTTTTTCGGAATTAAAAAAAAATAGGATCAAAGTGTTCTCAAAATAGTTTTAAAAAACATGAACCAAATATGCCCTGGATCTTTAGGAATAAAAGACCAAAGAAAAAAAAATCAAACCCAACAAGGAACAAAAGGCTTTCAAAACTATTATTCTTATTTTTTTTTAATTATGTAAATATATGATAATATGAGCTTGTTTTATTAATAATTTTTTAAAATGTGTGTCTACAAAATGTACCATTAACAAAGTAATTGATATTGAAAAATTTGCAGTCTGATGTGTTTTGGCAGGAGTGAATTCAAATCTTGCTTTGTTATTTAAATCTTGGGTGTTTTTTACACTGCAGATACATGCCAAAATCTTCAATACTTTTCTCATATTTTAAGCATACATATAGCTTCTTAGGGTGTTACGATTCTTGGTTGGTTTTCTTGATTTAGATGAATAAACCCGAGTTGGATTAGCTTCTTATTAATCATATTTTTTTGCCTAATTAGCTGCATACTTTGCTTGTTACTTCTTGATTATGCCGCCTTTTGCATCCGAATATGCTTGTTTGATCCTAGTCTAAAGTTTGACCCCCCTCGTGAGTATTTATAATTTACTATCATTTGTTAGTCATATGAATATACATACATATTTTAGTATTATTCGTTAACTGCCATTGCCTTTGCTTTGAAGGCAGTGATGATGGTCCAAACCCGACTAATGGTTGGATTTGAATATTTTGAAATTTTGAGCTACAAATCAGTGGCTGAAGATGGGCTTTATGACCAAAAATGGTCAAAACAAACTCTTTATCATATTGGAGTTTTGTTTTCTTCAAACAAGCATGTGTGTATATATATTTAAGTATTATTAAAAATACTGTTGCGAAGCAGCTATGGTGGTCCAAACACGAATACTAATTATATATATATATGTAAGTGTTATTAAAAACTGTTGCGAAGGCAGCTATGGTGGTCCGAACACGAATACTAATTAGATTTGAATAGAATCACCATTCTATATTTGACCATTTTAGCTGCAAAATCGATGACTGAAGATGGGTCATAACCGAAGTCAGAACAAACTCAATGAAATTAACGTTTTGTTTTCTTTAATTCATCTTTTTGGTGGCTTTAGCACCAAAACTTTTCTAATAGCATGAAAAACATACCCCACCTTGTTTTTTAATTCAAATCTGCTTGAGTAGTTGGCAGATCCTTATCCGATTTCAGTAGATATATTTGTGTCATGTAACTTCAAACCTTTGAAGAGTAGAATAATATGTCACCAGTGTGCACCTACCCATATGCCATGAGGCTTGGATCACACCTACCCATATGGTTGGAATATTAAATTTTATGAGTGGGATTGCAAAAAAAAAAAAAAGAAAAAAGAAAAAAGAAAAAGAAAGAGTTGTTAGGAGAGCTGTCTAGGGAGGGAAATAAAGCATGCATACCTGGATTTTGGTACTAGGTTGCTTAAATTGTCTGATTTAATTGTGACTAATGACTTAACCTGTAATTTGCTTTTTGCTTTTTCTCCCAATGGTTCTAGCTTTCATGTTACTACTTAAGATGCAAAACAAATTTGTTAGCCGTCCAGTTAGGTGTTGCGTCCAACATCATCTTACTCCAAGTGAGTGCTCTCACGCCTCCACTAAATTTAGAGAACAAGAAATATTTTCTGTGTTTTCAAAAATTGTTATTAAGAACAATTTTCAAAAAACATGAACCAAACAGGCCCATAAGCTCCTCTATTTCTCAAATCATTTGTGATGGCATGAATGGGGGATCAGGAGTAGTAGGGTAATTTCGGTGCCAGTTGGAGATATGGTTTGAAAGGTATTTCTTGAAATAGATCAGTAGTTGTCACTTTGTACTCCTTGATATATATGAACATGTTTTGGAGGACAATGGACGATCAGAAATTATTGTGCCATATAGGGCCAGGCACATGTGCTAGCCAGTCCCATCTGTTTGAAGATTTTTGTTCCTTGGTTCCCCCATTCACAGCATCATCTTTGTCCTTCCCTGATAATTATTTGCAGATATCTTTTGGTTGTGGGTGGGGGGGTATATAGGAGATTGAGATTGAAATCTCTTTAATTAGATATATAATTTTGTTGATGATATTTATTTGCATTGCAGGGGCGCCCATTTCTCAGTGTATGACAAGAACCCTGATGATCAAGTCCGACCGGGTTTGGTCCCCGACGAGCTAATCCAGGCCCCCCGGTCCGACAAGTACTGGGCTCCGCACCCAAAGACGGGTGTGTTCGGCCCAGCTGCCGAGCAAAACGCTGCAACTGCTGGTGCAGGAAACCGGGACCATGGCTTCTACTCTGCACCGGTGAATGGTGAAGGAGAGTCAGTGCTGGAGGAGAAGGCCTGGTTCCGCCCCACCAGCCTGGAGGACTTGGAGAAGCCTCACTGACGTCCTCAAAAAAAAAAAAGGAAAAAAAAAGGCACCTAGTGAATAAATTAAGCCAAAGCCATTCCATCAGTGAGGAGAGGTAAGGAACTGAAAAATTAGTGTTTGGAACTGGATCGAAGTGCTCTCTACCAAGAAACTAATTAATTTGTAGAATAATAACACTATTACACTGTTTGTTATATGGCTGTTATGATCTACGTAGTTTTGCAATCGGATGCTGTGTTTCATTTGGTATTTTACTATAAAGATGATTGCTTATATGTTTGCCATCTTCGCATTCTTTGTTTGCTGTTCCTACTCCTTGAAGCTAACATTGATTAACACCAAGTTTTGTTTTGTATGGAAGCACCCAATCATGTAGTTATGGTCTCAGTTTAATTAGGTTTTTGGGGTCTTCACGGTTTTAAGCTTTTTTTACTTAAAAGAAAAAAAAATAAAGCAGTTTTATATATTTATTTACGAAATTGCTTTCTAACAAACTCTGGATTTATACAAATATATTTGTTTAGAAACAATATACAACAATTACGATAAATTAAGAAAATATTTATGAAAATGAAAATAAAAGTGAAGCAAGAAACAATTAGAAGAGAGGTGGTCCGGCCCCTTAGCCCCTGCATGCTCTTAAAGAAAAGCTGGAAAGACAGAATATGACCTTTACATACTGTTGGCGTTGGGAAAAATTCAATTAATTATCTAACGGTATTAAAGAGTGTGACTTAGGATTTTGATGTTATGTGTGAATAGTAGAAAATTTATTGAGCTTAATTTCAATCACTTCTCTTCCAACCCTTAAAAAATGAAAAAAAAAAAAAAAAGATAAAAGATTAATATATATTAATTGTTCTTTAAGGTTTGTAATTAGTTTTTTTTTTTATTTCTAATAATTGTTTTTTTTTTATTTTTGTATAAAAGTTAAATAATATAAAATTGGGACAACCGATTTAAGATGGATGGATACACAATATTTGCTAATGTAATCATTTTCTTTACAAAAAGATACTTTTGGACGAAAATATCTTTAAGAATTTAGTTATAATACGGAGATAAGGCAAAATGTTCATGGAATTACAGTTATCATATGAAAGATTTATCTTTATATTATTAAGGATATTTTTCTTTGAAATATGATAATTTCAAGGTTACTTCGACTAAATTTTGGATTTTTCAAATTTAAACCAATTTCTCTATAAAATATATACCTTTCTAATTAGTTTTGGAGAAATTGGATTTAAAGGGACATTTCAAAAATATTTGTAAGAATGGCCTTTTACAAAAATAATCTTAAAAATATTACACATTTGAACAAAATTATCCAAAAAATATAAAGATAAATCTCTACATTGTAACTAAATCCGTATTTTGTTTTATTCACACATTATAACTAAACTCCAAGGACATTTTGGACTGGAAAGGTGTATTTTTGTTTGTTTGTTTGTTTTTTTTTTGCCTTTTGATGATGCTTTTTCAATCGAAACTCGCATGGAAATATTACTAATCACGGTTCTAACCACTAACTCGACGTCGGCTCGCAAAAATAAAGAACAAAGGACGCATGGCGCTCACCCACGCTCTTCAATGCTCTGGGTGCCATTCTTTCCACAAGGTAAGATCAATCGCTATACCAGTTTTAGGCGCGTGACTTTTCAATCGACGCCGCTGACATTTATAATTCGACGATCACTATAACTTCATACGACGACGACACCATATTTCTCCCATCGCGCGAGGATTTTCTTTCCTTATCGCTAACCGATTAATGCTGACAATTAATAACTTTCATACTGATGACGATACCATACTTCTCTTATCGCCAGCAGATTTTCTTTCCTTATCACAATAACCAATTACGCTGATAATCGACGAATAACCAATTAATAAAGGGATAATTGATGAACAATTATTAGGAAATAATACCAGCCACCTGAAATTGGGTAATGGAACTTTGAGATAAGAGTTGAGTTAACTATAAGCAGCTCTGGGTTGCTGGATAATTACCATTAACTCGACCTGGATTGGTGAAGGAAAGGATGCGGGCAGAAGTGTGTGTTTGGGCATGAATTGGCGGAGGCTCTTTTATGTGCACCCATTGGACGCCAGCTGCTGTCCCTCTAGAAAACTGAAACACCACAGGGTGTGTTTTGAGGCATGCAATGATGTGGTTTTGGACTGTCAGTTGCCTCCTAGCCTTGGTTAGACGAGGCCCAGGCGGGTGGGTCATTCTCCGTCAGTGTGATTTGCGTGGTAGCTGGGGATGGTTTGGTCAAGGCTTTGTCCATTTGTCGGATGTCTTTGTGATAATGATGGCGTTCGATTTTAGCGTTTGACTATCGTTTCCTAATGGCGCCAGAAACATCCTCTGTATTGTTTTCTTGTGTTCTTGAAGACCTTTTCCTTCGTGGGTTTGGAAGTGTCTTGAGCCGGTGCTCGGCTAGCTTTTGGTGATTTAATCGTCTTGCCTCCCAAGCGTTTTATGCTCTGTTGAGCGAGTATTTGTATTTAGGTTCTGGGCTCTTACGCAGGTTGTTTCACGCTCTTTTTGGCTATTCACTCACAGGCTATTGTGCCTTTTAGTTGTTTTATCCTTTTGAAGCTAATTTGTTCGGCTCCTGAGAACATTGCGCACTTGAGCGAGCTAGTTGGCTCCTGAAATTGTCTGCACTCAGGCGTTATCACTCTTTTGAGCCCGAAATTTGTCATTTCTTGGGGTACATTGTTCGGCTGGCCGGTTGCTCTGAATGGTACTTGGCTCCCGGAGCTATTTTGCCTTTTGAGCCGGTTGAGCTCGAAGAATTAGCTGCCAGCTCCGGCTATTCTTGTGTCCCGATGGCTCTGGGCTCTGAGGCTGTCTGCCTCCCGAGCTCTGTTTTATGCTCTTTTGAAGAGCCAAAACTAATCGCTCCACAGGCTGTTGTACACTTTTGGCTTGATTAAACTCACAGCGCAGAATCTTTGGCTCTGAATTTGTGTGCCTTTTGGCTTGATTGAAACTCTGGCCCAGAGTGCTTGGCTCTGAGGTGTGCGCCTTAAGCTGAGCAGCAAGTGATACGCCTCCCATTTGTTTAAAGCTCTCTTAAACTAAGATCTTCAGGGCTCTGGCCGACTTCCATGGCTCTTGTTTTACATGGCTCCTTGGCTACTTGGCCTTAAAGCGGTATTCTGAGGGTGCTCTTGAAACTCCACCACCACAGGCTCTTTTGAGCGAGGCTACGCTGGAGCACATTTATGGCTCCTTGGCTATAGCCTTCTAAAAGCCCGAGCCTCTGAGGCTGGTTGAGCGAGCGGCAAGGCTCTCTTGAAGCGAAATTTATGGCATCACCCAGGTGCTGGCCTTACGAGCGGTTCTGTGAGCTCCTTGAAGGCGGGTGTTTGCAAGGCTCTCTGGCCAGGCTACGTAGAACAACTTGGAATTGGGCTACATGGCTCCTTGTCTGTTGGCGTAGGCCCGAGCTACGCTGGCTCGGCAGAGCGGCTACATGGCTGCAGCTACGTAAGCTCCTTAGGCTCTTAGCACTCACAGCTGGCCTCTGAGGCTCGTTTGAAACTAAGAGTACAAGGCTCTCTTGGCCCAGGCTATGGCTCTTGAGTTCGTAGCTCCCCAGCTGTTGTTTGACTCTCTTGTGGCGCAGGCTCTCTTGGCTCAAGCTCATGCATTTCCTTATTTCACGCGCCCCGAGGCCCCGGGTGGCCCCTGCTTCTCTTAGCTTAATTTCTGTTCTCTTGGCATTTCACATGGCTCTCGCTACGTGACTCCTTGAAGCGGTATATGGCTCACGAAATTTCTGTATTTCCTTGGCTCTTGACCTCTAAGCCCAGGCTTCCCAAGGCTCGTTTGAAAGCTGGCCCCACAAGACTTCTGCGGCCCATTTATATGGCTCATGGTACATGAAGCTCCTTCGCTGCCCAGCCTTGGCGGCTTCGCATGGCTCTTGGCTGAGTTCCTTAGGCCCACTTGGCGCCCGGCCCAGGTTGGTACGCAGGCTCTTGAAGCCCAGGCTGCCAGGCTCTCTTGAAGCCCAGGCTACGTCGCTCCTTGGGCCTGCGGCACCTCTGAAGCGGGCGGGATTGCAGGCTCTGCAGAAAATTAGCTGAGAACTCTCTTGGCCAATTCGTAGCTCGCTTGGTAATGGCGGCTGCCAGAAATTTCTCTTGGCCCATTTCTGTGGCTTAACTGGCTGCCAGGCAGCCACGAGCGAGGTCCTGAGGCTCGTTGAAAGCCCGGCTCTGAGGCTACCTGCAGGGGTGGCTGAGGCTCTGCTTGAGCGGGGCTACATGGCTCCGCCCGGCAGCTAGTTTCTCACTTCTCCGTCGGCGTCCGGGGAGCGTTGTGGTGTTGTCGTTCTTCACTGCGACGCATTTGTTTGGTGGTTCTCCGAGTCTGCCGTGGCTTATTTGGTTGAATGAGATGGAGTCATGGCGCCGTGATGTGGCTGTAGAGTTTCGAGGGGTTAGGCGTGACTCATTCTCATGGTTCGAGATTCGATACCATCGGTCGGCTGAGGTCGAGTTTATTTGTAAGAGAGAGAGAGCAGTCGTTCAGTAGGCAGTAATGGCGATGATGTTTTCCAATAAAGCTGAAATTGGAGAACTGCTTTGGAATTCTTGGGGCGTCCGTGCTTCATGGATGTTGGGCTCCTTTTGTAAAAATAAGAAAGCAAAGGATTGGCGAGGTTAGCGGGTTGCCTCTTCGATGCACAAGTCGGTGCTGGGGTGGAAGAAGATCAATTCTTGGAGATGAAGTTTTGTGAAGTATAGCTAAATCGATGGGGTGGCCTTAGTATTTATAATGGATGATCGTGATAAAAGCTTTCTGGTGGATGATGATCTGTATTTACCAGTTGGGTGAGATTTTCTTTCACGCTTTATCGTTAGCCGATTAATAAGGGATAATTGATGAGCGATTATTAGGAAATATCACTGCTTCGCAATTGGTAGAGATTTAATTAGGGAAGTTGGGTACTTTCACTTTAATACGGAGTTTTTGGATGTTTACGTCGTATTTGCCGGATCAGTTGAATCGGATTCGGCACGGGTGGCGCCGTGTTTGGCGTACGTGGTTTTATGTCTTTTATTGGCGCAACTAACATGCATACCAATTTAGGTTTTGGGCTGACGTTTGAGCCTACGCACATGTGATTTTGGATCCCATCACCTTTTAAAAAGATGTTAGCTTTAGCTTTTAAATTATTATTCCGTTTTAATTGTATAGAATATTTATATATTTATTCGTTGATAAACCAAATATGGAAAAGATATTTTTGATATTTTTTCAATAAAAAATGATCATGAATTTGATAAGGATGGGGATGTGAATGGGGAGGTCATTATCATATATCATACCTTTTTATCCATTTTAGAGTGGACATATGTAGAAGACAAAAGAGAGAGTTTATCCATTTGGACATGCTTGATGCTCCCTTCCTCCAAGGCTATCTACTCTACTCATCTCTTCTCCTTTGATATTTTGTAGACCACATTTCACCACCCACCATTCCCTTCCTACCTCTCAAAATCAAACCAAAGAAGATAACGTTGATTGAGATTTTTATTTTATTTTTCTAATGGGAAGTTTTTATCATTTAATTAAATGAGTATAAGTGGGTACATGATTTTTTATTTATTTTTTAAACTTGGTATATATTTGGGCATTGTTTAATTTCTCACCTTATTTGTTTGGATTATATTTATAAATAATAAAAATTAAATCAAAATAAGTTATAAAAATTATAATATTCTTATTATTTATTAAATAAATTAATTTTAATATAATTTAAAGAATTAAAAAAAAGTAATGAAATATTTTAAAAATATCATAACCATCCTATTAATTTATATTATTTGGTTATATTTAATTTTTTAAATAGGATGAAGATAGAAATTCATTTAAATAAATAAGACAGGTTGAGTTAGGTGCCGTGCAGTAATATGGATTAACCGATAAATTACTTATGAGCTTTAGCGTAGAATTTTTGAAGAAGTGAGGTTATAAGATTTAAAATTCGAATAAAGCGAAATTCGATTTGGCTGAGCCGGATTTGTACGTGGAACCATGTGGGTTAGCACAGGTTAATACTGATAGCCCGATTGTCTATGCTGTACATCCTACTGTGCGAGTTTTTGAGGAATGTTAGGAATGTAATAAAAATTTAAATTGAATTTTGAAAAAATAAAACAGAGACCTGGAATTAATCTTTAAATCGAGGGTAAAGTGGTAGTCGCACAGCAAGGGACAAATGTCATAATATAAGAAGGCATATATCAGAGGAATTAAGAAATTAAGAGAAATTAATGTGTAAATAGAAGAAGAAGAAGGATTTAAGTCTGAGTGGGAAACTTAAAAGCGAGAATAGTAAAATTCTTTGGAATAGGCTCGAGGAGCTGCAGAAAATTCTGCAGATCTCGGATGATGAAGCAGTTTGCCTTGGGTTGAGATTACGTTTGCGAAATCTAATGACCTAGAAAAGTTTAGGTCGAATTAAAGGCCAGAGTCAGATATTTCTGATTTTGGGTGATAAGTTCTTGTGAGAAACACAAGACGAGATTTTCTGAAAATCTCGAAAGTCGAAATAAAGCGTATTTAAGTTAGATTTAAATAAAATGAGCGAAAGAATAAAAATTTTCGAGGATAAACGGGTAGAATAAAATAATATGAGTATGTATAAAATATATACTTGATAATAATAATCAAAGGATAAAAACGAAAAAATAGAAAAATAAAAATAAAAAACGTCCGAGAGAGAGAGTGTGCGTGAGAGATAAAAATTTTACTTTATTTTTATTTTTTACGACACGCCGATATATCGGAGTTTCGATCGTCGGGTCGTCGTCGAAACAGCTGTCTCACTGATAAAATTTCTGCGTGATCACAAAAGCGAAAGTAGATTGTAGAGAATTGAGTAAAGTTCGAAAAATCACCAAGTTTCGATGCTTTCTCGGATCTACGGCGTTCGAACGATCGAGGTGGTCGGATTTAAGAGCGAGATTGATCATCGCGAGTTACGCATGGGTCTGCAATCTTCGGAGTTTCGTAGTCGCGAGGTGGGAATTTTCGCTTCTTTGGAATATTTTTATATAAAGCCCGTGCAATGACATGTAGGTTATTTCGAGTAGGAATGGGCGGAGTGTGATTTGAATCCCAAGATTTTGGGACTTAATATTGGAAATTTTTTTGGACGGGATTTCGGGCAGTCTTGGACTGTATTGAATGATATAAATTAGATAAAGAATAAGAATATATATGAATATATGATATGATATGATATGAATAGATAAATAGTATGAATATAGGAATATATGAAATGAATATATGATAGAAATAAATGCAGAGATTAGGAAGTATACGATTAGGCAATAGCGTCTTGCATCTCACACTTGAATGATAGGAAAATAGTTACGTGTATGATAAAGAATTATAGATAAACAAATTGAGTTAAAAGATATGAAAAGTCTGAATACAAATATATGGTTGTAAATATCGCGTATGATTCAGAATAACAATAATTATTCGGGAATATGAGATATGTCTTGAGCATCAAAATCTGCGTGGATTGTCATAACTTTGGGAGCACGGTAGGGATAGATGGCGTCTTTTTATCGGGATATAGTTCTTTACTTATTTGTCTGGGTTCTGAATATCGATATGCGTTTGGGTCGATGGCATGGAATCGCGTTTGGATCGTGCGCGGCCACGTTTGGGTGTCTGAGATAGAAATCATTGTCGTACAGGTGATAAAATGCGCGAATGCATCTGAGATAGAGATCGTTGTCTCGTACAATGATAGTACCTTGGTACATACGATTATTTACGTGTAAGCACCAAGGTTTATGTAGAGCGTGAAAGCATCAAAGCAGGATAGCCAAGTATACAAGTCTGAAATAAAGTGTCAATGACATGAAATGTATATGCCAGATAAAATTATATAAAGAAAGCGTATAAATTACGGTATATGAAAAACACGTTATATGAAAATCATAGGAAAATATGAGTATATGAAAAGTCTGAGATGAATATATAGGGAAGTACAATATGTGATCTGAAGATGAAATGAAGTATATGACCAAAATATCGCAGTACGTGAAATTACATTCTTTAGTGAATGGCGGCTTGTAATGAGATTCCCTCTCGGATACGTCATGATATCGGTCCCATGTCGAGTGAATCATCTTGTTAAATCACGAGGATCAGCGTTCTTCATTGAATGACAAAACGGGGCGGCGTTCTCTCGAATACGTCGTGAATGCAGTCCCCATAGTCAAAAATTAACCCCTTGAGATGCAAAGTATATGGCAATCTGGTCATTATAAAGAAAAATATATGATAAAACAATATGTAAGAAATTGTGGCCATGCGGCCAGGGTCAGATTGGCTCTACCGTCATTCGCGGAATACAAGTAGATGTCGGGTTGCAGAAGCGCCCGCTAGAAAATCGGGCGAGTCTCCTTTGTACGATGAGCTCTACCAATCTGGCCTTGTATGAAACACATCAAAGCAGTCCCGATATGATCACAACATGAGTAAAGCAGCCCAGGCAGGCGTAAGCAATCCTATAAAACATATAGTATGAATCCGTATGTCACGATGGTTCTAAGAGTTCAAATGTTTTTCTTCTTATCTGTGCGTATATTAAAATTAGGGAATTACAATACGTGTATAAAATCATCAATGTGGCCAGAACTTCTTGCAAACTCGGCCTCTTGGACGAGCCGTCTTCATGCGCTCCACGTACTTTTGTAAAATAGTATCGCAGCGAGTTGTTTAATCTTTCGATGAGTGGAATCGCGCAAGTGGGGCTGCTGCTACCCAAGATGCATATCTGATGCTCTGAAATGCTTGCGTTAAGCGAATCGTGATCCTGCTTGAATGCTGGCGTGTCTAAGTACGAGTCCTCACCGACTCCCTCACCGCCGCTGAAATGCATTATGAGAATTATTATTATGTTTATTTGTGAATGACACTTAGATGTATATATATCTGATTGGGAACATGCCAGGCGATTGATATTATTTATGGGCCCTATCTCCAGATGTATATTAATTGGGCCGTCTCAGAGCGATTGATATTTTGGTATGGACTACCCTCCGATAATTATCTGTTTTTAGGCAAACCATAAAGCGGTACTACTCTGTTCATCACCGTGCGGCTAACTCGCATCGTCACAGGGTGTCGGGTGCATATGGAATGCACATGATGCCAATTCCATTACGGTCTATAACGCATCGCAATATATAATCGTCGTATATTACAACTTAATTTAAAATCCACACAAACGTAATAAGTATAATTTCGCGTCAAATTACATGAAATTAGGCTGCGTCATTTGTCGACAACAGCCAATTGATTTAGATCTTCAAGCCAAAACGTTATTCCCTTAATTATTTTTGTGAACACCATTCTCGGGAATAGTGAAACCCTCGGTTACTATTGAAAAATCGCCCAATCATAGGTTACGCTGTGAACCCCGAGTTTCTTACGGCCCGTTCGTGCTTATACACGCCAAAGCATAATTTGTGTAAATTATCGTATAAACACCCAAATCAGTCCCCAACTGACCACGGTTTGTGCGAAAATGTAAAAAATTTAAGCGGTCGGTCGTGTTTTTGGGACCAGTCGGCTTCTTTTCCACGGCACCAGCCTGGCAAAGCGTTATAAAGCAGCTTAAATAAAGTGTAAAAAATAGGATAAATCACTTTCTGCTCGCGGGTTTGGCCAGCTCACCAATCAGGTGTCCCACGTGCCGCAGCGTAGACCAGCTTTTCATGCTGTCAAGGCGCTGCAGACGGTCGGGATTTGTCAGGAGCTATAGAGAATTCTCTCTCTCTCTAAAAAAAACTAAAAAAAACAAGAGCTCCTCACGTTTTCTCCTCCAGCCACTGCCCCTTTTCTCTTTTTGAAGAGACGATACTATTGAACATTTTGTCCTTTAGTGTCATTTAAAACTTAATTAATCGTTATGTCATATTTTCGGGTTTGACTATTTCATTATCGATGATCAGTTTTAAATGCGTTTACCTGCTTTGTGCCTTATGACCGCATTAGTGCATGTTATATATTGACTTCGTCGCATTGAATCGTTTTCACGGCGCGAGCCGCGATCTATCGAAAAGCGTGTAAATTCGAATGTCTCGGTCGACGAATTTCACGTGCTAGCTAGATTTGAGGCGATTCAACGGTGAAGTCGTTTGTCATACGGATCTGGGAATAAATTTCGGATTTTTTATCAATACAATTTTGTAGCACGAAATTACGATTTGCCGATTTTCGAAATTGGAATTTCTCGAGATTCTTACGAAATGAATAATAGTATAAGCATGAAGCGTGTGGCGGCTACGTGAAAGGAGACATGATATGATGCAAGGGATAAGCGATATATGTAATAGTACATAGAATGTAATAAGTCATAGAATTGAAAGATAAGAAAAAGACTAAGAAAGCAATTAAAAGACATATGAAAACATTTGAATAAGCTTAAACGATCAATGTTATTGATACCGTGCATGTATATGTTTTCCACACTAAGCGTAAAAAAAGCTTAGCACGGGTTTTAATCCGTATAGGTATAGAAACGGAGAAGCGAAGGATAGGGCATCCATCGGCAGGCCATCTCGGGAGATAGGTGCTCAACACTTGCTGTTCCGCAATCTTTGATTTTCATTGGGCAGATATATGTATAGTGTTGTAATAGTGAAATTGTAATAGTACAAGTAATGGGACTCAAGTATATGTGTATAGAATAAAATGAATGCCATTATGGTGGTATGTATAATGTATATGTAAAAGAATTTTTGTTATTACGGAAATTGCATATGAATGAGAACGAGGGATGCAGTGTCGGCTCACGAGAAAGAAAAGGTTAAAGTCTGATCCATAGTGTGAAACCCTCACTTGGCCTTCCCTTTGGGCCCGGGTTGGGCGTCATAAGTTAGTGAGTATCGAGCAAAGAGTTTAGGCATTTACGGGATGCCTAAACATAGATAAGTATAAAATAGAAGAGATAGAAAAAGTCTATGTATGGAAATGTGTTGGCACGATGTAGATATCATTGTGTTGTATATAGATGGATCGATCCTGGCGAAGGCGATGAAAGGGTTATCGACTTTCCAACCTTTTCCCAAGAAGCAATGTCATATGGTAGATAAAAGCTGGCGAAGAATATCGCGAGCGTAGCTCGGAGTATTGGATGGACTACATGAGTCCTATCAGAGGGCTATGTAACACCTCGACTTCTCTTCGGCTGTGACTTTTCCCCTCGATTGAGTGCAGATGCTATGAAAGTAGAAAAACCTGAATCAAGTAACCAAGAAAGGTCTCAGAAGAAGGAATTCTCAAGAGGTGGTTCCTCTTCGGGTAAAAGGGTCAGAGAGCTTCAAGTTGATTCAGTACATGGTTCAGCTACCAGGGGTAGAAGGCAAGGGCCTAATGTTGCTCCTAGTTCTAGTAAAGGCATGGCCTCAGGACAAGGAGAAAGTCTGGAATGCCCTCATTGCCACAAGTGGCATTCGGGTGTTTGCAGTGCGATAGGAGGATGTTTTAGGATGTGGGGCTTGCGAGACATTTTCCTGACAAATTGTCCACAGAGTACGGGGATAATAGGGAATGCACCCAGGGAGATCGGTCGCAACACCTTCGACTTGGGGTCGAGGTGGTCCAATTTAGCATATAGGACGTGGAGGTTGTTGACTGGATCAGAGTATGTACACAAGTGTATAACATCATCACCTAAGGACTATTATCTAATCCCCGGCAACAATACCATAAGACTCGTTAAGACTACATCAATAAATTGTTATGGATCAAAACACCTATTCAAATTTGAGACTTATTGCAAGGACTATTGTCCCAATCCTCGATAAATAAACCATTAAACTTGAGTGTGAGTTTCTTTAAGTATCACTTGATTAAAAGATATTTTATAAGAGTGTAAACCATTTTCGTGTGGTTTGATCCGATTATCTTTGCGTGCGGGTGGGCCAGCCAATAAAATGGATTTAAAGATGAGATATCGATCCCACGAGAGATCTCGAGGAATTTTTTTCAATCAACTACCCCAACTACTTAAGCTCCATACTATTTGGACGATAATACGATAGTGAGATTTTGCTTTGAAAGCTTGAAATGAATGATGTAAGAAAAATGGATGAACAATAAATGAATTGAATATTGAAATATCAAAATAACAAATTTAGATTTAACGATTATCTCACAAGAAAACATTGAATAATCAGCTATTGTGAAGAATCAATTCCCTACGATGCATGCTTTGCATCTTTGGTTTTTCTGAACTACAGATCTTTTAAAACTAGTCAAGGATTAATAAAGTGTATTTGGATCTCTTCCCATACCACCACGATTCATCATCTCACACCTTAACTTTGTTTCTCTGAACCACGGGGTGAAATAACTACTTTTAAAACTAGTTTGCCTTGTTGCAGGTATTTTAACCTGATACTTCCTTTACCCACAACATGAATTTATGACTGAGCTCCTTCAAGTGAGTCATTGCTGAGGTTGCACTATACTGGTTCCTCACCCTCAAAATTAGAATAGCTTACTCTTTCCTTGATTAGAACCTTGCTAACACGGGATCGAATTCACTATTCGAATTGAGGTGAACTCTCTGTCTTAAATTTATAACTCACTCAACTCATTCTACAGTTTACAAGCGAGAAGAGGATGTATTGATTTAAATATACGAGGCGCGTTAGATCGGCAATATCAAGTTCAAATACCTTCCGAAATTGTTTCTTACTCGGGAATGCCTTCTCTGTGTCACCAGAGGGCCTCCACGGAAATCGAGCTGAAACAACCTCGTTATGTTCTGAGGCGAAATTGGGATCAATTCCAAGAACACACAAAACCAGCAAGTCGATTTAACATCTGAAGTTCAGCTATTATGAATGAAATACTGCAGGAAAGATTATTCTGACAATAACGTCAATTCGATGGAAGATGGGTTTCCTAAATTGCGATTATACCATACAGTAACTGTGATCAAGAAAACCCTTTGTGTCCGAGGAAGCGGGTGTTAATCAGAGCTATGCAGAATTCAAACAGCAGGAGCAGTAATTTTAAGAAATAAACACATCTTGCATTCAGCTCAATCCTTTACATTAACGTTGAATCAGGTGAAACGAAATACACACTAATCTAATCTAAAATAAAATGGAAAGAAAACGAAAACAAAGAATGAAAAAGAAAAGAAAAGAAAGAAAAGAAAAAATAAAAATACGGGGCAGCCCGACACTCAGTCTCTCTTTCAAGTCGCCAAGAGGTAATAGCACTACATTGGTAGCGACCATTTATAGGGTTGAAGTTGGGCCTAATTCCAATCTCGCGTCTTTTGTGGATTTCCCGATGGGTAGCCCACGTGCTTTGATTCGGTCGCGACCTCAAAGCCCTTGTCGCGACATGTCGAGTTAGTTTGGCACTTGTTGCGGCATTTATCGGTAAGTCATGATATTCCTTTGTTTTCTTGCAGAGCACCTTATGTCGCGACGAGGAATCAATGTACATGACGCGCATCAAACCTTATTCTCTTCGACCTTTAAATGATGGTTTTACGATGTCGCGACATCAATATTTTTGGCGACATCACTCTATGGCTCCACGGCTTTAAGCGTTCGTTCACGATGTCAGCGACATCGATCTTAATCGTGACATCGGCTCATGTCGCCCGCGCAGTCCGCTGGCGATGATTTGTGCCATTGACATCAATCTCTTGTCAGCGACATCACTTTTTCGCGGCTCTGCGGCACTTTGAATTGGTCGTTCTAGTGTCGCGATGATCTCTTGTCGCGACATCGGCGAGTCTCTGCGACCTTGAACTTGTGTCTTCTTATGTCAGCGACATGATCTCTTGTCGCGACATCAGCACTGTCTCACGGAGGCTTCAAGCGGTGATTTCACGATGTCGCTGACCTCAATCCTTATCGTGCGACGCTAATGTTTTTGAAGCTTTCAACTGATGGTTCCTGATGTCGCGACATCAATCTCTTGTCGCGACATCAACTTTGGAGGCTGTAGCGTAGTGGTATCTTCTTATGTCGCGACCTTCGATCTCTTGTCGCGACATCAACTAAGTCTCTGCGGCCTTCAGCGTGGTTTTACGATGTCGCGACATCAATCCCTTGTCAGCGACATCGCATGGAATTGCGACTTTCCGGCCCGAGCAAGTCTGCCATTATGGCGACCTCGATCTCTTGTTGGCGACATTAGATTATATTATGCGACTTCAAGCGGCGGATTTGCTTTGGTGTCGGCGGCGTCGGTCCTCTGTCGCGACTTCGACTAAATCACATCAGTTTCATCTTTTCAAACTGTCATAGCGTCGAGTGCTTCTCGCGTCACGACCTCATCCCTTGTCGCGACATCGATCTTAAATCGCGACATCCGCGATCGTCGCGACATCATTTCTTAAGTCTGCAGTTGGTCTTGCGATTGCTGCATTATAATACTGTCGCGACACATCAAGTTTCCTTGAATTTTCTGATGTCGCGACACATAAGCTGGGCGATCTGAGCCAAAAGCTACGACGTGTTGCAATTTGCTCATTTTACGCCTGCCATTTCTGTATTTTACTCCACGATTCGCGCATTTTTCTTTGCTTTTCTTCTTTCTTTCACACTCCCTGCTAATAACAAATTGGTGAGTTCTTCATAATTCTGCATATTAATTATTCCTTTTCGGATGAAAATCAAACAGAAAAATGGATTAAAAATAGATGACTTTTAAGCTCATCAGAGGTCGAGTGTCAAAGACAGTGGATCGTCTAGTGCCTATAGCCCCAGCACGAGCTTATGCTATGCAGGCTCGTGAGGATCAGGATGCTCTCGATGTTATAGCGGGTATTTTCTCGCTATATGATATTAAGATGTATGCATTGATAGATCCTGGTCCTACGCATTCGTATATCTGTATTGAGCATGTGTCTGATAGAATGCCATCAGTAGAGCAATTACTATATAATATGCTTGTTACTAGTCCTCTGGAACATAGTGTTAGAGTCAACAGAGCATATAAAATTGTCTCATGTTGGTTCATGATAGGGAATTCTCGGTTAACCTCCTAGCTTTACCATTCCATGAATTTGAGTTCATTTTGGGCATGGATTGGTTACCCCGAACAGCCGAATTTCTGAGTTGAAGTTGATAAGAAAGCGATGGGGTCAAATGTTCTTACCTGTCAAAGGTATTTTTACTTGGTATCCGATTGGAAATAAGGTATTCCACCCTTATTTGGACTAGTGTGTCGTAGTATTTATAGATGACACTTCGATGTATTCTAAAAATGCACAGGAACAGGAATAGCATTGAGGATAGTGTTACAGATTTTGAGAGAGAAAAAGTTAATGATAAAGTAAAGTAAATGTGATTTTGGTTAACGGAAGCATCATTCCTAGGCCATAAGGTGTACAGAGAGTATGGAATTGACCCTGCGAAAAGTGATAAAGGTGAGAAAGTCACTAATTTAGTTGGATACTGTTGACGATTCGAGAATAGATGCCAAGTTACAAGAAATGGAGACGAAGAATTCGAGAAATGGAGATAGAATGACTAGATAGAAAATGAGGATTTATTGTCTGAGAATAGATGAGGGTATCAAATGTTCAAGAAGTAAAAACATAAGCTAGGCATGCGGAGGGCACAGTACCCTCAGCTTTTCGGTTCAGGTAATAAAATTTCGAGGACGAAATTTCTTGAAGAGGGGGAGAGTTGTAACACCCCGAAATCTACCATAGCAGTTTTCAGACATGTTAGGGTGTAATAAAAACTAAATTGAATTTTTGAAAAATAAAACGAGAGACCTGGAATTAGTACTAAAATCAAGGGTAAAGTGGTAATTCATTACTTGAGGACCCAAATGTCATAATATAAGAAGAGCATATATCCAAGAGGAATTAAGAGAGAGGTAGTAGTAATAAATCGAAAGAAGAAGAAGAATTTAGAATGCAAAATTGAGAAACTTAAAAGCAAGAATAGTAAAATTCTTTGGAATGGCTCGAGAAGCTAGAAAGTGTGCCACAGATGTCGGATGTGAAGCAGTTGCGTGGATTGGTCGTCTTAACGAGAATCTATTGGCTAGAGAAAAGTTTAAGTCAAATTAACGAGACCGTCGGAATATTTTACGATTTAGTGATAAGTCGTAGGTGACTTAGTACGGGTACAAAAATCTGGGAAGTACAAATAGTTTTGGGCTAAGTTCATTCAAAATAAGTGGTGAAAATAAAAAATTTTGGGATAAAAACGATTTGAATAAAATAATATGGTATGTGTCTAAGTAATAATAAATAAATAATAATAATCAAAGGATAAAAGCAGAAAAAAGAAAAAGAAAAGTCAAAAAGCGTCACAGAGAGAGTGAGTGTGAGATAAAAATTTTATTTTATTTTTATTTTTGAACTTCTATAACTTTGATATCTACCAGTTCAGTCGTCGGGTCGTCGGGCCAAGGCAGTTTATCTGCTCGACGGGGGCTGCAGCGTGAGTATCGAGCCATGGGATTTGTAGGAATTCAAGTAAAGTTGGAAAATCGCAAGTTTCGGTCTTTCTCGGATCTACTTGATTACGATAGTCGAGGTCGTGGATAAGAGACGAAGTTGATCACGTATCGTGTTTGCGTGTGAGTGCCAAAATCTTGGGTTTAGATCAAGGCTCGAAAATTAGTGAAGGTAAGGAATTTTCCTACTTGGAATGTTTTCATAAAAGCCATGTAATGGCATAGGTTATTCGGGAGCGAATAGAGTAGGTGATTCAGTCGAGATTTTTGGGGCCAGATATTGAAAATTTTTGGGGCTGGATTTCGGGCGGAGTCTCGGATGTGATGAATGATATAAATTAGATAAAGAATAAGAATATATATGAATATATGATATGATATGAATGAATGAATAGTATGAATATAGGAATATGTGAGTAGATATGATAGAAATACGTAAGTTAGAGTATACGATTAGACAACATACTAGAAATGCACAAATGATAGGAAAATAGTTACATGTATGGTAAAGAATTATGAATCTGATGGGAATTGAGTTAAAAGATATATGAAAAATGTAAGATACAAATATATGGCCTTAAATATTCATATGATTACCGAGATAACAATAGTGTCGGAATATGAGATATGTCTTGAGCATCAAAATACTGCATCGTTATGCTTTAGAACTGGTAGAGGGATAGATAGGCCATGCCTATAGGGATATAGTTGCTGCGGCATACAGTTTACGAGATGCTCCGAGGCCAGTTTGGGTCGATGACATGGATCTCGTTTGGATAATTATAGCGGCCCGTTTGGTCATCACGAATGAATCATTGTCTCGTGCAGTGATGAAATACCTTGAGTACGCTGAATAAAGGCTCATTATCTCGTACAATCGTACCTTAATTTACACTCTGATTATTTCTAAAATGCTCTAACTACAAAAGGTTTATCTGGTATGAAACATAAGCAGATGACAAGTATACAGAAGTAAGAAATAAAGTGTCGATGACCACGAAATGTATATAATGAATAAAGTATATGAAAAGCATATGAAATGCAGTATATAAAAAAACCACGAGTATATGAAAATCATAGGAAAGTATAGTATATAGAAAAGTACAAGATGAAAATATAGGGAAGTACAATATGACGGTCTGAAGATGAAATGAGAAAGTATAATGAAAATATCTGAAATACATTGAAATCGCATTCTTCTTGAATGTGAGCATGGCAGATTCCCTCTCGGAGAAATATGTCATGAATGCCGATTCTATAGTCAAAGTGAGATCATCTTGGTAAATCTCTTGAAATCAGCATTCTTTATTGGATAATAAACGGGGCTGAGATTCTCCGAATGTCGTGAATGCCAATTACATAGTGAAGTGAAAGCTTATGAATGCAAAGTAACTGTGATATCTGAGATTGTATAAGAAAATATATGATAAAACAATATGTAAAGAAATGAATAGTATGGCGTGGGCGTGTAAGTAGCCTCACGTAAAGGAGACATGATATAGGTACGAGGATAGAAATGATATATGTAATAATACATAAAGATATAATAAGTCATAAATTGAAAGATGAAAAGACTAGAAACGGGTAAAAGACATGAAAGTATTTGAATAAACTGCGGCGATGATATTATTGGTCGTGTGTATATGTTTTCCCACTAAAGCGTAAAAGCTTACGGGTTTAATCCGTATGCGGTATAGAAGCGGGAGGCGAGAGGATGGACATCCCACATCGGCTGGTAAGTACCGGAGATAGGTCTTCGCCACTTAGCTAAATTCCATGATCTTTGATTTTCATTGAACCAATTATATGTATAGTTTTGTAATAGTGAAGTGTAATAGTACAAGTAATGAGACTCAAGTATATGTGTATAGAATATAATGAATGCCGCTGTAGTGGTATGTATAATGTATATGTAAGAATTTTTGTTATTACGAGAAATTGTGCATATGAATGAGAAAGCAGTCTGAGTGTCATTTCACGAGAAAGAAAATGTTAAAATTAAGGTCTCGAGAAGTGTGAAACCCTCACTTGACACCCCTTTGGGTGCCGGGTTGGGGTGTCACATGATCTGAAATTTTTATTTAATTTTTTTAGGTAACTAGCTTAGTAATTAAGATTTTCAAGGATTTATCAATAAAATTTGATATTTTGACTATCTCTTTTGTAACATAAAGGTTTTTAAAATAATAATTATTATAATATATGATTAATATATTAAACTTTGTTGTTTTAACTATTCTATTTTCAATTTCTACATGTATCTTTTTAATATAATTTATATGATAATTTAATATTTAAAAAATATTGTATGAAAATTTACGGAATGCATTTGAATTAAATAAAATACAATTTTAATATTGAATATATTTTTATTTATCTCATTAATCATATTTTAAATATTTATAATATATGTTTTTTTTTATAAAAATGAAGTTGTACTAATTTATAAATTATATTAAATTCAATAACTAAATTATTAGCATATTTTAAATAATTTTATTACTTTAAACTAGTGTTAATAACAAAATAATTTTATTATTTTAAAACAATTAACAAAAATTATACACTAATTTCTTTCCTAATATGATTATATATTTTATCAAGATGAATTTTCAAACAAATAGGATATTTCATTATTATACGTTTTGATGCAATTTTTGAAAAAATATTTTTTTATTCCAAACATAAATGAAATTTATGTTGTTAACATTTTAAATTAATTAATAGATGATGATAACTCAGCCAAATCGTAGTGTAATCTTTTAATGGAAGTCGTTTGTAATGTGGAATTTTATGTTATTATTAGATATAATGAGGATGATGATGAAGATGAAGATGAAGATGAAGATTATAGGCATATGAGATTTCATTTGATACTTTGAAATTGTTTTTTTTTCAAATATGTTATTAAATTGTTATTTTATTTTTTTTGTACTATTTAGCTAATTAGTTTGGTATTTTGGTTATATCATTGTTCTAGTATTATTTATTTATTTAATTTTGTTTCTTATCGTTATATTGTTTAAGAAACTTGTCATTTTATATATTAATTATTATTATATATTTGTATATTATTTATTTTTATTATATATTTGTATACTATTTATTTTTATTTAAAGAATGATAAATTTTTAAAATTAATTTTTTTAGCATTTTTTAAGGTTTAGATCCATATCTCGTATGGGAACAGGAAAATTTAGTGATCGAAATCTAGCGCAAATAAAAATGGAAATGCGATTATCACAATCCGTTTGATGTGAAATGGGTTGAGAGCATATTTCATTTATCAATTCTATGGGTAAATATTATAACTTATATTAGCTTATTTTCCAACTTATATTCAACTCTATGGGTAATTGAATAGCATATATAAACATTATAACTTATATTAAAGCTTTTTCCAAAAATAGTGCATGTCATGCATCAATATGACGGACCTCATTTTGGGAATATCCATTCTCACCGCAAGCATATTCTAGAGCATTTATGGATGTCAACGGGACAGGTTTTCTTGGTATCTTGTTTTGCACATTTTCTAATGGAACAGGTATGAAATTGTGGTGATCGGGTTTTTGGCGGGGATGAGACGGGTTTGAGTATTGTTTAGTCACATCCTCCCCTCGTAATATTTAAAAAAAAAATATAAAAATGATTTTTACATTATTTTTTGATATATAATAATAATTAAAAATTTAAATAAAATAAAATTATAAAAATATAATATTTAATTATTTATGATATATATATACACACATATTAATTTTAATATAATAAAAACAAAAAATAAAAAAATAAAAAAGGGGGCTGGGTATTGAAATATTCCATTCTCTCCAACCAACCTTACCCTAATTATTTAAATAAATGGGGTGGGGTTAGGATGGAACCGCCCAGGCCAAACTCATCCCATTGTCATTCATTAGATATTTGAATATAAGTAAGTTATTTTTCTTAATATTTTTTTCCTTTACTTATTATTTTTCCCAAACCAAACACAACATAAATTATATGATAAACTTTCATATGAAATGATAATGGGAGGTCATAATCATCTTGTTGAATCATATACATATATGTGCCTCAACATATAGGCTATTATTTGAACATTTGGATCTACCACAATTATTCTAATTATCCCATTTTTTGATTTGACCCATGAATGAGTATGTGTGGATCCCGTATTTTTCACGTGCGTTCTCATTCAATGACAAAAATTATTTTTTTTTCTTATTTTTGAAAGACCATTTTTTTTAGAAAACGTTTTGGAAGTCGTTACTTATTTTGTTATTTTTTTAAAGGGAAAACAAAATAAAAAATAAAACCTGTCTGACTCCTTTAGGAAAAAGCGTATGTGAAAAATCTGTCTACGAATCTAGGAGGTCATGTTACCTATCGAGGAAGGTACGGTAGTGGCCAGTAGCGCCCTCTAATTTCATTAGAAAAGCGGTGTTATTAAAAACGAGTTTAGGGAGTATGAATGATAAATCGATTAATTATAGATCTGCGTCAAACCATTAGATGGTAAATAAAAACCAAAATTAAAGAAGAAGTAATGTGCATGGCGGTGAGTCGAAAGCGTATCGATAGAAAATAAGTAGTTTAATGGCAATGATATAGAATATTCACATTCAATTAAAAAACAGTTATAGATTAGAAGTCGAATTATTTATTAAAATGATGCATGAGATGTCGAGCCTCATCCAAGCCCATTTATATGTTACATCAATTAACTCCACAAGATTTCATTTTCTAGGAATTACCGAATTAATCATGTGTTTGAAATTTTTGGCTTGATTTGAAGTGAAAGTGGAAGTTTGAAATTTGGAAATTGAGAATTTTGAAATGAATTTGAAGTTTGATATTTTGAATTGAGATTTTGGAAGTGGATTTTGAGATTAAAGCTTGAATTTTATGAATTTGAGATTTTGAAATTTAGAAGTGGAAGATTTTATTTTTAAATTATGGGAAACTTTGAATTTTAGAGCGATAAATTGGAAATCGGGAGATTTTTAAAATTTTAGATTATGATGTAGAATTTTTGAAATTGAGGAGAATTTTATAAATTAAGGAAAAAATGAAAATTTGGAAAAATGAGTTGAAAATTAAGGGAATTTAATTTTAAAGTTGAAAATTTGAATTTTAGAAAATGAGAAAATAAGAATTTGAATTTTTAAAACTTGGACATTTAAATTTAAAAAAAAAACGAGGAATGAAAATTTATTACTTGAATTTTTGGAAGACTTGAATTTTAAGATTAAATTGAAAAAAAATGAATTTTAGAAAATGAGAAATTGAGAAATTAAGACAATTAAAGTGTAAATTTGTAATTTAAGAAACTTATCCCGAGTCACGTGTCCGAAAGGCTTGGTTGAATTATCTAATGGGTTGGTAAACTTACTTAATGAGTTGGGCTAGATGGACTAGACCTAATAATGGGTTGTGTCTAAGTAAGTGAGTTGTAATAGATTGAGTCTAACTATGTTGGACCTAATGTGTTGAGTCTAAGTATGATGAACCTAAATTAATGGGTTGGACCTAATTTGATGGGTCTAAGTAAGTTGGATTTATGTAAGTTGAGCCTAAATTAATGAGTTAGGCATAATTTGATGAGCCTAAGTAAATTTGGTTTATGTAAGTTGGGTTAGGCTATTGGGCCTTGATCCTATTAGGTTTAAGCAAATGAATTTTGTTTAATGGGTTAAACTATGGGGCTTAACACAATTTTCTAAATAGAGGCATACATTAATCATATGTCAAATGTAACAAATTTTCATAAAACAAAAGAAAAGGTCTTATGTCGGAATCGTACATTAGAGATACAAAGCATTGATTTTCGAACTCCATTTTGTCTGTAGTTCGAATGGAGGTCGATGAATTAAGAGCGTTTGCTCCAAATTTCAAGTTGATTGGGCCACAGATGAAGCGGGATTGGGCCAAGCGATAAAATGCAGACGGTGAGCCAAAGGCATCGATTTTCTCTTAAAATCGGAAAGCAAACTTTGTTACCGGTGAAAGATGGCGATCGGGACTTTAAATCCAATCTTCACCATTCATATTGAAGATCTATGTCTTATCTCAACCATATCTAAAAATCAAAACAATCCAACATGAAATAAGAAGATTGAAATTTTACATTGAAATCGTTTGAAATTGAATGAATTCAAAACTACTGTTTCAAACTAAAATAACTATCAAATGAGATCTCCAAACATAATCTCCACCGTTAATAATCTAGATCTATGTCATATCTAAAACATATCTAAAAATAAGAACAATCCAATGGTAGAATAAGAAGATTGAAATTTTACACTGAAATCGTTTGAAATTGAAAAGAATTCAACAACTACTAGTTCAAACTAACATAGCTATCAAATGAGATCTTTGAACATGATCTTCACCGTTCATAATCTAGATCTATATTTTATCTCAAACATATATAAAACTCAGAATAATCCATTGGTGTAATAAGAAGACCGAAAGCTTACACTAAAATCGTTTGAAACTAAAACCGATTTCTAAATCTCCGAAAATGACTTCTGATATATGAAAATCTAATCGTTGAAATTTTTATCGAAAATCATGAAGAGGTTTCTGCTATTGATTAGAACAAGATATCCAAATTTAATGTCCATCGGTTCCAATTTGATCCTTTGATCGGTCTCCAATTTATCCCTTCCTTTCCTCCTCTTCTCTCATTTTCTTCTCTTCCTTCCCTCTATTTCTTTTTTTTCTCCTCCCCCTTTTCTTTTCTCCTTTAAAAAAAAGAAAAAAAAAAGAATAATATATAAATAAAATAAAATAAATGAAGGAATCATACAGCGGAAGCCAGGAATCGCACAGTTAAATACAATGTATGATAGATATATTTTCATCACCCATTACTAACTTTGTAGTAGTACGAGAGAAAATCTCTTCTAGAATCCAGGGACACTTCGAGCTATTCTCGTGCGAGATCTGCGTGTGGCGCGGCTTGTCATAAAAAAGCTAGATACGAAAAGCAACTGAAACATTTTCAGTTTTACCACGTTTCTCCTCTTAAGGTGTTTTTATAGGCGCGGAAGCCAGTAAAACTTCTAAACCACGGAGGCTAGTAGCGGTGTATTTATAGGCGCTAATACTAACTACTCTGCGGTTTCTCTGCGCGCAGAACTTTATAACACTTGGGCCCAATAAATGGGCTCAATCTTTGTATCTTAATAATCGATTAAATAGAACACGTCGTGTGAAATTTGAAACAGGGATCTATGGCCATTATTAATTAAGGCTCTTGATCAAGTCTGAATTACTTTTTGGAGCATAAATTCAACAATCTCCCACTTGCTTAGAAGCAAGTGCGGGACCAATAATCTTATCGGGGGCTACTCAGCTAAAGCTTGGATGAATTCCCAAAATTAATAATGTTTTATATCAAATGTATTTTCCTCTTTGTAAAATATCAATAATTAATTGATAATTTTTTCTTACGTAAATCAACTAATTATTTATTCTCTTGACTTATCGGTTTTTATAACGGATCCATGCAGCGGTGACTTTCAATATCCGTCTGCGAAACATGTCAAGAGGATATTTCATCTGAAATTCCATTTTGTATATTTCATAAATACTTAATAATCAAAATACCATAATCCCCAAATTATCAAGATATTGGTGGGTTTAACATAGGCCTCATATTGATAACTCAAGAACCATAGTAACTTAATTATCTATTTATAATATACTCGGGATTAAGAGAAAAATAACATATCTAATATCGCTGAGATTTAATTCCTTTCCGCAGAGGGTATCCTTGATTAAATCTCACTTCCAGATCTCTCGGAATGACCATAATTCATTCCAATATTTTATAATAACCAAGGCTGATCATTTCATAAAATATTGTAGTCTAAATAGGGAGTGCCCAACTTTATTTAATAAACGTGAGACAATTCATTAATTATGAGAACACATGATCATGTCTTCAATGGACGATATCCACTTGATCATATACTACATAATTAATCTGGACCTTATGCGTAAAATATAATGTGCAAAAACTATGTGTATATCGAAAATGAAATTACAACTTGTCTTGCTCCTAGAGCACAAATGTAACCAACTCCCACTCACTCTAAAGTAAGCCTGGGACCCTCTTAAGACCCATACAATTTACATGTTTCTCAAACACACGTTCTCCAACAAATGGCTCCCCCATTTAGGGTAAACAAATATCACGTCCCCATTGTTATTATTTGGTTGCACTTGGGGTCAGTATCTGGCAAAATTTAGTCCGTATAACCAAGTGTTTTAAGACTCCCAGCGGAATACCTGACATATAATCCTGGATTCTCTTTAAATACTTGAGTATATGTTTCATTTCTTGTCCAGTGTTCTACTCAGGGGATCGATTGGTCGGAAGCACTACTCCCAGCATAACGAGATATCGGCCACCAAATTTTATAACATAACCATTACATGAGACTACCAGCGGTAGAAGCATAGGGTTTTACTCATGAGTTCTTTCTCTTCGGGAGTTTACAGTCTTAGAAAGATGAATTCCATGCGAAGGGTAGAAGTCCCCTTTTGGAATTTTCCATGCCAACTGGTCACTATTTATCAATGTAGAGGCTTGGGATAAGCTAACACCTTATTCTTCGGGTCTCGTAAAAAGTTTGATTCCTAGAATATAGTTAGCTTCACCGAATCATTCATATCAAGCCCCTTTTCGGGTAACCCTTTACGTCGACAACACTTTACTTACTTGTTTCCAATTAAACCAAATTATGTACGTAAGTACCAAAAGAGACTACCCACTATTCATGAATTTTCCTTATACACACATGGTTCATCGGGACTTTTTCTCAAATCCATATAATTTGATAGCTTGATCAAACCCTAATATTCCATAAACTTTGGATGCTTGTGCCGCTAAATAGACTATACGACTTGCCAAACCATGTGTTCTTGACCTAAGCTATAGACCTTTTCGGTTCTTGCATACTTTGGAGATATCCTCTTCTAGCTCTCTCATTTAGAAAAATTTGTTTTGACATCCATTTCACGAAATCTCGTAATTGAGGCTGGCACTTAGCAACTAAGAATCGGATAGATTTAAGCATGGCTACTGGCGAAAAAGTTTCATCGTAATCTATACCCTCTTTTTGGGTGTAACCTTTTGCCACCAATCTAGCTTTGAAGGTTTCAACCTTCCCATCTGGTCCTCTCTTTCTCTTGTAGATCCACTTTTCGTGGTTTTACCTTTAGGTGCTTCTGAGAGACCAAGCGGGATTAGAACCCATAGATTCCATCTCACGGTCCATTGCGCAAAATAAAAATAACATCCTCGATGCCTCTTCGTATGTAGTAAGGTCGTCATAGGGATTATCAAAAGCGACTTGATAAGTCTCTCATAACAAGGCATACCTTGGGGTTTAACATGTCAGTCTCCCCTCTGAGTTTCTTTGCATTGGTTGTTGTACTATGTACATAAGGATCAGTATTGCAGTTCGGGGGATTACTAATCTCCTTCATTATGTTCTTGTTCTTGAGTTTCTTAGATTTGGTCCTAAAAGTGTTTTCTGTGTTTGTTCACCTTCGAATTTTATTTTGTACATTTTCCCTCTTTGAACATCAACGGGAAAGCAGGGAGATGAAAAAATAGGAGTTTGTGGTGGATCTCGAGGCGAGTCGAGCTCTTCGAGGGCCACTTTACTCTTAGGTTTACAGAATTGTTCATATAATCCTCTTCTAAGAAGTGGCATGAGTACTCACTACCACCTTCTTTTCCTTTGGATTATAGATATTCCACCTCTCGTTCCCTTAGGGTGCTTGATAAACATACACACATTTATTCGAGATTCGACTTTTTGTTGTTTAATACCCAGGCGTGTCTTTAGAACTACCAAATCCTAATATGATTTCAAAGTGGGCTTGCGCCCTTTCCATAGTGCAGTAGATTGTCTTTGAAACGATTTTAAGGCGGAACTAAAATTTCAGTATGTATCACGGCTGGAAATTTGTTTTCTAAAGGCATATCGGGAATGAGTTAGAGGGTAATGATGAATAAGCGAGCATCGAACTCACCATATCCTAAAAGGGTTCTATTTCTCCTTCAGAGACTCCATTTTGCTGAGGCGTTGCAGGAGATGATAATTGAGATATTATCCCCTCTTAAGCCAAGTAAGACTTGAACTCTCCAGACAAGTATTCACCGCCTCGGTCAGACCGAAGCTGCTTGATATGGACACTTGATGGCTTTTACGCCTCGGTCTTATATAGCGAAATTTATCAAAAGCTTAGGCTTATGAGCATTAGGTAAGCATAACCATATCTTGAGTAGTCGTAATTAAATGTGGTGAAATACTCATACCCTCCTCGAGGGCTTGAGCGGCTCGGTGGTCCACATACATCGGTGTGTACCAATTCCAAGCGTATAATTGGCACAATTTCCTTTGGCCTTGAAGGACATCTTTGTCATTTACGCCCCCAAGCCTTGGTTACATCTTGGTATAGGTTCAAAGATCAAAAGGAATTTAAATTCCACTTTAACAAACCATGAAATTCTACTATAATTAATATGACCGATCGTAAATGCCACATATGGAACAAATTTGAAACCTTCCTTTTCTTAAGATAAAGGAAATTGCTCATCATCGGTATTTTCAATAGCATTTATAGGACATGAGGTTAAAAATATAAACCATTTATCAATAATAGGAACAAATAAAGCGTTATTACTCTTTATTGAAGGTGAGGAATTAAAAGCGCATGGTAAACCATGTTCAACTAAACAACTAATAGAAACCAAATTCCTCTTAAAATCCGGAACAAATAAACAGTCTGATAAACATAAAGTCTTATTATTAAAACATAACTCCACTAGTTCTACTGCCATTACGGAGACATATTCCCCGTTTCCCAACTTCAAGCTTTTGTCCTTTACTGAGTGGGCTGCTTTATTTGAACCACTGCAAAGAGTAACAAGCATGGTTAGTGGCTCCTGAATCAATGATCCATTTATCATTGTAATTCTCCCTTATGAAGCCTCGACAAGCATTTATACTACCCATTACTAAGTTTTGAGGCGATCCTTCTTCTAGTGACCTTTAAATGTGGCTTGAAGCGAACTGCGCTGAACTTCAACTCATTGCGAGTTGGTTTGAAAAATTGGACTGTTTCATACCTTTTCGTGCTTTCTTTCGCCCTTAGGTTTCCGCTTTAGGTTTGAAGAACTTCGGCATGATAAACACTTCCACGCTTCACGAGAGACCTTTAGGCACTCGAAGCTCGTGCATAAGAAGTTCCATGAGGAGTAAGCTTCAGTTTGTTCATATTATAATTCATTTTGAGCCCGACCCAAGCTATTAAATTTAGGGTCTGGATTATCACTCCCGTCTTGTCTCTTGATCAGAACACTTTGTCGCTCATGTCTTGATGTGCCCCATCATTTTTAGACAATGGTCACCGCACATTTCCTCCGATCATACAGTGTTCATTAGTGCTATAGGTGTCTGCTTGATCTTTTCTCTTTTAGCAAACATCCCATCTAGAATTAAGATTATTTCTAATACACTCTCCGGATAATTAATTTGCTTTGCGAGATGTTACTGCAGCGGCGGCAAGAATATAACTTGGTTGTCCATATTTGCAGTTGCCGATACGCAAATTGCTTCTTAGTTTCCTCGCGAGCATTAGCGGTGGGCTCTGGGGTTTGGGGTTGTTGTAATAATTTTATTCTCTCCAAAATCAGGACAATGTAAAGATTGGTTTTAAATTAGGTAGTGGTTATTTCCATCCAATGGCCTTTGACTCAAAATTGTACCAAGTAGAGAGTTAAAGGATGCCGTTTACGAAATTTAAAGCACATATATTAACCACGTAATCACACAACAAACATACAAATATGTAGATCCCTTAAAACTACTTATTATTAATGTTTATTGCAACGTCAATTACAGAGATTTTAAGTCTGAAATGCTACGTTGGCGAAGGCATTTGTAATAAAGCCCAAGCTTTGGAACATGGTGTGTCTAGTGTCTCTTGAGTTGAAAGCTCCAGGAAAGGTGAGGTGGGTCTCGGACTCGCCAAAGCTATCTCCTTAGACGAGCGCTGCAGATAACCCAACACACATAAAACTCAAAATTGATTTAAAAAAAAAAACAACCATTGTTTCAATATTCTTTTTGGGCCTTTAATAACATTGACAGAGCCTTGTTAGGAGGGTTATTAATATTATTAAAATTGAATGTAATAACCATTAATACCAATTGAAGGAATCATATAGTGGAAGCCAGGAATCGCACAGTTAAATACAATGTATGATAGATATATTTTCATCACACATTACTAACCTGTAGTAGTGCAGAAAATCTTTTCTAGAATCCACAGGACCTTCAAAGCTATTCTCTACGTGACAAATCTGCGTGTGGGTGCACTTGATCACAAAGAAACTGAATGCAGCTTATTTCTGAAACGCTTTTGGTTTACGTTTCTCTCTCAAGGTGTTTTTATAGACACGGAGGCAAGTAAAACCACATGGAAATTTGTGCTTGATGTGTTATAGCGCTATTACCTCACAGGGTTTATAACACACTGAGGCTTTATAGCACTTGCTTGAGTACGATAAATGGGCTCCATCTTGTATCTTAACCAATAAGTTAAAATGAAGCTCACGTCGTAATGAGGTAGCTTGGGATCATATGGCGGGTATTAATTAAAGAACAACTGATCAGCGATGCAATTATACGGAGCATAAATCCAACAATAAAATCACCCCCTAAAACCGTAGTTTTGGGGTCTACAGTATGCCACCATCTTTTCTCAAAAGATGCTAAATTCTTATTCCTTTAAAAAAGAAAACAAAAGATATCAAATTGATATTTTCAATATAAAAATAAATTTGATAACTATTTTTAGAAACAGTTCCGACTCAATTTTTAAAGGCTTCATGTTTAAAGAACAAAAAAAAAAAAAAAAGGGAATTTGAAGTATTTTTAACATATTTTTTAGCATGTTTTAAAAATAATTTTTATATTTAATGTTTATCTTTAATCATTTTATATGCTTATTTTTTAAAACAAAAATAAAAACCAAGTGAAAACAGTAGGAAATGATTAAATAATGATATCTAAAAAAAAAAATCATAGGTATGTTTGATTCATATTTTTGAAAATTGTTTTAGAAAATAGTTTTTAATAACACTGATAACATCATTTTGATGTTCTTTAAAAATAAGGGTTTTTGGTTTTCTTCGTGATTTTACACAAAAAATGAGAACTAAATAAATTTTTATTGTTCCCTGCCTTCCTTTTAGAATAAAAAACTTTTCTTAAAAATAAAAACCAAACAACCCCGTATTTTCTTTTCTTAAGAACAGAAAATAGAATATAAGTTGTGATTATCAACTAAATATGTTTTATAACTTTTTGTTCTATAAAATAAAATACCATTCCAAAAAGTAATAGCCAAACAAACCCTTATTTTTTATACTGAATTTGATTATTCTAAATATGAATTTAATATATCCATACCAAACCTCTTTTCCAAAAGATAAATTTATTGTGATGGTTTCTTAACTAACCATACTTGGTAGAGTATAATCCTTTTATTTTCTAAAACACTTTTAGGAGAATTCTATTATAAATTTGGCCATAAAAATTAAAATGTGGTGGGAAAGAAAAAAAAAAAAAAAGGTAGCTCCCACCCTTCCTTATCTTTGTCCGCTCCCACTCATTTACACCAAAACCTACTCCAACCAAGAATTCTAAGGTTTTTTTTTGGCAACTAAATACTTTAGTTATTAGTAAATTATTTTCACTGAAATTCGAATTTAGGATCACTCCTTCCTTATACATTATATTTTTAAAATATTGAATGCTCTACCAATTAGTTAGACATGATGGGCAATTCAAGGATGATAATTATATAATTTAAATGGATCATATTCTTGTCAAATCAAAATAAGTCATCTACAAGATAATAACATTGAACTCAAGAGAGAGTATTAAAACAAATAGACAAACAAGTTGACATCATCAATAGGATCTAGATATGATTTACTTCAAACCATATCATCTTCAAGTTAAATCTTTCAATCAAACATGGCCCACTTAATGGGCAAGCAAGTTGACATCAATAGAATCTAAGCATGAATATCCTCATGTTAGATCTTCCAATCAAACATGATATGCTTAACAATCAATGGAAATGGAGTTGACACAGATGGAACCAAAATGTGATCAACTTACAACCTAAATTTTTAATTTCATATTGTTTTCAAGTCATGTCAAAATTTGAACACCAGATAGTCCTGCATGCCAATCATAATTAACAAGTTGTAGCTTTTGAACTTGGTTCTGTTGTAGTAGATGAGGGATGTGTTTTTCTAAGTCTATAAAACCAACCTCCCTTTTCCCAGTAACCAAACCAAACAAGAAGACTTTGCATTCCTGAAAATCGACAATATACAGACGAGGATCTTCAAGGAGACACGTGAGCTCTGGATTTTCATGACTAATTTGCTGGAGAACCCCAGGTTTCTTGTTTTTCTCAAGTAGATTTGCTGCCGGTGATCACTCTTTTCTTTACATGCAAGCTGCAGCTCCTACCTACTGATCAAAACTTCACAAACACGAGGAATGTTAATGGCATTTGGCCAAGAAACATCCAAACCAGCTGACTTTGCATATATAGTCACCTAAATATATGCAGTTTAATTGTTCAAACCTCAGCCTAATTAGGTATAACTAGCGTAAGAACACCAGTATTAGATCAAGTTGTCAGTATGCGTCCCACCATAGAAGAAGTCCCCAATTCATATCACATTCTATCGTAACTATCAGAACAAGATAAATTATCAGCAGATGTTCCAGTTCTCATTAATTCAAAAACATAAACTAAGGTTGAGAAAGGTTATTAAGTAGCTCTTTCGTTTCCTTAAATTGTCAGTTTACTTCTTTTACTTGGAAAAACAGAGCAGAAAATCTCATGCAAACTATTTCAAGAATCCCTCCACTGGTCAACTTCATCTATTTTTTAAATTTGCAGGAAAAGTAATTGAACAGCTCCCAGCGACATCCTCACTGATTTGTTACTCAGCCTGGACTGCTTATTCATCTCATTTTAAACCCTTTCATTTTACTGTTCATTCATCTCTTCTGTTCCTTTTCTCTTCCATGTATCAGAACTTAATGTTACCCTCAAATCCAGCTTCTCCTGTACAATTTGAAATATATGAACTTTCTAATTCTAAGGAGTGCCGCGTGGCAGATTTGTGGGAGGATTCGGAAAAGGGGGGAAGGGGGCTTTGAAACCCTTGTCTCTCTATATCTTTTAGCAATTGGGAGATAGAGGTGATGGAATTGTTGAGATTAAGTTGGTAGAGGGTGTATGGGGATGCGGAGGACATGTGCTGGCACTGAAACCAAAACCGGGCTTGGTCAAGTCTCTTTGCATCACCTTAGATTGGGGCAAGTGGTTTCCTTTCCCTAAAAGAGGGCGTTTGGGAGACGCGGGTACCACCTAAAATCAGTGTTTTTCGCTTGGGAGGTAATTTGAGGTAAAGCTCTAACTTTAGACATGGTACGAAGGAGAGGACATAGCTCAGTGAATAGATGCTACTAGTGCCTTGAAGAGGTAGCGAAGATAGATCATCTTATTTTACTCTCTCTGTGTGAAAACAAGAGTCTTATTAGGAGATTTGGAGAGCTGGCCTGTGGTGACGATAGGCTATCCATCCAAAGGCTTAAATTCCTTTTCTTGTTTTCTATTGATCGGAGACAAAGTTGTCAATACATGTTCATCCTTTTTCTCTAATTAGTTTTATTGACTGGTTGGGTTCCGCTTAAGGTTGGAGATGTTTTTATTTTATGTTCCCCTTTCTTGGTTTCTTTGTTTTTTCACTGTTGTATGGGCTTCCACACCTTGTATTCCTTGAGTCACTCTTCTTGTGGCTCCTTTTATTGAAATTTCTTACCTATCAGGAAAAAAAACACACCAAGTTTCAAACAACATTACATACGGTGTGTGTTGAGTTTGTAAACCAACCTCACAGGCCGAGCACTGACATCATTTCCATCACAGGGAAAATTCATTTAGTCAGGACAGGCAGCCGGTCTATATCTTCACATTCTGCCATTCCTTCATTGTTGACGTGGTTCCAATTTCAACAGTTCTTGTACCATGCTGCTGCACAAAGACATTTAGCATACATTTTAAAAGCTTGAGAAAGTATGTAGATATAGTAGAATCATAGCTTGAACAGAAAGTTTTGTCCAAGAGATTGCTCTCTGTACACGAAGTTGTTCACGAAATCACATGAATATTGTGCACACACAGGCCAAAGCTCCAAAAGTTCAGACACGATGTTAAGAACACAAAATACAGAGTTCCTGGAAGTAATTCATGCAATAAACACACTAGCCTGCAAATTTAAGTAACTTTACGATATGGAAAGATGAGGGTTTCCATTCAGTCTAAAGGTGTTATGCTGCCAGGCTGTGGTTGCAAGGTTTTAGAAAACATCTGAGAGGGAAGAGATAGAAGCTTACCCTTACAAAATTCAACCATGGGTTCCTGATAGGAAAAATGATTTATATAAGAATAAGTTGGATTATCGATATTGGTTTCATTATGATCTATCACACCATAGAATGCACCCAATGTAATACTCACAATGTCTCTGCTGAAGGACTAAAAGCGCATTTTGCAGCATCTCTCTCGCCTTCCTATCTGGAGTAAATCCAGCAGATTCCATTTCCTCATATATCTCAGGGACCTGGGCAGCATGCCATTTGAATGGATTGGTTAAGGTAGAAAGGGAGAAATGAAACAAAACAATGCAATCCTATTCTTGCATGGAGGAATCTCGATGAATTTAGTTCAAACAGAAGGATATACTGCACCTTGTCAAACTTTCTCGCCCTAATGCATGCCTTCATAAGTGTACTATAAGTGACCATATCAGGACTGATACCCTACAATAACAACAAGAATATCTCATCACGGCATGGATGACGAACTATGTCAAAAACGAATTGCAGGAGCAAATCCAAAAGTGCTTAGCATATCACTCCTTGCATGTGCATATCATGCAAAATGAGATAGGCTTACCATGTCTTTTATGTGATCATAAACTGATAGAGCCTCCAAATGTCTGCCAGCAATGCCAAATGCATTGATCAACACATTCAGCATTATAAGGTTCGGTTCAATTCCTTCTGCTTCCATGAGCTGAAGAACCTTAACAGTTTGCTCACATAAACCCTGCTCGAGAAACCACAATTACAATCTTGCATGAAATCTTCATATATGTTGGTCAAATAAAGAGTTAATCCACTTAACTTGGGACAAAAAGCAGATACAGAATACTATGATGTGTCAAACCATCAATCAAAAGATGGCATTCTGCTGGTGGTAAAGATGAAGAATTCCATAAGAAAAATTTGTTTGCCTTTACACCTCCATATCACAGCAAAAGCAGGCGGAAAGGAAAGCAACAACTGATTCAATGTTCATCTTCCTCTTACAGCCAGATGAGTAAACTCTACCTGCCTATGCTGGATGGATTTCGATTCAATCCACACTCGGGCCTTATATATTGATAGATGTTTGAACGCTATGACCCTTTTTGGTGGATTATATATATTCTGAACCCCAAATTCTAATGTATTTATTCTTTAGAAAAATTGCGCGTCCAAATCAGCATTAAAACTTTGGCTTACAGGAGTTCATTGTTTGAGTCCTCCCCTCATCAATTTATCTATCTAATTATTGTGATTACAAAACTCCGATCAGTCATATATGTATATTTAAATTTTTGTTGGCACGGAGCCTGGAGGATGGATGGGGAAATGGAGATTCAAGACTTAATATGTTTATCCTTGCTAAAACATATATCTTTGTAATTGATTCAAAAGAGAAGCATGTACGATCTTGGTTATAGTGAGACTAAAGCTTTTCTCTGTTTCTGGAGTCCAAAGAAATGTTCCTTTCTTTGCTCATCCAGTGCCCAGAAAAATCAGAGCTGAAGTTGCAAATGAATCCTGAAACCCGTGTCAACAATCCATGCGACTGATAAACCTAGGGTCGACTCCTTATGGCTACAGCCCATAATGGGCTGACATTGAATCTGCTACATGATCATCTGGGCTAATACTACAAATGAAGACATTATGAGGGCTAAATGCTATGAATTTCAGCTTCTGAAGACAAATCATATTCTTTACATTTAAAACTCACTAACCACTTCCAATGATCATATTCCTTCAACAATTTCTCGGTGTCTCTAGGTTACAAATAAAAGAGAGTATCTGATTATCGGACTACAGTGAATGATCTAAGTGGGTAATAGTAATACACAGAAAATTGAGTTTAAAGATAGTAATAAGAATAAAATATGAGAAATGAAAAGTGAATGACTAGAAAGGAGACAAACCTGTTGAGCATATGCATTTGCCAATACACAAAAGATGCTAGCTGATGGCTGAATACCTTCCGATTTTAAAGCAGATATGCACTCTTCTGGACCCTGAAATTTCCCATACTGCCCATAAATATCAACCAGAACTGCATAAATGGCACCACTTCTTCGATGCCCTCGGCATTTCATATTCTCAAGATTCTGTTTTATCACATCCCACTTCCCCTGCTCCCCTAAACGGCTGATGATAGTGATGAAGATCTTTGGGTCAGGGTACAACCCTTCTTCTTGCATCTTACTAAACAACTCAAGCGCTTTACCGACATTGCCTGCCTTACAGTGCCACTGAATCAAAGAATTCCATGTCACTATATCCGGTCTCACACCTTCCTCCTGCATTTTCTCAAACACTTGCAAGGCCTCACTCAACTCACCACATTTCCCAAACGTATCAATTATGCTATTATAAATCCTCTTGTCTAGTGAGATTCCCAACTCTTTTATCTCTCTCACAATCTCCATTGCTCTTCCATACATTGTCCTACACCAATCCACTACTGCTGCACAAATGATTAGGGTACAAATCCCTCCCTCATAATTTGCCGATAACCATCAAACATCAGTTATCGCCCTGCACATTGTAATAATGTCAGAGCCTCGGTGCCAGTTCCTTGATCTGCAGTAATCTTCACCAAAACTCTATCTGCAAGCTCTAACAGGCCTTTTCTCAAACAGCTTCTGAGCATTACATTATACACCCTCAAATCAGGCTTCAACCCCAAAAGCACCATTTCCCTGAAAATGGCCTCAGCTTCCAAGGTCCTCCCAACACTCCCTAAGGCCTCAATTACAATGGTGTAACTTCCCAAACTAAGACTAAACCCTAAAGCCTCCATTTGAGCTAACATCTTCATGGCCTTATCAACATCCCCAGCTCTGCAACTATCCCTAATCCTAGCATTGTACACAACCCCAGAAAGCTCCTCCCCATTTTCTGAAGAGGAAACCTCTTCTACACTGATTTGATGCTTGTTTTTTAAGTGGGTCTTGATCAAAGTTGGAAATGGCGGACTTATAAGAGAGACCATGGAGTGCATTTTCATGGGCTTATTATACTGCCCCAATTGTTGGTGAAACAAAGAAACAGATTGGCAACACTTGATGCTGAACATGATGGTTGCATCAATGAATTGGAGTTACAGAAAGAATGCAAGAGGAGAGTTTATGCAGATATTTCCTAGAAAGTGGAGTATATGAAAAATATCTTTGCCATTTGGGTCTAGCTATCATATTCCAAGGGATTTTCTTAGAGTGCTAAAAATAATTCAACAACCATTTCCAATGTAATTATATTTTCAGTATTTTTATTTTTAAAGTAGAAAATAATTATCATTTATAACATCAACCAAGCATGATATTGAGCATTTATTTTCTTAAATATTCATTAATTTAGTAAATGCTGTAAGTATAGATTTTAATTATGAATATAAATCTTTATTTTTGACATAAATCTTATGGTTATGTTAAGTTCCAAAAGTACAAAAATTTAAAAATAGAAGTTTTCATGCTAATTTTATAATGAGAAAAATATCTTGGAAAAATAAATATTATTAATTAAATAAAATTTATATATTATAAATTATATTAATTTTGTATAATTAAAAAATATGGAAAATGAGTTCAAAAATAATTTATTGATTTTTATTTTTTTCCATACTCTCTCCAATTTTTTTGGAACCAAGCAAACATATCTTATAAGGTTAGAAAAAGAAAAAGAAAAAGAAAAATGTATAGCAAGTTTTTTCTATAGAATAGATAATAAAGAGGGGGAAAAATATCTTGAACTGAGTATGCTCCCTTTCTTTCAATTTCGGATGGTTTGCACCGTTGATTTCTTCAATTTCACTTTCTGGGGTTTTCTTCATAAACCCTAAAAGCTGATGGGAAAAGCCGTAATCTACAAAACCCTGAATATCCAGAAAATAGCGAGAAAATCCGGGCCATGCCAATGACAATGGCATGCACTGCCACTGGCGTGCTGGCATTCTTTGCCCGAAAACTCAGACCTACCATCATCATCATCATCATCAAAGGTATGCAGAAGCTCCATTGTTGCAGTTTCTTGCGTTTCACATTGCGTATGCTCTGCTACTAGTGCTAGTACCAGTACTGTCACTGAACAAGCCAATTCACAGAAATTTAGTTACAGTGGTCCTTTCTCATCTGTGAGATGGCCTAATCCACGAAACTGAATGAGAACTACCGCCATCACAGAATTTACCGTAATAAGTGGAAGATATGGGTCTTTTTGAAAACACTCATGATTCTGTAGGAAAAGAGAAAATTAGGGAGATAGGAGAAGCGGGTTTGGAATTGGGTGATGAACCATTGGAGTTTTTGGGGAAAACTAGTAAGAATAGGGTGAAGAAAATGACTAAATTGGCTCTTAAAAGGGCTAAAGACTGGAGGCAGAGGGTACAGTTTTTGACTGATAGGATATTGGGGTTGAAATCGAGTTTGTAGCTGATGTGTTGGATGATAGAAAGGTTCAGATGACACCTACAGATTTTTGCTTTGTGGTGAAGTGGGTAGGCCAGTCGAGCTGGCAACGGTCGTTGGAGGTTTACGAGTGGCTGAATCTTCGCCACTGGTACTCTCCCAATGCCAGGATGCTTGCTACTATATTGTCCGTGCTTGGGAAGGCCAATCAGGAAGCCTTGGCTGTGGAAATATTTGCTCGAGCTGAGCCTGCAGCTGGTAACACTGTCCAAGTTTACAGTGCAATGATGGGTGCTTATGCCCGAACTGGTAGGTTTGGTAAGGTTCAAGAATTGCTTGATTTGATGCAGTCACGGGGATGTGAGCCTGATATTGTGAGCTTCAATACTTTGATAAATGCGCGGTTGAAGTCGGGTGCCTTGGTACCGAATTTGGGAATTGAACTGCTTAATGAGGTTAGAAGGTCTGGTATTCAACCTGATATTATCACTTACAACACTCTTATTAGTGCTTGTTCACGTGAGTCGAATTTGGAGGAGGCAGTGAAGGTGTATGATGACATGGTGGCTCATCGTTGTCAGCCTGATTTATGGACTTATAATGCCATGATTTCAGTTTATGGAAGATGTGGAATTTCTAGAGAGGCAGGGAGGCTCTTTAAGGAATTGGAGTCAAAGGGTTTCTCCCTGATGCAGTGACCTATAATTCTCTGCTATATGCATTTGCTAGAGAAGGGAATGTGGAAAAGGTCAAGGACATTTGTGAAGACATGGCAAAAATGGGTTTTGGAAAAGATGAAATGACTTATAACACAATTATCCACATGTATGGAAAGCAAGGACAGCATGATCGAGTGCTGCAGCTTTATAACGATATGAAAATGTCAGACCGAAGTCCTGATGCTGTTACCTACACTGTTTTGATTGATTCACTGGGGAAAGCAAATATGATAAAGGAGGCTGCAGAGTTGATGTCCGAGATTTTGAATGCCGGAGTTAAACCCACTTTGCGAACTTTCAGTGCTATGATTTGTGGGTATGCCAAGGCTGGAAAGAGAGTGGAGGCTGAAAAGACTTTTAATTGCATGTTGAGGGCTGGTATCAAACCTGATTATTTCGCAGACTCGGTTATGTTGGATATTCTTTTAAGGTTTAGTGATAGTGGGAAAGTGATGAAGTTGTATCAAGAAATGGTTCTTAATCTTTTCAAGCCGGATCATGCCCTTTATGAGGTCATGCTTCGAGTACTTAAAAAAGAAAACAGAGAGGAAGATATTCACTGCGTGGTCAAGGATATGGAAGAATTATGTGGTATGAATGCACGAGTTATTTGTTCTATTGTTGTTAAAGGGGAATGTTTTGACCATGCTGCTAATATGTTGAGATTGGCCATCAGCCAGGGCTGTGAACTTGACCGTGAGAATTTGTTATCTATTTTGGGTTCATATGGTTCATCTGGAAGACTCTCTAAGGCACGGAAGTTGCTTGATTTCTTGAGAGAACATTTTTCTAGATCTCATCAGCTGATAAATGAGTCTCTGATTATCATGCTTTGCAAAGCTGACCAGCTAGATGATGCTATAAGAGAATACAGTGAAGCTAGGGACTTTGGTTTGTTTTGTGGAAGTCTCACCATGTACGAGTCCTTGCTTCAGCACTGTGAAGAAAATGAACTCTTTGCTGAAGCTTCTCAGTTCTGACATGAGATTTTATGGTGTGGAACCTTCTAATAATCTTTACCAAGGCATGGTACGTACATATAGTAAAATGGGATTCCCTGAGACTGCTTATTATTTGATTGAGCAGGCAGAGGAAAAAGGCCTTCTATTTGATGATGCATCCATCTATAGCAGTGTTATTGAGGCATATGGGAGATTGAAGCTGTGGCAAAAAGCAGAAAGCTTGGTTGGGAGTCTTCGACAGAAAAGTACAATGGTAGATCGGAAGGTTTGGAATGCCTTAATACACGCTTATGCAGCAAGTGGTTGCTATGAGCGATCAAGGGCTATTTTTAATACAATTATGAGAGATGGTCCTTCCCCAAGAGTAGATTCAATTAATGGTCTCATGCAAGCTTTAATTGTTGATGGGAGATTAGATGAGCTCTATGTGGTAATACAGGAGTTGCAAGATATGGGTTTTAAGATAAGTAAAAATTCAATTATGCTGATGCAGTGCATTTGCATGCAAGAACACATTGAGGTGAAAAAAATATACAATGGAATGAAGGCTGCCGGTTATTTTCCTACCATGCATCTTTACAGAATCATGATTGGGTTGCTAGCCAAGGGAAAACGAGTAAGGGATGTTGAAGCAATGGTTTCTGAGATGGAAGCGGCAGGATTCAAGCCTGACCTTTCTATATGGAATTCTATCCTCAAATTATATACAGGCATTAGGGTTTAAGACAATCAGGCGTATCATTGGAATTAAACTGGACTTAAACCAGATGAGGATACATACAATACTTTAATATTAATGTACTGTAGAGATAGTAGACCAGAAGAAGGTTTGTCCCTGATGCATGAAATGGGAAGGGTAGGTTTGGAACCTAAATTGGACACTTACAAAAGCCTGATTTCAGCATTTGGGAAACTACTGCTGCTAGAACAAGCTGAGGAACTTTTTGAAGGTTTGCTGTTAAAGGAGTGTAAATTGGATTGCTCTTTTTATCATCTTATGATGAAAATGTATAGAAATTCTGGAAACCATTCCAAAGCTGAGAAGTTACTTGGTGCAATGAAGGAAGCTGGTTGATTATTGCTTTCAAGTCATGTTTGAATCTGTTTGTACAGGTTTTGAGTACTTTGTCTTGTCAGTAATTAACTTGATTGGCACATTAAGGTCCGACTGTACTCTTGATCGCATTTTGTGGCAAATTTTATAGTTTTTACAAGCTATTTATCTTAAAATTGTTGAGTCGTCAGAAACAAGAAGAATTAAAGTCAAACTTCGGCATTGCGGTCGGTAGAAAGGAAAGAAAAGTGAAATGCGAAATTGGGTACAGGAAAAAATTTGCGGCTGCGAGAATTTCGCGGGTTGCCTTTGTTCATCCTGCGAAATTTCCATCATGCAGCACTGTTCATGTCTCCTGCACTATTCACCATCGTCCTTTTTGACGTTTTGACTCATGTTGTTCCCTTTTTGGTTTTCTTCCAAAATTGTCCCTTATAATAGCTTTTAGTTTTGGTTTTTTGGTAATTTGTAAAGGGGTTTGGCTATAAAAGCCCCGGATAAATACTTATTGAAAATATCTTCTCCATTAATAGCCTTTGGCGGGAGTTTTTCCAGCCTTTCCTTCTCCATTTCTTTCCTTTTCTTTCTTTCTCATTTGCCAAACACAGCGGGGATGTGACTCGGATGGTTAGTGAACCACTCTCCCTTGAAGGAGGGCTATTGGTAGGGTTTGGAGGTAACTCAGTTCTCTGGTTTTAACGGCGCATTTATCGATTATTTATATTCATTCTTTGTCCAAGTTCATCTATTAAATGTCACGCGATGGACCCGATGTTGGCAATCTTTTAGGGTTCGGTGGATGCTTATTGCTAGATCCCCTTTGAGATTCGTAGTTGCCCTCTATTTATCCTTGTAGGGTAGATTTATGAGATATGTGTTCTTTGGAGCATTTATCTTTCGATAAATCTTTATTTTCAAAGGAAAATCATAGGGTTTAGTTTTAAAATTTAAATAGAAGATCAGGTCGGGAAATAGCATGGGTCATTCTCTTGAGGAAATAGACAGGGAACCTCTGTGTGGGACCTCAGGCAGTGGCAGTGCTGAGTTCTTCTTATTTTCTCCATTTATTTTAAACTGTAAGCCACCATACACCTTGTTTTTATCAAACCCAAAAATCCAAACCAAATTCAATTTAGCATATTTATGCATCGTTTTGTGAGAAAAAACCCATCCGAGTTCGACCACAGACCGCTATCTTTACTTGCATTAGCTTCTTTACGGCAATAGGAATCCTAGGATATAAATTTTGTTGATTCCGGAACATCTACTGTAGCACGAATCACTGGTGTTGAACCTACCATTGCCACAATGCACTTACTTATGGTTTCTTATGGTGGTTACGGACGAGAAGGGAAGCTGAAAAAGAGTTCTTGATGAAATTAGGTTTAAGTCTTAGCACATTACCATATAATTCGGTTATTGATGCCTATCTTAAGAATGGTGATTATAACATTGCCATTCAAAAGCTTATGAAGATGAAGAAAGATGGTCTGGAGCCAGACCACAGAATATGGACATGCTTTGTTAGGGCTGTGAGTTTATCCCAGTGCACAAGTGAAGCTATAGTCCTCTTAAAGGCACTCCAAGATACTGGATTTAGTCTTCCAATCAGGTATGGGTTCTCAATTTTTTCGGTATCAATGGGAAAGTGATGGTCTCTTGGATCAACGTATTTACTTTCTTTTCATGTTTGTTTGTTTGCTTGTTTTCTTTTTTCTGGTGTCATTCTTATGGATGTATTCCTGAATGATTCTCCTTTGTAGGCTTCTCACAGAAAAATCGGACTCTCTAGTTTCCGAGGTAGACAATTGTTTGGAGAAACTAGGACCCCTGGAAGATAATGCAGCTTTTAACTTCATTAATGCTCTTAAAGACCTCTTGTGGGCATTTGAACTCCGGGCTACTGCTTCATGGGTTTTTCAATTGGCTGTTAAGTGGAGTATCTATCGCCATGATGTGTTCAGGTATCTAGTAAATTCTTCTCTTTATTCTCTTTAAGCTTATTTTTTGTTTAACAGCTTGGTCTTTTCTATGTAGGGTGGCTGAAAAAGATTGGGGAGCTGATTTTAGAAAGATGTCTGCCGGTGCTGCTCTTGTTGGCCTTACTTTAGCAAACGACCACATGCAGGCAAGTTCTGCAATTTCTGCATTCTTTTAACATTTTGCTGTGTTATTTAACATTTGAAAATATAATAAATATAAACATGACAGAATAACTTACTTGCTATCATCATTATCATCTGATGAAATTCCCTCAAGTCCTCATATATTAGTGGCATTTATCATTGTTACTGTTATTATTGTTCTTGAATGTTTCTTTTGCCCTTACCCTCCTTAGCCAAGAAATAGACCTAGTAATTGGACCACCTATTGGCTGTACATATGATACCTCTTAAGTGTCTAGAGACTCATGAGTACACAGAGATATGTCAAATAAGATTTATATGGGGCACCTCATACCTAATATAATATTGGCAAAGTATCAGTAATATTACTGATTTCTTAGAGCAAGGTATCAGTAATATTATTAATTTCTTAGTATTGGACTCAATCTAAGAACTTTGTTGGGTAACTATTTCCATCACGGATAAGCATAGAACTGATTCATATTTGGTTGGGTTGCTTGGCCTTGCCAAAGACATCGACTCCACCTAATCCTAGGACACTTCCATGGCCTTAGCTCAATTGCATCTTAAGTTATCCTTAATGTTTTTTTCCAAATTTCTTGAGACTTTTTGATTACTGTTATAAAATGTAAATACATACTTTTCTTGTAGGTTGTGAAACTAATTAGGAATGTTAGACCGACGTACCTAGCTCTTGTATTTATACATGTTTAGATCAATGGAAAAACACAGGGAATTCATTCCTCCAATTCTTCCTTTCTTGTTTCAACAATTACCATTTTTTGCAACTAATGGAAGAATAATTTTGTTATTAATTTTTTTCAGGATGCATCCTTACAAGGTTATCCGTTGTCTCCAAAATCAGTTGTTCTGATAAGAGGGACGGCGGAATATAACATGGTTTCTCTAAACAGCACGATAAAGGCATTCCTTTGGGAAATGGGTTCTCCGTTTCTTCCTTGTAAGACACGGAGTGCGCTCCTTGTAGCCAAGTCTCACTCCCTCAGGATGTGGTTGAAAGACTCTTCATTTTGCTTGGATCTTGAGTTGAAAGATTCACCATCGCTTCCTGAATCAAATTCGATGCAACTGATGGAAGGATGTTTCATAAGACGTGGCCTTGTTCCTGCTTTCAAGGACATAACTGAAAGACTAGGGGATGTAAGGCCAAAGAAATTTGCAAGATTGGCTTTGCTACCAGATGAGAAAAGAGATAAAGTTATTCGGGCGGATATAGAAGGTGGGGAAGAGAAGTTGGAAAAGATGAAGAAAAAGGTTGGGCTTAAGAGAATGAAGCTTGTGAGAAGAAAACTCATTCGAGGAGTTGTGCTACCAAAACCTGTAGATTTATATCAGAAAAAGAAGTCTTGAAATAGTCACCTAATAAAAAGACATCTCCCTTTCTTGCAGTATACTTCTATCCATTCTCAATTTTTCTTATGGCTTGAAATGAATCAGATTGGTACACCACAATTAAGTGTCGATTAATTTTTTAATGAAGGAACAGAAGATACGTTGAAATCGATAATTGAATGTTGAAAGGTTTTGCATCTAGCATTGCATTCCATGATGCATTTTCATTCCATGCTGTTCATCAACAATTGGGAGGATCCTAATGTAAGTGAATCCTATTTATTAGGTTGTTGTAAAAGCTTTCATTGTGAATTATCAAACAATTATTTTTCTCTTCTTTTAAAACTTTCCCAATTATTCCTTGCAACGGTGGTCTTCTTTGGCTAGATTTATCTATGAAATGAGAGAAGAAAAGAAAGCTTTTCTTTATTGAATGAGTGAGTTACATAGTATAGAGACACCTATATTCATATACATCATGAAGACATAAAAATAAACAAATAAAGTACAAAAAGGAAGGGAAATAATGTACAAGAAAAGGAGATAAACTGATATCCAAGACCATTCTATGATTCTTGTAACAGCTCAATTTGGAGCATATAGGTCATATGCGAGCTTGCATTACAAATGTCTTGAATACTTGGATCTCGGAGAGCTTAGTGAAAATGTTTGCTAGTTGGTCCTTTCGGAGTTGATGACTAGTAGTTATGCATCTGAGGCAATCTTCTCTAGAATGAAGTGACAGTCCACTTCAATATGTTTGGTCCTCTCATGAAAGACTAGGTTGGAGGTAATGTGTAGGGCTGCTTGGTTATCACAATCAAGCGTCATTTGTTCATCCTTCCTAAATCTTAGCTCATGAAGAAGTTGTTTGAGGTCATACGGAAGGTTCTACAGGATTGCAAAGCCATGGCTTTCGAGCTCGGCTTGTCCCAGGCGTGGCTACGTCTATTTCTTACTTTTCGGAATAATCATTTGCCTCGGTAAATACACAATATCCTGATTGCTTAAAAGCAGTCTGTAATTTCGAGTTAGTTTGTTCAAAAGCGATCGGAAAATTCGATCCGATTTATCAGATCTGAAATTTAGCCACCGGGTGCCATTGATCCCGAAAATTCAGTTTCGGACTATCCGGAAACAATCCCAAAAATTCCAGTGTTCAATCCCAAAATTTTGGGACTGGACCCCACAGTCATTCATGACCCCAAACCTCATGCCATTTGAATGATCCTTGGGTAAAAATGGCGGTAGGAAACTCTGCGCCACCGAGAAGTTTGTGAAACATGCGATTTTGAGTAAAAGTAGGCTGGTTGATGGACTGACTTTCTGTCTCTTGCTCAGATGAGGGCCAAGCGATCCGATGTTGTGATCTAGAAGTTGGGCTTCTCAACTCTTCTTCTCCTTTCTTTTCTTTTCTTTTCTTCTTTCTCTTTTCCTCAATTTTACTCTCTCCATTAGGTTTGGTCCGACAAGTCAAATTAGAGTCTCACTCCATACATGTTATTTACCGAATTTGGTTGCTCTACGTATCATACTTATCAAAACTGGATTTCTCCTCTAAGGGCTTGATAGATGGCCGTCGCCAAACTTTAAGACTCAGCGACTTGCCTCTCCATTTGACACATGGCTCGAGCCACTCAACCCAGTGCCATGTGTCACTTGTGACGCCCGTCTTATCGAAAAGCGTGAAATTATATGACTATCACGAAATCCGGCGAAATTCGATTGGGTAAGCCCAGATTTGTGAGACAATTCCAACGGTGAAATGCGTTTCGTCATCAGGATCTAGAAAAATTTCAAGTTTTCCACTTTGAAAATACCGTTTACCTGCTTTTCAGAGAAAAATTGTATTTTTTCCCGGGTTTTACATGGTTGTAGAGCTCTTCGTGTTTTTCAAGGAACCACTTCTTAATGGAACTCGTGCACACACACACACACACGATCTCATTTGTACATCGAGGTTTCAGCCTCTCATTCTCAAACTAAACTTACCTTGAGAGGTTTTAACTTGAGACTGATGAGACGATGAGACTGGTTGACTTCTCAGAAAAGAAAAGTATAAAAGCAAAAATAGAAGAAAAGAAATAGTGAGCTAATCCAGTCAGAATCCCGAGCATAGTCCGAGGGCTTATTAAAGCCTAATGTCCTAAGCCAATTGGCTAGGAGTCATTGACTTCATTGTCCGTTACATGGCACAGAGGATGGTTAAGTTTCACAAGTAGGTGTTTGGGTTTTCTAGTTGAGTGTTTGGGGTGAAGTTCGAGGGGAACTTAATTCCCAGTGCCCTTAACCAACTGGTGGGGAGCCACCAACGGATCCCCGCTACATGCACACTTTTCTTAAGCGCCTTAGCATTGCATCCTACTTTTTAGTTTTAGTATTGAATAAAAGGTGCGTTCTCAACCTATTTTTGTTAATCTCTTTCAAATGAGCGGGTTGAGTTTGGTTGAAAAGTGTCTTGGAACCTCCGTCTACATTTGAGATTTAGCATACCGGTTTCTTCCGGAAAGTTCATTGAGAAATTGAGGGCAAAGCTTGCCTTGATCACCATACCCATAGATGCCTTGCCTTTAAAGATTGTAAATGTGTTGGGATCCCATGCATGCTATATTGTTTCATAGAACTTTGTCATGGTATTCTTTGAGCTTGTTGCTAGCACCATTCTTTACTCATATCTATTTTAGTGTTTTGTATATATGTGTGTTTTTTCTTTACTTGAGGACAAGCTAAGATTTAAGTTTAGGGTGTGATGATTATTTTAAATACTCATTTTATCCCCCATCTTTTGCTTAGGTTTTCGTAGTTTTATGAGATACATAAGTGTCTTAATGCTTTTTTTTTTTGTCAATTTTGTGATTAGGCCAACCATTGAGTGGAAATGAGCAAAATAAAAAAAAAATCGTCAAAGTCATCATGAAGTCACAACAAAAATGTGATTCTTTTGCCTACATGATGTCCTTCTATGGCTCCTTCATTGGCATGGGCAGATTCTAAACTCTGAGGGCTTTCCGTAGACACCAAGATCACGTGATTCAGAGTCCGGATGAGCAAGACACGACATCAAGAAGTGAAGGAGAAACGAAGGACGGACTTAAGAGCTAGTTACTCACGCTATAGTGTGAGTCCACTCACGCTACGGCGTGAGTCGTGGTGTGGTTATGCTTGGCTCATTCTAGTAGCTCCCATTTTTTGGCCAAGCTGTAACTTTAGATTCGCCACGCTGTAGCATGGATGTTGGAGCCTATGTTTTGCTGAAGCCCATCTCTTCTCCTAAAGGCAAATCTCTATTGGAGGGAAATCGATTTTTGGCCTTGAAGAAGACGAAGAAGGAGATTTGAAGATAAGAAATGGGTTTCATCTACACTCTTCTCATCTTTTCTTGCTTTTCCTTATTTTCTATGGTTTTATTTCTCCCATCCATGAGCTAATCTCATTTTCTAAGGTTTTGATGTAGTCTAAACAATGAACCATGGTGTTTAACTTGATTTGTAATCTTTGATGTTTGGATTTTCTTATATATCGAATGTTCTATTCAATTCCTAATGCTGGTTGATGATTGATCAACATTATTAACATGATTTGTGAATTAATTTGAGGTTGAGAAAGAATTATTAAGTTAGACCATGAATAGAATGTCATGTTTCACCATAGAATAGAGATATTTGTGGGTAACATGTGGTTTTATGGATTCTAATGCTTAATGCATCCTTGGTTATGAAGATCTGAGGTAGAGATACATTAGAACATTTTCCAAGGGTAGATTGTTATTACTTGAGAAAGAATAGCATGTGCTTAGTTGAAATTTGCTATTAATATATAATTTAGGCATCATTGGGACCATTTCAAATCTCACCATGTGAATTTGTTAGATAAAATCAAAACCTTAGGCTTTCTTGTAATTACATTTTCTCTTTGCATGTTAGAGACTTTAATTTAGGATTGATTTAATTAGTTTGTTTTCCATTTAAACTTCACCTTCGTATTTATCCAAATAAAGCTAGGACTATTCTAATTTCGGTAATTAGTAACCTAATCCTCGTGGGACAATACTCTTACTTTCATTATATTACTTGAGCGCGTGTACTTATATATAAAGGCACACATTTCTCTCATTTGTTGGAACCTATCAGTGGAATGAATTTTTTTTTATTAATTTAGACTAGCACTACATTGATAGAAGCATAGAATCAAAATAACTAAAAACCATAGAGGGGGAAACAAACATCTAGGTTAATATTACTTATACCATTCAAATATTTCTCTCTGTTTTGTCTACTATTGTACTTCATACCTATGAGTTTAGTTCTGTGACATATTGACGACCATTGATTTGTTTTCTTGTCACTGATCGGATATACTTTGCTCGTGTGAATCACCTTTACACAAATAAACACTGCGACGACACAAACAAATGTTGTACTAAGATGACACAACCATACTCAGCACCAAGACCACACCACATTAAGATGATGACAAACTACGGTAGTCCCATGTCACACCAACAACCACTTTGTTTATGAATAATATGTTAGATGTTTACACGCTTGTACATTTAAAACCAAAGATGGAAGTGTTCTTACCTCCAACCATTTCAAAACAAAGGGAAAAGTTGATTCGGACTTCTGTGTTCTGCCTCCTTCAAACCACGATGGTGCAGGCTGCTTAAGAGAGGAGTGAACAAATGGTGACCCAATACAGGAACAACTCTAACTTTATAAGGAATTTCCATCATAATTCCTTCTTTACGACATCAGATTGTGCCAACATCAAAACGTTAAGGTCGAATGAGACTAACTTAATGGACCATAGAATTCTCTCTCTTAATGTTTCCTAATGAGTGAAGGCTCCAAGCAGAAAAAATTAATAATCTCCAACTTGGTCCATATTATTCAATATCACCTTAATAAGAAACAAACATATGAATCATGACAACAAGTCCTCTTAAAGTGAGTGTTATCTACCTTATATCATAATATGTTTTTTGTCCCTTTAACAACAACCTTTAACCTTATGAATAAACCCTATGTTTATTATGGGTAAAAACTTAATGGCATTTCTCTATCGTATGACTGAAATGTACACAACTATATGAGAAACATCAATTGAATAAGAGTTTCATTAATAACTAAATATGTACAAACAAATTTTGAGATTACAACACGGACCCAAGTCCTATGTTGGTTACATGTTCTTTGAAATTCCTTCTTGCATGCTTTTAGTCAGAGGATCTACAACCATTAACTTAGTGCTTATGTGCTCAATGACCACTTTCTATTCTTTAACACGTTTCCGGATGGCTAAGTACTTTATGTCAATGAGTTTACTTCGATTCCCACTTTTGTCATTCTTAGCTAGAAAAACAACAACCGAGTTGTCACAATATAATCTCAATAGCCTTTGGATGGAATCAATGACTCTCGGGCTGACTAAAACTCTTGACGACACCATGTGGCCTCAGAAAGCGAGGAAGCGAGCTCGGCCTGCCAGGTGGAAGTGGGTTTGTCAAGATTCTGCTTCATAATACATTAGGGATAGTGCCATGTAAAGCATGAATTTATACTTATGTTTTATGAAATTAATAAAAATTATCATTATTTATTACATTTAGCTATTTTATTGCATAATGTATGAATGAAGCGTCGAGAAAATCGATTTATTAATGTAACCATAACCCGATTAATATACTTGATTATACACGAGAGGATCGAGGTTATGGATTATAAATCATATTGTCCGTAATAAATTAATTGAAGTTTGGGGATCTTCAAATTAAATATTATTGGGGCGGTCCGCTATCATTGAGAATGAAGTGACCTTGTCAGATGCTAATGTAGCGACATTAAAGTGGAGGCTCCATATATAATAAATTATATAGAGACGGGACGAGCGCGATTTTCGAATTCTTTTAAATCTTGGGTTATCTCAGAATTCAAACGGTGCAGCTAGATAATCATATCTTGAGATCAGTCTCAATGCGAGTAGTCATAGACTCTGTTTATATCAAGTGGGCCTTTTGGAGTCATGGAGTTAAAGCTTGTTATGAAATGGGCCCAATACTTGTGTCTTGGAGGCGGGTGATGTGGCATAGGCTAGGAATGTGAACTATGGACATGGAATCCAACCATGCATGGAAGGCTGGGCAGTTAGTTGCTTAAGTGTTAAGTTACGGGCCCGAGCAGTTTGAGCGCTCTAATTTATAACGGGTTTATAAATTAGTGTTCACTAATTAGTTAATGGAACTTAAGGATCAAGATATAATTAGAGGGCAAAGCAGTAATTTCACTGAGCTCTAGTTATGAACCACTTCTTGAGGATAAAGCGCATGTAATAGTTAAATCAATGGACACTCTAAATTTAAGGTAAAATCGATCTTTGTAAGAATGAGTTCAATTTCAGATTTTAGTGGAATTAACTACGGAAATTAATAAATTAAAATAATTGATTAAAAGTTTAATTAATTATTGAATTTATTAGACTTGAAATTACAGGTCCATGGAATCCAAATTCCACCTCTATGTTACTACAATGAGCAGTTATATGATTTGGAATAAATTGCACTCTGTGGTAATTTAAAATGATGAGATCATTTTAAATTACAAATAACAATTAGTTGTTATTTAAATTCGAATTTAATTCGTTTGCTCATTGAATAAGGAAATAATGCGCAAGGGTAATAATATTTGAATTGTTATTATATAATTAATTCGTTTCCTTATGCAGTAAGGATTTGAATTAAATTTAAATATTATTAATTCATTTCCTTATACGATAAGGATTTAACCCAAGAATATTAAATATTATTAATTCGTTTCATATCGATAAGGATTTAATTTAAGAATATTAAATATAATTAATTGGTTCTTATCGATAAGGATTTGAAGCGTCTGAAGCAGAAGCGGAGGTATATTTCCCCAGTGGTGGTCGTCTTTGAGAGAAGAGAAACCAAAGAAAAAGAAAAGTTTTTCCAAACCCTAGTTTCCTAGAGTCTGCTAGAGATCCACTTGCCTCATGTGTTGAGTGCGCAAGGTAGATCTAGCGAGAAAAACCCTAGGTGTATTGTTTACCGGATCTGGATCGTTTAGGCCTCAAGGAAGGAGGCGGAATTAGAATACAGTCGGGAGTTGTTTCAACCTACTTGGCTCAACCAAATCTCTATACTTGATGTAATTTATAGATATGATCTTCACCTTTTGATATTAATATGTGTTTGCATGGGTTCCTGTGAAAATAAGATTTTCTGGAAAAATTTTAAAACCTAATTCCGCTGCGTTTTGATTTTATTTCCATCACCTTCTAGACACGGCTCCACTCGCTAGCATAAAAATGTAACATGATGTGGACTTTTTGGAGTCCACGTAGCTAGTGGTGACGTTAGATGTGATCACCTTGAATAGATGGTCAGTGTGTATCGGCATGAAATTCTTTGTTTTGAAGGTAACGCATTACCTTATTTACAACTTTCTAGTGGTTTACCCTTGGATTACTTTGATATCTTCCTAATACGCCAACAACATAGGCAATGTTAGGTCTGTACAAACCTGACATACATGAGATTTCCAATAGCTGAAGCATATGGTATGTCTCTTAATTGTTCCCACTCAAGATCGTTCTCTAGGTACTATTCTAAGTTGAACCTGTCACCCTGCACAATGAGAGCTGGATTAGGTGAACAATTTTTCATCCAAAATCTCTTTAAGACTTTGTTGATATAGGTCTCTTGAGACAAACCCAAAATGCCTCGAGACCTTTCTCTATGGATCTTAATGCCAATGACTTAAGATGCCTCATCCATGTCTTTCATTTCAAAGTTCTTAGAGAGGAATTGTTTCACCTTGTATAATGTTCCCATATCATTAGTTGCTAGCAAGATATCATCCACATATAAGATGAGAATTCATATCTTACTCCCACTGACCTTCTGGTATATGCAAGTATCCATGACATTCTCTTCGAACCGAAAAAAGAGATGACCTCATAGAACTTTAAATACCATTGTAGGGATGCTTGTTTCAAACCGTAAATGGATTTATTAAGCTTGCAAACTAAATGCTCACCAACACTAGAAAAGAATCCTTCAGGTTGTTTCATGTAAACCTCTTTTTCTAGTCCACCATTAAGAAAGACAGTTTTCACATCCATCTGATGTAGCTTTAGATCAAAATGAGCTACTAAAGCCATGATCACGCCATGAGAATCCTTTTTAGATACAGAAGAAAAAGTCTCCGTGTAGTCGGTTTCTTTTCTTTGAGTGAACCCTTTGGCCATGAGTCTTGCCTTATGTTTCTCAATATTGCCTCGTGAGTCATTCTTAGTCTTAAAGACCCACTTACACCCTATGGTTTTTATACCGTAAGGAAACTCGATGAGACCCAGATTTGATTAGATGCCATAGAGTCTATCTCATCTTTCATGGCATTATACCATAAGTTTGATTCCTTAGAACTTATGGCATGTGAAAAGGTTTTCGGATCATGTTCGGCTCCAATATTGTAATCCTATTCTTGCAAGTACATGACATAATCACTAGGAATAGCTGAATTTTTTTTACTATAGTAGATCTCCTCAATGTTTTTTCTTCACGGGGAACTTGTTGTTCAACTGGATGCTCAATGGGTTGTTCAACTTTTTGTTGTTCCTCAACCACGCGATCTATAGGTTCAAAAGTTTGTGGATTCTCAATGACTGGTTGTCTTATACATGTTTCTACCTCATGGGTATGTATGACGATCAGTCTATGACTTGAACCAGAGGTCCGACCTTGATAGTGATCACTTTCAGACAATGTGTCATGAAATTGATCACTCCCACCGATTAAGTCATTCTCAAGAAACTTCACGTTTCTTGACTCCACAATCCTAGTGGTGTGAGAAGGACAATAGAATCTATAGCCCTTGGATTTTTCAACATATCCAATAAAATGCCCACTAATAGTCTTTGGGTCTAGTGTCTTTTCTTGTGGATTATAAATCCTTACTTACACGGGCATCCCCATATGCGCTCGTATATGTTGCAAATTGGGTTTTCGACCTTTAAATAACTCAAATGGTGTCTTTTGGACTGCCTTGGTTGGAACCCGATTAATTATATACATTGCCGTCTTTAGTGCCTCAGTCCACAAGAATTAAGCAAGCTTAATGTTACTCCTCATACTCCTTACCATGTTCATTAAGGTTCGGTTTCTTCTTTCTGCCACACCATTATGTTCTGGGAGGGCTGAGCGGTGTGATGGCCTTTCTATGTGACCTAGCAAATGACAAATAACATTCTTAGTGTACCTACCATGAGTACTCTCCACCTGGTGTTTGATGGCCACGAAAGGTATCCATCAACAAATTTATAAACCTAATTCTTCTCTCTTTTCTTGGTAAGCATGGCTACTACAGTATAGTAGCTCTATGATAGAACACAGGGATGAGTTTTCTTCGCATAAATGACATACAGTGAAGTTCAAAATGGTGAATTTTTTTTTGGATTTTAAGGTTTGATAAAGCGATGGGTTGAATTGTTTGAAGTAGTAAATAAGTTAAAATGTAAAAATAGAACTCCTTGAAGTGTTAGGTCAATGGGGTTTGGATTCCTAGGGCCTTAGGGTTTCGGGGTCCTTCACCGTGTTGAGGAGGATGACACTATAGTGTTTCCTGAGCCGGGATCTTCATTTAGCTATAAAATTAACCCTTAATAACTATCCTTTGAAGCGTCCAACGGCCATTAGTGTTTCTCGGTCATTAAAACACAAGTCACCTTGACTCACCTTCGATGACTCATAAATATAACTAATGAACATCGATGGATCTAACATTAAGCATCCAATGAGCCCAAAATCTTACCAGTAATAACCATTCAAGGTGACTCAAAGGGATCAAAACCTAAAGGTATAAAGGGAGATCAGTAACGATAGTGGATACCTACGTGAAAACCATGAGAACCTCCAGTTGCCTTCAGATCCTACACCTAGCAGCCTTCTTCTTCAAGGAGGGAGGGGTTCTAGCCACTCATCCTCCGAGTTGTCATCCTTGGAGGGTGTTTAGTTAGTGAGAAAGAGAGAGAAAGTGAGGGAAAATGAGAGAAAATGAGAAAAAGAGCGGGGAAATTTAAAGCTTCTGTCAAAAAAGCCCACTTCAAAGCTATTACGGGAGACCAGCGGGAAGAAATCAAAGGAGAACAAAAGTCAAAGGCGCGGGGAAGGTGAGCAGTGGCGGGGCAGGCAATTTCGCGGGTTCAAATTGCGCTTTGTAAAAATTTTTGCGAGGTTGCCAAAATTCTATTTAGGAAATTTTCTTATTTAACTGCTCGCACCTAATACTTGCTTCTATTTTCTTAAGTTTTTTGATTTTGCAGCTATGAGTTGAACTGGATTCTGCAGTTGAAGCTAGAATCCTATGTAGTACCAAGCCTGCAACCGAAGCAAAACTTGCCCCAAAATTTGATTAGTAGCTTTGCTAGGTCCTTACTGCACGATTGGGTTAATTAATTGATTATTTTTTAAAAGTGCTCAAAACTGTATTAATAAGGGTGTAAAATATAGCACTTTTGGGTAGTGAAATCATACCCCCAACCGACATTGCTAGTCACTGAAATGAAAGAAGAAGAAAGTAATCAAAGTAAGATGAGCTATAATATATTTTACACAAAAAGTAAGGTTCAAGTGTTGAAGTGATAAAACCTGACTACGTGTAAGTTAGTAAAGCCATGTCAATGACCATCTCAAGAAGAGTGTGCTATGCAAAATCAAGTGTCAAAAGCAGTGTCAACGCTCCTAGAACCAACCTAACACCTTCCACAAAAACCTACAGTGTTTGATTTGATTAGGTTTCAAAATAAGCCCATCAAAAATTGTTCTCACAACCTAGCTCTTGTCTAAACCTTGCAGACTAACCAACCTAAATAGATCAGGACCCTTTTTTATTCCATAACTCCTTTTTGTGTAGGGGTGCAATCTTGGTGTCAGAACTCACAAGTGTGTCCATGTAGCGGGGGTCCACGGGACTCGACCAATTAGTTTGGGCATGATCGTAGGATATTTATTGGCATTGCTTCTTGAGGTTTTCGGACCCCCAATGAGTTGGGGCTAAAACATACAATTTGCTTACTAAACTCTGCCTATTCACCAATAGTAGTGTTTCAGAAAGTGGTGGCTTGACCGGGTTGGTTTAGGGCCATAGGGGCTTTAAGACTTCAGCTATATACCTCCAGTTGGCCTTGGGTTTCGGAGTAAATCGTCCTAAATTTTCTTTTCACTATTTTCTTTTCCTTTTGAAAGACTCATTGGTTTTTTTGTTGGAGGTCCCGACCCTATTAAAGGTGGTGTTCGAAGGTACTAGTAGGACTTTGCGAGCTTAGAAGGCAAGACAAATTTTCGACCTATAAATAAATCTAATGTGCCTGATGTGTGGTTAGTTCAATGTGGAATAAAGGGTGAATACCATAAGAATTTCAACATGTTATCAACTCAACTAAGCATAACACCATTCTAACATCAACAACATTGGAACAAAATTTCAATTTCTCAAACTGCAAGCTGGGCATTTCAATTTTTTTTTCTTCTGAAAATCAGAAACTAAAAGCATGAACTAGAAACTAAAAAAAAACATGCATTATATTGTAAAAAAACTAGCAAGTCATTCAACTAAACAAAATAGACTTGCTAAAAACATAAATCAACACTTCCTTCCTTAACTCTCCCCAATGCAGAATTCTACATTTGTCCTCAATGTGGTTATGGAATGTTTAAGGGAGAAGTGATACCTCCCCATGATATGAAGTAGTTGTTGGATAGGAGACTTCCTGAAGCTTTCATCGGACCTTATTCACTGTTTGAACTGAAGATGAGCAAAGTTGGAAGAAGAAAAGAGAGGAAAAAAGTGACAAGTTGGAGAATTTTGAAAATTACACCTTTATAATAATTTCAAAAGTTTTCTTTCTGGTTATATTTGGATTCTACATATACAAGATTTCCAACGATACCAAAGTACCAACGGAGTTGGATCTTAAGTTATGGCCAAAACAAAATAGAGGTGCAAAAAAATTGGGGTACGAAAAGGGTTTGTGAAAATTCGCAATACTGTGAATCTGCGAGTTTGCATTGCAATCCGTGCATTGAAGTAAAAAAAAAAAAAAAAAAAATATATATATATATAAAATAATTTTTTTTTTTAAAATAAATAAATAATAATAAAATAAAAGGAAAAAAAGGTAAAATAATTTTTGTTAAAATAAATAAGTAATAATATAATAAAAGGAAAAAAGGTACAGCTACTATAGTGTGGTTGCGAAATTTTGTCGCATGTTGTGAAATTTCTTGGGCTCTTTCCTGCGAGCTACAGACCTCTCATAACACTTGAAAAATTTGACTACAAATTAACAAGAAAATTAAAAAAATGTAGAAAAATGAAAAATAGCTAGAAGTAAAAATTAACTAGTGAAAATCTAAAAGAAAAAATTGAATAAAGAAAAATAAAAAAATGAAAATAAAGTAAAAATAAAAAGTGGTGAGAACTCTTTGATCTGGGAGGCTGAGTTACTCAAACTCTCAAGCCTTGTTTGGTGAGTCTTTGGGGCTGGTGGAATTCTTTGAAGTCGGATGCTCCAAATATGAACCGGTAAGAGCCTCTTGTGCCATGCGGTATGAGTAATTTGCCCGATTTCTTTGATGTAGTGGCAAGAAGTTTGAACATAGGCCACTAACTTCCTAAAAATCACAGTGATGCGATGGGATGGCTTAACGTTAGGTGTTCCATGTGTTTCATGTCTTTGCGGGTTTAGAGCGAGATGTGCACTTAGCATTGATGGAAGTGGGGTATAGGAGTGCTTTTAGGGCTCTTCCATTGCTTCCTTTCCACTGCCTTCCTCAATCAACAATGGGGAGATTGCTTCTTTCTTTTCCCATGAAAGATTTAGGTGGTTCCGCCAACTAGGGTTGTAAGCATTTCCATATGGTGCATTTGTTGGAGGTACAATGCATGAGGGCGCAACATCCGTGGAGGTTTCTATAGTCTCTCCTTGGACTGTATGCGTAGGGCTTCTCTCCGGATATTGACTATCTTTGCTCTTCATGTGGGGGTTCCATTTGATCACAATTCAAGCCCACTTCACAACTTGGTTCCTGTGGAATACCGATTCTCACTAATTTGCCTTCTGCATTTCTAAACCATTGAAGCCTGCACCCCTGTTGGAAAAACAGGGCAACAACAAACAAGAAAAAAAAGGAAAAACAATTCTACTTAAAAGGGGTAATGTTAGCTAAAAAAAAAAAAATAGTGAAACAAAATTAACAAGCTGACAGAAAAATGCTAAACAGAAAAATAAAAGTAAATTCACCAGATCTTGTGATGAGGATCACAAGTGTTACTTATGTTGTCATTTGCACTTAGGAACTATCCCCGACAACAACGCCATTTCATTCGTGGTAGCACGGAGGGTATCCGGAATCAACAAAATTTATAAACCTAATTCCTCCCTCTACTTCTTTGTAGCATAGCTCTTTATAGTATAATTAACTATAGGGTCGAACACATGGATGGGAGTTTTTTATTCAATAGCTTATATTGTGAGGTTCAGTAATTGATTGTTTTGGATTTTAAGGTTTGATAAAAACTTGATGGGTTGAATTGTTTTGGAAACTAAAAAAAACAAGTTAAAATGTAAATAGAACTCCATAAGAAGTGTTGAGTCGAGGTTTGGTCTAGGAGCAGCAGAGGTTTCGGTCCTTTCCTCACGTTGGGGAGGATGACCTATAGTCATTTCCCGAACCGGATCTTCATTTAGCTATAAAAATTGACCCTTAATAACTATCCTTTGAAAACGTGCATGCTGGCCATTAGTATGATTGGTTCCAAACCATAAGTGCCTTGACCACCTTCAGTAACAATAAATGATAACTAATGAACATCAATGGATCTAACATTAAGCATCGATGAGCCCCGAAAGCTTACCAAGTAATAACCATTCAAAGGGCGACAAAGGGATCGAAAACCTAAAGGTATAAAGGGAGATCGATGCGGCGGTGGATACTCACGTGAAAATGTAAGGTGACCGAAAGACATATACCGACACTATTACGAAGCACTATTGTCTAATCCCCGGAAACCTTGGCCCATCAAACTTGTGAATGATTAAATGATGTATATGTGAAATTATGGTGAGGGTAGATGTGGTAAATACTTTCAAAAAAGTGATTTGAAACAAAAGTAAGTCTACTCAAAAACTAAAGCGAAAGGAAATGTGCAGCACTTTCAGACACTTCATGATGCGGGTCATACAAGTAATAAAGTGGACTCACAGGAGTGGGATATATCTGTTGCCACGAGGATTGGAGGTTCTCTCTAATTGGAATTTGATCACCTCGATTACAAGGGCTCTTCACTATTTAGGCGATCAAATAGGATGTGGAATAAAATCAATTAAATTGAAACAAAAACTGATTTAAAACTAATCCTAAAAATCTACCAAATAAACAACTACTTAATTCTAAAAGGTATGAAGAGAGTCACTAGGGATGGAGATAATTATTTACAAAACAGTTTGCATTTCCTTGAAAGTGCAACATTTGTGAGTTGAATGCTAGATTTGTCCAAGAGCAATGTAGTATAGCTCGGATTTCTCCATACACCATACATTTCACTATCTAACACACCATATTCCTTTTCAGGACAAATGGGTCTAAATAAACTACTTTGTAAGGGCTCTTTAAGATTTGATTGTTTTCTTTTCAATACTTCTAGCCATTTCTTAGGACTGAAATTCTTGCCCTTAGACGGGATAATCTGAGCCTTCTCCATTAAACTTAAAATTTGGTATCTCGTCCTTGAATCTAATAAAATTTTCTATCTCCTTGATTAGATCTTTGCTAACACGGGATCAAAGATCCTTTCATTAGACTAGGAAAAACCTACGATCAACTAAATTGATACATCATCCTAATTAATCCTCACACCATGAGTAGTGGTGATCTCCAAGTAATTTTTAATTCGTGGTTCCAAGATATTGATCTAATACCCCTAAGTTACCGCTCTCTTTACTCTCCGGAATCTCCATCTCTGTGTCACTCGGAGGGCCTCTGAAATAAGGCAAAGATAAATCTTTTTGGGTATAGCTGCTGTGTTCGAACAATTCTGCATTATATGAATATTTTGATTATATAAATTCGAGTATTGAGCCCACAAAATAAGCTGAAAAGCGCAATCTGAATGTTCAATAATTAAACTAGCCCCAACCCTAGAGGGTGTTTAATGTTCATTATTTTTAGTTCAGTCATCACTAATCAAACAAAGAAATGAAAGCAGAAGAAAGAATCAAGAGAAAGAAGATAAAAACCCGATTTGAGCTTAAAATCTTCACCTGACAATTAAATAAATTGAATATACGAGTACAGCCTTCGAATCTCTTTAATAGAAATAAAAATACGCTTAGAAACTACTCTAAGATCTAATAAAAATAAAATGCGCAATAAAAACTAAGAAAATGGGGTTTAGGGGAAAACTGTGAAGAGAAAATCAGTTCTTAAAGCAATCTTTGTCTGACCTTAGTGAAATGCGAGATCTCTCCTTATACGACAAAATCTCTTAATGAAACAAAAATCACTCTAAAGCCTCTCAAATCTAAAACAAATAAAAATCTATAGAAAAAGCTGGAAAAATGGGTAGTCTAGAGAAACCCCGAGAGAGAGGCTCTCGATCTTCAGCATGCTATCTTTTTACCTAAAAGCGAGGTATATATATGGTCCTGAGGTGAAATGGGCTTGAAATTAGGTCAAAACTCAATTTTCGGCCTTTTTCAAGTTTACAACGACATTTACGGTGGCGACCGGGTTTTCTGTCGTGACACCATTTCTGTCGCGACATCGGTCTGGCATTCTGTCGCGACATCGGTCACGACATACTCCTCCTGTTGGCGACATACTCTCTGTCGCGACAAATTTTCTAATTGATGCTTCGGTTTCTTCTCTAACATGGGGCCATAACTTCTTACGTTTTAACTCGGATTTGGGTGTGGAAGTGCTCAGGTGAAGCTATTTTGAATGTAGAATCTGTGTGAGAATTTGAACCATTGATGTTCTGGATGGTACAGAAAATTAATCTTCCCAGTAGCCTTGTGGAGCTCTGGGTTGACTCTTCTTTTGGAAATATATTGCTCATTTCTTGCCAAATCACTTGCTTTTGCAATCGTAATCCTAAAACCAGTTAGAAATTTTTGTGATTTTATGAATATGGATATAAAATGCACAAAATAACATGTGAAATGAACTCAAAACATAGATGAGTTTGCCTCATCAAGCATTTGACTTGAGTTTTTGCTTGTCGCCAGCGAAAGAAAGAAGTTGCTTGTCTGACAATGGAAGAAGAGTTCATTTCACCCTTTTTATTTAACCAAAAGGCGGAGTAACAAGCTTTGCAAGGGTATGTGATATGTGTCTCACAGAATTACCCTTACAAGAATATAGAAAATATGATCAAGATAATTTATTCATTTTAATTGATTATCTCATGTGAACAATTTAGATCATGGTTCTCACTAATTGTGTGTGTGTGTGGTCTTCCCCTATCCAAACAATTGCAAGCTAGATGAGTTTATGAGAATTGAGATAAATTATGTGGATCTCTAAGATAATTTATTTAGGTTCCATAGGCTTGTTGTTCTTATCATTCTCCAGCAATGTAGGCACACACAACTCTCAGAGATCCAGTGGTCTTTTATAAACATAATGTAAGGCTTGGGTAAGGGGTAGTTGAGTAGTCATTTTAGATAAAACTTAAACATACATATTTTTACGCATTGCAGGCTCTTTTCCATCCACAGTTCTTACCATCGACATAGTGACACTCTCAAACACGTGTTGGTGCATCTTCCATACTCCTCCTTATCACTTTCTGCACAAATTCTGCATTCTTTCAACTAAACATCAAAACCTTTTTCTTTAAGACAAGGTTATTAGAGAGTAGTGCAAATGTCAAAACCCCCTTAAGCTTTCTACCAACCCTTACTTGAGCTTTAAATCGAGTGGCTCTGACAAATTGGCCTTAGAATTAGGTGTTGAGACACCTTAGGTTACTTGCTCTAGGGAAGGAAGGCTACGGCTAGACTCCTCTTCATGGCTTTTTATTGTATTTTTACTTCTTTTACACTTGATATTTTTAATTTTTTTTTTTTTTTTTTTTTTTTTGTACTTCATGTTTTCCAACTTAACTCATTTCAACCAATTTGGAGTTATTTTTCCTGTGAAAAATAACCACATTTCATCTCTTGTTTCTCATTATGTTCAAATCCTCATGTTATGGGTGAGTTTGGTTCTTTATTGAGGATAGTGATGTATAAAAGGTTGTGGCCCCAAACTTGGTTTTTTTACTCCAAGCAAAATTTTAGCTCTTTGAAACCAGCATCTTGGTACTAGAGGAATATGCATATGCATATTAATAAGTTAGCTTGAAGCACAATCTTTGGATGGCCTATATCATTTCTCCAATTGTTGTGTTGCCTAGTTTGCCTCAGGCAGCCAAATAAGACAAGTTCTAGAACCTATGGAATCAAGAAGTGAGATGGATCACTCATAAACCTTCTCTAACCCAATAGCGCTTTTCAGGGTGCCAAGTGACCACGTGCATGGATTTTGAAACCAATGACTAGCTAAATGGCTAACAAAGAAATTAAGCATTAGTCTCATTATATAATATTGTCCATATACCAAGGTTCATTTATGGTCCTTGTGGCATCACAACAACCAACCAAAACTCAAAATTAACTCAATAAACTCTAACTAAAAAAAATATACAAATAAGATGTAAGTTATGAAGCATCAAACAAAGTCATTATCACGAGAAAAGCACTAGAAATTTAAAATGCCTCAAAGTTGTCATTTTACCTTACGTGGGGTGTGACATGATAAACGCAAAATAAACACCCCCACTTTGAGATGAACATTGTCCTAAATGTCACAGCAATGACAAAAGAAACGATAAAGTAAAGAGTAATAAAGAGAGTTGGGAAAAGTGAACTCCCCTTTGTAGTCTTGGCCACTTTGAATAGGAAACTTGATGATTTTCAGACATTGACATTTGTGTACTACCTTGATACACTCCTTTTTGCTGCTTTGGGCCATGAAAGTGGCTTTGGCATTTCTCAAACACTTGGTGTGCACCAACTTCCTCCCTTACTCAAGTAGGTAGTTTGTTCCAAAGCCTCCTTCAATATTGCAAATCACTCACAATCAACAATGATCCACAAAAGAACCCAAAACAAACAACGAAGCACAAAAATTTTCTTCCATTGTAACTCCTCTTTGATGATTGGAATGATGGATGGAAAAGTGAGAATTTAAGGTAAGTTTGTGGGTTGTGATGGGTTTGAAGCTTGAAGATGATGGAGATGGATTGGGAGGAATATGATTTGGATTTGAGTGGATGGGAGGTGAATTTGAAAGTGGGTTGGAGTTGCAAGGGTTGGAGGAAGAGTATGGCAAGATAGAGTAAAGTAGGAAGAAAATGGGTTTTAAAGGGTTAAATCCTCTTGTTTCATTATTTGTAGTGCTAGTAAGTAGTGATTCTCTTTCAGCACCCATTTTTATCAACTTGTTATACTCATATCTCATCATTTACTTGGAATTGGATGTAAGGACTCAGACTCTTTCAATGTAGAATGTGCTCATGGGATGAAGGTGAACCATTGGAGCCTCAATCAATACGAAAATCAAGTCATTTCTCAATGCTGTCCGATTAATGATGATTTCTTGACTCCTTACTTGCTTTTGTCTCTTGCATATCACTTGCTATCTAAAGTCCTTCATGCTTATATATTCTCTCAAAATTCCTCCAATAGCAACCCATGTGCTTTCAGTTTCATGCTTAAAATCATCTCTTGTCTTAATTCTCTCAAGCATGATGCAGACATTCGACTTTATATTTAAGTTCCATTTGGTTCTTTTCACCTGAAAACACGAAATTTGATGAACATCTCACTCCATTTTTCTACTTCAAGCACTATATTACATCAACCACTTTCCAACTTCTTGCCTTTGCTCTTGCAAACTAGTCCATGTGACAACTATGTTGAGCTTCAAACTTATCTTATTTTGAAAACACTAACAACAAAAGTTAAAACAACTGCTTTGGAATTTTCATCTCATGATATAAAAAAAAAACAGCAACAAATAAAATAACTTAAAAAATGAAAAGAAAAGAGAATGGATAGAATCCTTGTGCTTAACTTAGGTTGCCTCACGAGAAGCTGCTCTAGTTTTAGAGTCGGCTAGACTCATTGGAAAAGTACTAGTGCTTCCATTTGACCAATCATTCATCTTGGAAAGCACTTCCTCTTCATAACCATTCGACTCAAGGATATTTTCTTCCCGGACTTTGAAGAGGGAAAGAAACTCAAAATCCCCTTTGAGCAAGCTGGTGGTTCAGCCACAATTCTTAAAGCAGTCCTCTGTGTGAGTAGATGTAAACACATTTGCCCAGGGGTGTTTAAGCTGTTCCTTTGATTGAAGTAAGTTGCAGAATTTTACGCACATGGCTCTTTCTTTGCTCGGAGTCAAGGTAATAATTGGTGAAGATTGAACTTTCTTTCTCCTCATCACACAGCAAAATTAGAGGCTCCCCCTTGCTGATGTCAATCCATGATTGGCTTGAGGAAAGAAGTGGTCTTCTTAGTATATGAGAATTTTGTAGATCCTTCGTACCCCAGTCTAAAATCATGGGAAGTAAATGTGTCAATCTTCACCAAAATGTTTTCAATAGCCATCACTTGACTTACTTCTTCAAATTTCAGTTTATCGATAATGACTCTTCATCATTTAAGTTGTTTAGGAGTGCTTGTTCTCAATTTCAGCTCATTTTCACCTTCTTCCACAGTTGGGATGAAATTTACGCACCTTGCTTTCAAAAAGGAGTATCAATGCATTCATTGGGATTTGGCAAAGTGTTACTAGGAGAGGTCCTAGAGAATTTTTTCATGAATGTTGGACCAGATGTCTATTGTTCTGTTTCAAATCTAGCACTAGTGTTGACTTGGAAGGCATCTAAATGGAAATTCTGCTCATGAAGGTCAATCCTCTTCTTGTTCCTTCCATGTAGATAAAAATATGCTCCTTGCAGGAACAACTCTTAACACACTCAAATGTGAGATTTGAACTCCTTGATAGGTAATACTCCTTGTTCCATAGTGGTCATTGTGAATTCTTTGGTCCAATTTATGAAGAAGTAGTTCAAGCTTGGCTTCTATGGAGGCAAATCTATCTTCTATTGAATGTTCCTCCATAAGTACCAACAAATAAGAAGAAAAACAAAAGAAAATAAAGTACAAAATACAAATAAAAAAAATTAACTAAGAAACAAATCACAACAAAGATAAAATAAAATAAATTGCTAAAATTAGCAAATTAGTTCTTCAAAATGTCAACTTTAGTGGAGAAAGTAGACAGCATGATCCACACCAGGCGCCAAAAACTAATAAGGTGACAGACATATACAAATTTATGACACTATTGCAAAAGGACTATTGTCTAATCCCAAACATGGCCTTAAAAACTTATTAGATCAGACCAAAATGATGTGCTGTGAAAATATGGTCAAGGGGTAGATGGTAAATGCAGTGATTTGGAAGCAAAAGTGAGTCTACTCAAAGCTAGCAGAAAAGTATTCTACTCAGCGCTGCGGTGCAGGATTAGCTAAGTAATAAAGTGGACTCACAGGTGGGATATGTTGAGTTGAGGTTCTCTAATTGGATTTGATCTTCTCGATTACAGGGCTCTTCACTATTTAGGCGATCAAATAGGATGTGGAATAAAATCGGGTGGTGAAACAAAGCGATTTAAAACTAATCCTAAAAATCTACCAAATAAACAACTACTTAATTCTAAAATTTATGAAGAGAGTCACTAGGGATGGGGATAATTATTTACAAAACAGTTTGCATTTCCTTGAAAGTGCAACATTTGTGAGTTGAATGCTAGATTTGTCCAAGAGCAATGTAGTATAGCTCGGATTTCTCCATACACCATACATTTCACTATCTAACACACCATATTCCACCCCAGGGACAAATGGGTCTAAATAGCTACTTGTAAAAATTTGGCACTCTTTTAGGGTTGGGTGTTTTCTTTTCAATACTTGGCCATTTCTTAGGGTGAAGAATTCTTGCCCCCATAGACGGGATATGCAAGCCTTCTCCAATGTATAATTTAGTATCTCGTCCTTGATCTAATAAAATTTTCTATCCTTGATTAGATCTTTGCTAACCACGGGATCAAGATCCTTTCATTGGGCAGGAAAACCTCACGATCAACTAGAGATTGATACATCATCTAATTGTCCTCCCACCATGAGTAAATTAGTGATCTATCAAATAATTTTGAGTTCATTAGTTCCAGATATTAGTCTAACATACCTGATTGGCTCTTTACTCTTAGGAATCCATCTGTGTCCTCGAGGAGGGCCTCACGGAAATCGGAGCAAAGAAGATACGACTACTTTTTGGGTATAACTACTAATATTAAGACAATTCATTGGAATAGTATAAATTATATGATTCAGTCATTCAAACACAAAATAACTGAAAAACTGCAAATCTGAATGTTCAATAATTAAACCCCAACCCTAGAGGGTGTTTAATGTTCCATTACTGGATTCAATCATGCTAATCAAACAAAAGTGAAAACAGAAGAAAGAAATCAAGAGAAAGAAGATAAAAACCCAGATTTGAGCTTAAATCTTCACCTCAACAGTAAATAAATTGAATATCTGAGTACAACATCGAAATCTCTTCAATAGAAATAAAAATCTGCTCTAAAACTACTCTAAGATCTATTAAAAATAAAAATCTTCAGTAAAAACTAAGAAAATGGGCAGTTTAGAGAGAAAACCCATGAGAGAGAAAATCCAATTTTTAGCTTCAATCTTTGTCAACCTTAGTAAAATCTGAATCTCTATTATACAAAGACCAAATCTCTTCAATAAAAACAAAATCTGCCTTTAAACTCGTCTAAAATCTAAAATAAATTTAAAATCAGAGGAAAAACTGAAAATGGGCAACAGAGAGAAACCCCATGAGAGAGGCTCTCCGTTCCCGCTTGCCTCTTTACCTTTAAAAACGAGTATATATATGGTCCTAGGGTGAAATGGGCTTGAAATTAGGTCAAATATCACTCTTCGCCTTTTTAGGTTTCCTCGCAGCGTTTCGTCGACACAAAGTTATGGCATCAAATCGTCACAAGACATCATTTTCTCGGACAGTAAATCGGTTTTTCTTCTAACTTGTCTGTGGCTATAACTTCTTTGTTTTAACTCGGATTTGGGCGGTGAGTACTGCTTGGAAAGCTCTTTAATAAATGTAGAATGCAGCCATGAGGGAATTTGAACCATTGATGTTCCAGATGGTACAGAAAATTTCATCTTTCCAGTGGTGCACTATGAGACTCTCATGACTCTTCTTCTTTGAAATATATTGCCCATTTCTGCCAAATCACTGCTTTTCATCATCAACCCTGTACAAAACCAAGTTTATAGGAAATTTTATGAGTTTTACATGAATATGGGATATAAAATGCACAAAATAGCATGTGAAATGAACTCAAACATAGATGAGTTTGCACTCACTACCGAGAAAGATGAGTCTCGGCCCCAACCCCGAGAAAATATCAACTAGCACCAGATTTGCAAAAGATTTGGAGGCATACCAAACACATTGGAACACTACAAGAAGGGTGATCCCAATTTGATTCTCACTCACTCCTTACTCTAGTCAGTGTTATTTTGGTTTTACTCTTAGGATTACTCGTGCTGTGTCCCAACCGAATGCCTCCAGTTACCGCTAAGGCTATATGTATACGCCATTTTTCATGATATCCCCTTTGACATTGGAAGGGTCATCAATGAGGATATTTTAGAACGAATGGAAAGGGCTGCAAACTCCACCCTAGGATTCTCATCCATGATCATAGGGCTAGGCCAACAAAGCCAAGTGCCAATTTAAGAAAATGAAGAAAAGACACCACGAGCTATGCCTCTTTCTCCCAAGGGTCTGAAAACTAAGCCAAAGAAGTCAGTGAGAAGACAGCCACCTAGGGACATGTCAGTCTATGATTCAGGGAGGGAAGCCTCAAATGAAGGAGGAGACGAAGTAGAGGTAGGAGAAGAAGAAGAGGAACCATCAGCTAAGACAAAAGATGAGGAGAGTGATGATGCCACCTGGGAAAGGAACAAAGAAACAACATCCAAAACGCCACTACATGCTCATGATCACCACAAAGATATGAAAGAATGACAAGCAAAAATGAATGGCACAAAACATGTATTAGAGAAGCTGAGCCTACAATATCGTGAAAGTGTTGATAGCCCACAAGATATAAGACTCACGCATCATCCTATAGCTTGAGACAGAGAGATTGTTCCACCACCAACAAGAGAAATGCCACTATGGGAGAAGCCCCAAACATCCAGATGCCCCAGTCCCAAGGTCCGCTGACTGTCAACCCTGGAGAGCCAGAATGCCGTGACTCTGATTTTCACACTAAAAATCTAGCAGAGTCTCCCTTTGTACTGGGAGCGCCTACCTAAATATTAACCTCGTGATAAACCCTGTCTCAAAATAAATTCAATATAATACGAGATTAAAACCACCATCATTTCCATAAACAATACTCAATATATATGTCAATCCAGAATCAACTATATACCCAATAGTTACAAGAGTTAATATGTTTTACTTTATACACACATACATTAAACTTAAAAGTTCTAATACATGTATACATCAAAGCCACAACCCTACTTTCTTCTAATCCTGGCCTCTAGGACGAGCCTCATCCCCGCACGCTTCCCGTACCAGAAACAACTCTCAGACAAGGTGAGTTAATGCTCAAGAGTGGAATCGCCCTGCCGGGCTACTCACCACCCAAGTGCAAGGCAATGTTCCAATGAAAACACACATTCAAGCAAATGCATGATCCTACTTGAATGTCTACATGACTAACTCATCCCGAGTCCTCAATCGACCTTAATCACACTCACCTAAACCCAGATGAAAAATTATTTTGTTTGTAGAGTTTCAGGACAACTCCTGACATGGTATATATATCACCGCCGTCCTATCATTGATATATTATTTGTTCAGGACTACCCTCCGATGAGAATATCAATCGTCAAGCCCGACGATTGATATTTTTAATTTGGACTCACCCTCCGATACTAATATTTTTTTAGACAACCTCCGAACCGTCTCTAGATTCATCTCATGCACTCACTCCTATAGTCCTAGGGTGTTCCAGTGCATATGGAATGCATGTATGCCAATTCCAATACAATCTAATTCACATGTAAATATATAAACATGCATATATTTACAAAACAATCAATTTACACAATCATGTCATGTAAATTCTCATTTCATACATCAAAATTAGCTCACTTGGGCTAATGATCAAACACGAGCAATTTAATTTAAATCACTTGACCAAACACATGAGCTTTCACAAAAAATATATTTTTTAAACACTGCTTCGAATAGTGAAACCTCTGCTACTATTCCCGAAAAATCATTAATTCCTTGGTTCACCTTGTACCAGATTTTCCGCCATTCTACTATTACTAAATTGGTCGATGATTTACAAACTTTTGTGAATTAAAACACTCAAACAAATTTCTATACACAAGCATGGCTAAACATTTTGGTTTTCTGAAAATTGTACCAACTGGTTCCAAGGCTCGGGGACCGATCAAACCACTTCCTTAACTGCTCTATCTGATCAAACGATTTGTAAAGTACTTAAAATGAATAAAAACCTGGGCAGGGAGAAATCTCCTACCTCTAGAGTTTAAAAGCAGGAAACCCTTTCTATAACCATTGACCACATGCGGGGGCCCGTCAGAGAACCGCTTGTTGTCTCCGACAAATTCCGACTGGCCCGATTCATATCTCCCACCTCCAGATGCCACATCCTAACCCCACTGTTACCACCCAACTCAGAGCCTCTAACCGATCACTTTCTCAAGTAGACTCCGCCTCACCATGATGAACCCGCCCAATACTGATACTGGTTAAGTCCAAACCACTTCACACTCACAACGAATTTGTAACCACAAGATTAAACCCATAAGCCGTCGCGGACAAGCCCCCGCGCACCGTCCGATCCGGTTGTCTCCGGCTGAAACATTGTCGCGACGAGGTACTCATCATCCCACCACCGCTGATGCTAAAATCCCATATCTTCGACTGACCGAACATGAGTTTCGCACTCCAAACAAGTGAACAAACAGTGATTCCCAGCCCACCGGCCGATTCCATGCGAAGGCTTACTTATCAATGTCGAGTAGCCGAACGCATTCCACCATCATGCCTCACCCAAATTCAGCATCACCATAGTTCGATCTCGATCTCACGAATTCGAATTTCCTTTAGTACCGAAAAACCGAGTTCCGCCTCTCCTCGTGCCTTCCTTCATCCGCAGCCGCAGCAGTGCCCCCCGACAAGAGAAGTAATGCCTGGAGGAGTTAAATCCACTCGTGAGGATGATCCAACAGAATATTCGCCCTAACTCGACAGTCGGAGTCGGAAACGATAGCCGATCGAGAGGACCGATTCCGATCCTTCTATGAAGACAACATCGGAGAGCGATACCACACGGATGTAGTAGCGCAGACAAAATAGAGCTGCTCGGGCCCTAATAGCTAAGAGTAGCGCAGTAGAAGAGCAAGATCGATTGTGAAGGAAGTGGTGAAGAAGGCACAGATATCTTCCGGGAGCCGAGAACGAGAGCGCGCAAGTGTATGTTGTTCGTCGGTTCCGCACGATCCAGCCTTATATTTTTTTCTCCCTTAGAAATCGAACCGAGAAACGTTCTATAGAAGAATAATCAAACACCAAGGTTTTGTTTGTATCCCTTTCTCCAAAACGCATTTCTCTCCCTTTATTGATTCTTTATCTTTTTTTATTATTATTATACATTTGATACATAACTATATTATCTCATTCAGTCCGTTCCAAAAAAAAAAATTTTATTTATTCGCCCGATTATTTTAAATGAACTTAATCCCGCTTTCATATTTTCGACTTCCGAGATTTTCGTAAAATCTCGGCCCCCGAAGTCACCGGTGATTTATCACCCGTAAATTGTAAAATATTCTGACCATTCCCAGACCAACGAAACTTTAATACGTGCTATTAGATTTTGCGAGACGATTCCAACGGTGAAATCCGGGCTTTCATTATCCGAGACCCAGAGAACAAATTCTGATTTTTAATCGAAATTACAATTCTTGTAAACCAAAATTACGATTTTGTCTCTTCCTTAAATCGAATTTCCTATCTTACACATCCCACCAATCTCTACCCACCATCGCAAGGGAAATGGTGGTCAAGATTGACCAATTTGTAGAAGTGAATCAATCTTTCTAGCGCTTTTATATTTTGTCATATCATTGAGGACAATGCTGTGTTTAAACAAAAGTTAGGGGAGGGGGTAAAAATCAGAAAATTTTCACTTGTTTCAATTGTTTTAGTCGTCGTAAGTATGAGTCTATTTGTTTCAGCTGGTTTATTTATGCTTGCTTATTCGCCTTAGTAGTGATTTATAATTCAATGAGAATGTTTCATTTTTTTTTTTGCACTCTAACTATACTAATGCACAATTGAGATAGAGGAACTAGACTAGTTGTGTGGTATACAAATAAGGGTTGTTGTTGAATCTAAAAAATGGTGATAAAGGAAAAGAACTACGGCTACCAAGAACTGAATGAGAATTTAGATAAAAAGAACCAAGCCTTTAAAGGGACTATAGAAAGAACGAGGTTAAAGAATTTGAATGAGACCTCAGATTTGGAACCCAAAGGTTGCAGACCACAAATGGGAGACCTAGCTTATAGAGCTTCAGATCTTTCAATGAACTATTTCCCATAGGAACACATTAGCACATACACACTAGGGCCCTTCTATATGCCTAGGACTACAGGAACTCCTCCAAAAAGAATGAAGGAATCTACCACTCCTCGTACAGAGTTGAGACATCTTGAAAAGAGGATTTCCATTGAGCCCTAACTTTAAAAGAAAGAGTCTGAGATTAATGAACATAAGAGGTTAACCTAACTAACTCGAGCACAATTCGAGGGGCTTGTCAGCTTCACCCCTTTAGCCAACTGGCCGGGAGTCATTGACTTCACTACTCGCTACAAGGGACAAAAGATAGGATTGAACTCAATGTAGGTGCTTTGACCTTTAAGGTGATGTTCGGGGTGAATTTTGAAGGGAATTTAATGTCTAGTGCCCTTAACCAACTGGTGGGGAGTCACCAATGGATCCCCGCTATAGGGACACCACACTAAACGTCTCAGCATTGCTTCCTACAACTAAGCTCAAGAGAAAGAGAGAAAAGAGAATATGGGTGCTTTCTTAGCATGTACAAGGAGTAAGGGGACAGAGTCGTACAATGAGGTGAGAGAAGTTGGTGCCTACGTATATCTGAGGGACCTAAATTATACCCATGGACTTTACGGGAAAGGGCCTTCCATTGAGAGCATGACTGAATGGTTTCATTCAATTATATACTATAAGCTTAGAACCCAGAAGCCTTAAAGTGGCCAAAATGCATTTAGATATGATTTGGTTTAAGAATTCTTCTTGTAAAGAATGCTAGAGTCCTATCAATTCTTCATGTAGTATGCAAAGTTAGCTCTTATTCTGTCTAGCCAAATGATGTATATCTCACATGTATTTTCCTTGTTTGAGGACAAGCAAAAGTCTAAGTTAGAGGGAGTGATGAGAGCTACAAAGCATTAGGCACTTGTATATTTTTCACATTTAGAAGCTTTCCTATCATAAGCGATTCTAAGTAATATTACTTCATGGTTTTGTCATATGAAAGGTTTGAAGGGCAGAAGAGGAAAATTAGGTTCAAGAGGCGAAGATTTGTCACATTGCCAAGTAAATAAGAAATAGCAGGACCTACTTGTTACAAAGAAGCGAGGTAATCGATGAAGCGGTGATAAGCCACTACAATGTCCGTGAGGAGCAAACGGCGCACCATGTACCTGCAACCGCCCAGGAGATAGATTTAGCATATCAAAGAAGCATTAGTCGCACAGAAGATCTGAGCCCACTACAAATGGGCACCGCTACGCCTAGCAACGTGCCCCCCGCAGGTCAAGGAAAGCCCATCCCAGTTCTGTGTGTAATCTGCCGAAATTTTAAAGAGAGATATAAAAAGAAAACAAAGGCTCAGATGAGTAAAGTCAACATAGTGCGGGGAGGTTCCAGAGCACAGAGGTTTTGGGATCGGAGGAAGGAGACGACTCGAGTGCTCGTGATCGAAGCATAAAGGGTGCACCTTAGGCTATTCCCTTCTCTAAACACTTCAAGATTTTGAATCTTTATGGCTATATTGATTTTCATTATGTTCTAGCTTTATTTCTGTGGTTTTAACGAGCCTCTACGCCTTGAACGGATTGATCACAATTTGTTTTCGTTTCAATATATATTTCTTCTACCGTTTACTTTTGTGCACTCTTATTTACATGGCGATATGTCTAGCCAAAGATTGGGCATGTTCTTGCTGGGAGTCTGAGATAGAGAGATGAGGACCCCTAAGGATATGATTAGAGCAACACCTAGTTAATCAATGAATAGAGATATTATCTCAGTTCTAGGCTCGCACTTAGGCTCGACATTTATGTGTTTAGAAGGCAGAGATGCAATACACCTATAGACCCTCAATTTCATTCCTAACACTTTGCATTATCCGAGATGGTGTCAAGGACCACCCATCGCTCTCATATACCATTAGGGCCTTTTAGGCCTAGTCCTGGTCCACAGCCTCAAAGGGCTTCAGATGTATCATTGACGCGTATGTAGTCTCACTTGGTGTCATCATGGCGATTTTTTTTAGTTATTGGCATCGCTCCATAGCAAATGGGGCCTCAGAACGCCCAAAATACCCCGAATTTTTATAATAAATTTTATTATACATATTCCGGTATGAATTGAGCAAAACTCGGTTTTTCCAGAAAATTGATAAATTGATAAAATATGAACAGAAATTGAAAGTGTGGCATATGATTAAACATTTTATGCTAAACATGGGAAAAATAGATCGGGCAACCCAAATGTTCCAAGTGAAATGGCAGATGGGAAAATTAGAAATGAGGCCTAAAGGCCTGTTGTTATAAAGAATAAAATGCTTAAGTGAATTTATGATAAATAAATGGCTAAAGGTGAATAATAGAGACTTAAATGAAATAATGGGTTTTTGAAGTTGGATCAGGTCTTAAGAGAAGGCGACTTAAGACCAAAAAAGATAAAAAAAAATGAGAAATGATAAAAAGTGTGTAGGTCAAACAAGGCCTTACACTTAAGTGGGTTTATAAATACAAAAAATGTGGTCTTAGGGCTCATTTGAAGAGCAAATCTCGTTTTTGAGGGAGAAAGGAAGGACAAAAGGGAGAAAATCTATGGTTTGCAAGGAGGAGTGGCTTTGGTTGGCTTTGCTTCCCATTTCAGTGTCTCCTATGAGACCAAGCAAGACAAGAAGAGATTCAAGAGGTATGTAAGATAAATCAGCACCCTAACCTAATTTTGATTCGATTTCATGAAAAGCCCCAACTCTTGAGGAAAATGGATTTTTATTGATACTAAACCAATTTTGGGTTGTTTCTGGTAGATTCCATGGTGGATTTGATATGGGATGAATTGGAGAAGATTTATGGAAGAAAATGAGAAAATGCTAACCCAAGACTTTTCGGGCAAAATCAGAAGCAGACTCTGCACCTACGAGGGTACCAAAGATGTGGATTAGAGGGGCAGGTTCCAGATCTGCACCGCCAAACCCAGAGATCGACATCGGGATCGGGCAAGAAAACCGGTACTGCACCACATAGCGGCATTCTGCATTCACCTTTCCACAGCCCCACTTTTTGCATATTATTTGCAATCGTAAGTCCCAGATTCATGCATCGATTGTTTAGGACCCTAAGAAATGATTAATGAGGATTCAAATAAGGATAGAATCTGAAAATGTACCGCATCTCGGCGAAGTTCGTCGCGTACTTAGTGTTCTAACCCAAGATCACATGGAGCTGTAAAGAACTTGTAATTCACTCAAAATTGCTTAAGAATTAATTATCCACTAAGAGTGCGGCGTGATCATATCGACTGTGTGACTCCGTGATGATCTCCTAACCTAGGACCGAGATCGAAGGGAAGGAAGCTAGATCCGACAGCTTCGCTTTGTTCTCTGACTCTATTCTTATTTCAAGTATTTTGGTAGTTTACCAAGTAACTATGAAATGAGGATGTGAATGAGTATATGAAATGAGTACATGAATGAGTATATGAAATAAGTACATGATCAGCATATCTTGAAAAGATAATACGGAAGTGAATATGGAATCAAGTGTGATATTTGGAAACCGAATGAATGTGAATGATGATAAAGACGGTTCATTAAACGAACCGGGCCATAAATGTGAATTGATTGATATGTCGAATGAACAAATTGACGGATGCAACTCCACATCCGTCACAAAGGCACCCCGGAATGTCCACGTCCTACCATGATTTGACCAATCGCAAGATCCGTCATGAGATGGCATATGGCATTGAAGAAATGTCCCGACTTGGCGGATGCACCAATCGGCATCCTCGTCTTGATGGCGTATGGCATTGGGGCGATACCACATGTCGTGGTGCACTAAACGGCATCCATCATGACGAGACCGAATAAGTGATACCATGTCGGGTACCTAAACGATCCACATGACGGAGACCGACAGTGATACCACATGCTCAGGTGCACTCAACAAAGATCCGTCATGATGGGAGAATCGAATTGTTAAATGTGTAAGACATTACCGAATGATAATAGCTACGGATTCATTAAACGAACCGTCGAAATGTGAATTGAATAATAAGGTGAAATAACCAACATCACGAGCATAAATGGGATTTTTGTGAGTATGCTTAAATCTTCATAAATTGAATTGTGAATTGAATTATTGCATTGAAAATGCATGTTGTGATATGATAAACGACTTGTAAATGAAAGCATGCGTATTGAATAGCATGAGTATATATGTTGATATATATTAGGCATGGTTTAATGTTAAATGCATGTCTGTTAAATTGAATATCGAATAGAATCGAGATGTAACCACTAAGCATGAAAATGCTTAGCGGTAGTTCATTCCATGTGCGTATCGAGGCAAAGAAAAAGAAGGCTGGAGATCGCAGCTACAGAGTCATAGAGAGAGCACGTATAAGCATATAATTCGCCATTTACATATCATCTCTTTGAACAAGTGGGACTTTGTAAACAAAAAGGGTTAAACTTTTGAACCTTCATTTTTGTGTGTATATTCCGAAATAAGATGAATGCCTTCTTTGTAAAAGTATTTTGTTAAATGTTTAAGTGGGTCTACCGACTGTAGCTGAATTTGTAAATGATTGCTGGGTTTGCCCCAAAGTCAAAACCGATTCGCAACGAAATGACATAATAAAATGTTTTAATAAGATAAATGAAAACGTTGGAGTAAACCAAATTCCGATTCCGATCCGTCATTCTGGCCGGGCCGGATCTGCCGCGACACTTTTGAAAAAGAAAATTTAATAAAACGAAAAATAAAAAGAATTAAAACGAGCGTCAGTCGGGGTTTTGGTTCGGACCAGCCATTCGGGTCGGACCGGGCTTGGGGGTCGCTACAGGGCCCCCCGAGGTTTTGGCTAAATCGGAGTTTATTGAAATATGTCAAATTCGGAGCACTTGAGCTTGTTTCGATTGTATCTCCCTTTTCTGAACTCAGAATCATGCGCCGTTTGTTTTTCTGGATTCCTTATTCGCCAAGGAGGTTTTTGTTAAAAATTCATAATTTTGTCAACCAATTAATTCAATTGGTTTGACTTGTTCGCCAGGCGCATTTATACAACACTGCTAAGATTTTAGCACTCCTCGCTTCAACCACATCTCCTCATCCAAACTTCTGGAATTGTGCAATCGCTTTTTTTCGCCCTTATTTTTTAGGGAACATTCTTTAAAAATTTCATAATTTTCCTCAATCGACTCGACTGGTTGGCATCCGGTTCAACCGGTTCGTTGGGCCAGCTTATGTGGAGCGTTGATTTTTGTGATTTTGGAGCCCAAATCCCATATGGATCATGCCTTCCATATGCTCTTGATCAGTCTTTAAGGTATTTTGGGTCCATTTTGGGCTTTGACTTGTTACATGCAGCCCACCATGAATCCATGTTGATACTTATAGGTGAAGCAAGCCGAAAACTTAAGATACAACCAGACGAAATAAGGAGGAGCAATGGGAAGCTCATTCGAGATCGATGGGGCTCTTTCCAAAGCTTGAAAGAGAGAAAAACGAAGAGGCTTTGATGGCTGGAGGTGGGAATCAGTATAAAAGGAGAGAAAGATTAGAATATGAGAGACCTTTGGGCACTTTTCCGGGCTCGGATGCACATTTACTGATTTTTTCGAATGCTTAGCTTGGATTTTTTTTCTGCGTTTTGTGGAAGAGGTAAGAAATAAACCCTAGCTCCACTCTATTCTTAAGGATATTCAATTAAAATTTTGAGGTTTTTCAACCATTTGAATCGGTTTTCATGCTCATGTGAGAGCCTGTCAATGGGCCAAGGGGCCCTAGTTTTAGAAACAACGGATTGTTTTGTTGGTTCTCACTCATCCAAGATGAGAATCACGCACCATTTGCTTTTTCTTAGTTTCTATTCTTAAGGGGGCATATGACCAAATTTAGGTTTTTCCCTCAACCATTTGAACTCTCCACGCTCATACATGAGAGTCGCTCATGAAGTTCAGCCTTCAAACAACAAGAGGCACTTTCTTGTTCGATCGCTTCTCACTCATCCGAGCTGAGAATCAATCACCGTTTATTTTGTTAGATTCCTGACTCCTTGAGGAAGGTTCTGACCAATTTTGAGAATTTTTCCCAATCGGCTCAACTAGTTAGGAAACCGGATCAGTTGGTTCATGAAGTTCAGTTTTCTAGAACAACAGTTAGGGGCACTTTTGTTTTGTTTGATTTACCAATTTCATTCGAGCTGAGAATCAATCACCGTTTGTTTTTTTGGATTTATGACTCTATGAGGAAAGTTCTAACAAGTTTTGGGATATTTTCTCAACTGGATGGACCAGTTGGTAAACCGAGCCATCCTGCCTACTGGGTTATGTTTTCTGAACAAATGCCAGGTAATTTTTGATTTTTTTTTTGTGGTTCTGCCTTCGTCCTCTCGAGTCATAATTGCACTCCGTTTGTTTTGGATTCCTGAATCTCTGAGGAAGGTTCTAAAAATTTTTGAGATCTTTTCTTAACCAGATGGACCGGTTGGAAAACCGAACCAACCTGCCTATCAGGGGTTCGTCTCTTGTCTTAAATGTTAGGGACTTTCATGGTTTTTGTGCCTTGCCTTGCTATTCTAGCTCCAATTGAACTCCGGGCTTTGTTTTTTTGGATTCCTGACTATGTAACGAAGGTTCTTTTGATCCTCTTCAACCGGTTGCACTGCTGAAAACCTGATCCGCCTGCTCATTAGGTTCTTTTTTTAGAAATAGCAGTTAGGGTACTTTGCATTGTTTGGGTTAGATCTCATTCATTTGATGTCAGAATTATACACTGTTTATTTTTTTTGTTTCCTTACTCTGTAAGGAATGTTCTGAAAATTTTTCATAATTGTTCTCAACCGGATCAACTAGTTGGGGAACTGGATCAGCCAGTTTGTTAGGTTTTGTAGGGGTCGTCCGATTTCAGTTTAATTGAAGCCCGTGACCTTTATGAGTCCAGCCCATTCACCTGCATCAGTGAGAGCCACGCTAGGGTCTGAAATGGGTTTAGTTCAGGTTAATGTGGTTCCATTTTGGATTCGTAAGAATTAGGGTCTATGCGGGTCAAAGGGTGGTTAGTTAAGCAATAGTAGTCTAGTGTTTTGTTGAGATCGATTCTTTGAGATGAATAGATGTGTTTGTATAGCTGGACAAGTATTGTAGCATCGATGAGTGGTTGAGATGCAATGTATGGTTTCTCCTGGCTTGCTTTGCTTTTGATATTTAATTTTGAGAACAATATGCCCGAAACGTGCGACTAACCTTTCCTACAACAGTTACAAGGACCACGTGTATGTGCTTAATGTCGGGTAAATGAATTTCACATGGATGCTTGTGTTTGAGGCCGCGCATGCTGCTTATGTTTTTTTGCTAATCCTTGATAAAGACGTGGGCCGTGGACCACAGTATCGTGCCATTTTCCTTTTGGTTGAGTGTTCTTAAGCATGCTAGATAATCGAATAGGGTTAAGGTGATCCAAGTCAGATATGTTTAGCCTAGGACTATCCGACCTTTGGACCCATATGCTCCTACATACCCAATTCACTAGTAGAGACCAGTTCGGCTCAGAGGGGTGCTACCTCATATGAGGTACCTTCCCGATAGGTAATCCGATCCCTGACCTGCAATCTGTTTTTCTGCATACCTTTTTTTTCATACTAGAATCCTTAGGTTTTGCTCTACTTGATTTTCCCCTTTATAAAATAAAATAAAAGTAAGTGGCGACTCCAGCAAAACTGCTCCTCCTCGGGGATGATTTCCAAAACCTCAAAATCAACCCACATTTTCTATTCATTTAAAAACGAGTCACGCCGGCCCGTGGATCGAGTAGGGTCCACAAAATGTCGACTCCACTAGGATCAACCTGCAATCTCCGGGGCTCTCATAAGAGTGACTGCGAACTTGAGTCAGCAGCCGAGTTACCATGGCTCTTCGATCAAGAAGCTTCAGGCATATAGATGACCGAAGGATCACACACTGATCAGCATTTTGCTTCGTGATTTGTGATTTGTTTCGATGCTCGTTGTCACTTGTTGGATTATAGCATGCTTTCCCATTATTGATTGGTATCTAGCTATGACATATGGGATTAGGCTTAGAGGATTAGAATGTGTGTAGATTTTGTGGTAGGTTTTCTCTTTATGCATGATTTTTTGCTGCATGACTACTCCTTCCTCGCATGACTCAGTTGTCGCCAGGTTTGTAGAGGGGCACGTGTGTATCCCCATCAATCATTAGTCTGTATCTGGCCATTCCTGATTGCTTATGTTGGTTTCAGAATCATTCCAATTGTTTTCCTTCACCAATCTAGGGTTTGCAACAGTGGTCTATATATCGTGATCGATGTTTTGGGAGCACTATGGAGATGACTGATAACCGAGCAATGAAGACTCGTATAGCCCCTGAGCTAGATTTATGGATAATTGTGTGGCCACAGTGTCACTGATTGTCGATTTATCATTGTTGTGATCTTAGCCGCATATCCCCTCAGGGGTACCGTCATCTAGCCTTAGGACTTGCCTTTTCTCTTGTTATATTGGTTTTGTACACCTTACTCCATGGGTATTACCATGTCGAATCCCGCCTCCGTAGCGTGAGCCACATATCAACAAATTAGTCATTGATGTCACATAGCTCATTCTCAGAGGATTTCATCATGGATTGCACATCGGGATTGATTTCCGATTGATAGTCACAGTGGACCGACTACCCTTCCTTTTGTAGGATTGTTGATCGAGACCAACCCGGGTTCCTGCAGCCTGATCCTAATCGAAGTTAGACTTGTTAGAGGATCAGATTCACACAACACTAGAGTGCATATCAAATCATAGAGATACATGACCCTAAAGATGCCACCGCTGGACCATTAGTCGAGATTACCGACACACCACACTTCAGATTGCCATATCGGGACTCAGACGCAGGATCACGGGCATCAGCCCAACCAATACCACTCGGGAGCACCTTATAGCACTTTACCGCAGACCTCCACCACCACCACCACCACCACCATCCGCGACCCACTGCATCAAGCAGATCATACAAGCCCACCTCCATTCACCATCACTGCTCAATCAACCCACTGGCCGGAGCATTGTACGCATGGTTGGGATCGAGACCACGCCACATTCTCGGCCAGAAATTCTACACCGACATTATTAATGACATCAAGCCCGTAGATCGATAGGGATTGAAATGAGATTGGTCTCATGCTCTTTGCGGAAGAGAGGTTGGGACTGACACGATGACCTTCAACACATGCCTTGTCAATAGAGTTCCGCATGCCTGACATCGAGAGGCACATCGGGATAGGGGCGTCTCCTGCATTCACTTCACAAATACAAGGTCATCGCTATGTGTGGGCATAGATTGGATGAGGACACAATGATCAGTTTTTCCTCTATCGCCTCACAGCCGTCGTCAGGGTTTGCATCATCGACCCTTCGAGGTGTAGAACATGAAATGATTTTGGGGATGTGAGTTTATCGACATTATTCTTTAATACCAGAGCGGACGATCCCGAGATAGGCTGGAGGCCTCAAAGTGAGGCCGATGAATCCTGGCCACTTCATTCATCTTCGTTGCAGGGAGAAGATTGTACAACCATAGATGTAATCTCGCAGCGATCGATCGCATGATTGTGCGCCCCTCAACCCCGCTTGCCAGCATCTCACAGCTTCCCAATGTGACAAGACTGATCATTGATTCAAGCCCCTATGGCATTTGAGGAGGGTATATCTAAAGGATTGCAGGCGCATTCTTCCTAGATCAAAGTGGAAGAAGCCAGTGGTCAAGACCTGCATCATTAGATGTTGTTACCATTTGATAGGACACAGGTCCCCACCGCTCACCCCCACATTTCAAAGGTCGTTGTGACACTCCCACCTGGATGATATAGCTGATCGCATGCACTGCCTAATTCTTCCAAGTCGGGCTAGGCCTACCATCTACATCCGCCACACACCAAGATATGCTGCTTACATGTGCCTGGGGAGGCCACATATGCAAGACACTCATCAAAGCAGTGATAGAGCACCGCTCCAACAAGGCCTACGTGCAAGCCACAACTATGGGGATGCCACTGAGCCGAAAGAGTCATAAAGATTGGTTAAAGGGGGTTTGATTGTTCCACTACCACCTAGACCACCACTACAACCTACCCCACCCGGATTCAGGACAAATCTTCACTGTGCCTATCATCAGAGAGCGGGTCATGATACAGATAGTTATGCAACATTGAGGCATGCTATTCAGGACTTGATTGATCAAGGTTTGGTTGGATTCGGGGATGCCCCGGAGTGACTACACTCTCGCTCCCCACTTATGAAACTAGAGTTGTACCTCCACCCCTGCGGTATACATTCGAACAGCTTCGGGGAATGAGATATTCATGACGGGACGGGGATGTAGAGGCCTCACCATCCGCTTGCATGCATCAGCTTTAGCAGATCCATGGTCGGCAGGGCTCCTGTGCTATTTATATTGATTCCGGGATGATGTTCCCGACAGATAAATGAGACGCTAATATACTTGTAGCATGTTCCGTCCATGACACCCTTCATTCGGAGGAGTATGGGCTAGTATATAGAGATGTTCAGATTATTATGAGGAGTGAGAGGGTAACTCAGCCTCCACCTGTTGATAGACCTTTTGCTAGCACCGATGCTAGAGATGAGATTCAAAGGGAGGATGATGATATTTTGTGATAGTTGCGCACCACTCAGGCCCGCATTTCCATTTGTGAGCTTATCGCCTCATATCGCACGCTTTCACATAAGACATTAATCGAGTTTCTGCCGATTAGGATCGAGCATCGCTACTACCCTGTAGGACCGGACCACTTTCTAACAAAGCAGGCTGGCAGCGCATAGCAAGGTTTTGAACAGAGGCGATTTACCACCGAGGATCGACCATGTTCGCCCTTTCTTGCTCATCATGTTGCTTTTGCTCGTGTCATGTGGTGTCGCCCGTCCTGCTGGACAATGGCTCCGCCTCAAACGCTTGTCCGTTACCGCTATCATGTTGGGATTTTCTACCCATCTGGATTTCAGTCGCGCACAGACTGTCAGAGCTTATGATAGGACTCAGAGGACAGTTATGGGTACACTCAGTACACATGTCATGATAGAGCCGATAAGATATTCTGTGTTTTTTCCGTGCTCCGAGATCGCCATCCTTAACCTACTCTCCGGGCCGCCCCTCGATTCATGAGGCGCAGTGTTATAAATTGCCTCACTTCATCAAGGTGAGTTCATACACGAGGGCATTATCATGATACAAATTCGATAAAGATATCATATTTCTTTCCGAGTCGTTGTTACAAATTAGCCAAAGAAGGACGACTCGGCACTTGATCGGGCTTGTTTTTTTATGAGGTCCAAAGCATAGTTTAGGAGGAAGACTGGATTGAGACACGGCACCTAAGGTCTTTCGACAAGACAACAACACTTTGGCACTAATAAGACGAAAGGCATGTCCCATATGCCCGCCAGATTTGTCACACCAAGAAGGGCTGCATGAGTTTGCTTTCACAATTGATCATGACATCCCATATGGATCTGGGTTACACTCCTCTTTCCGAGGATGATGCACCGACATGGCGATGCCGCGCCGAGACAGGTGAGCTCGCTGTTAGGTCCCGCCAATTATCCCCACCTCTTTCTTTTGACACTATGTCCGGGTTTGTCACCCGCTTTGATGACTTTTTTGATGATAATAATGACATGAGTATTTTTGAGTATTTGCCTATGTCACAGCATTTTCCTTTGATTGCACCACCAGCTCCCGCAACACATGAATGCAATGTTAATGATATAGGAGACACAGATGACCCACTAGGTGGTTAGTCAGAGTCTAATTCTGATACAGAGGACAGGAAAGTTACATCTGTTTCTGCAGCCGTAGTTGATAGATTTCGTGTACTGTGATCAGCCTGTGGAGATTAGATTGGCTCTTCCCCACTCCCGATGAGAGGAGTATATTGATCGAATTCGCCTGTGTTATACTGGATGTATTTTCATGGTCGTATGAGGACATGCCAGCTCAATCAATTCATAGTTCAAAGATCACTTGCCCATTTTGCCACATGCTAGGCCAATTAAGCAGAAATTGAGGAGACTCCACCCTCGATGGAGTCTGGTGTTAAGGGAGGGAGATTCAAGCAACTCTGTCAAGCCACGCGAATCGAGTATCCCGAGTGGCCGATAATGTCGCCCTTGTTCCCAAAAAGGATGGCAAGCAAGGTTAGAGTTTAGGCAGGATCTTTGAGATTTGAATAAGGCCAAATTTATGATGATTTTCCTCCACATCGAGAGATATGCGTTAGTCGACAAAGACTACAAGACCTATGTTGCCCTTCACGGATGGGTTTTCTGTGCATAATCAAATTTAATGGCTCTGAGGATATGGAGAAGATAGACCCTTCATCACCAAAGTAGGCAATTTTACTACCATCGGTCAGCGCCATTTGGGTTGAAAATACAGGGCCACCTATCAAAGGGTCGCTACTACTTCATTCCATGACACGATGCATGTGAGATGTCGAGGTATGCGGATGACATGATAGCAAGTCCTAAGGCAGGCGATCACTTAGTAGCATTATTAGATTCTTCGAGAGGATAAAAATGGGCCCGACAGATCAATCCCAAGAGCGCAACTGGGGGTAACTTCGGGAAATTGGTCAGTCACATTGTTAGTGAGCGCAGTATAGAGGTTGATCCAAAAAAGATCTAAGCCATACTTGACATGCCCGCTCTGAGGATTGAGAAAGAGATCATAGGCTTTTTTGGCATACTACAGTATATCAGTCGTTTCATTGCTAGACTGACAAACATATGCGAGCCTATCTTTCGTCTTCTAAGAAAGAACCAGCCTACGGTTTGGAATGATGATTTGGCACATTTTGAGTAGAAAATATGAGTGCGCTTATTTTCTCCCGCTTTGGGCTCCCACATCGAGGTGGACCCTCGTCGATATTTTTCAATTTCGTGACATAACTGGGATGCATGTCAAGCTCACCGATGATTCGTGATGTCGAATACGAAAAGTAAATACATTATGATCGAGCCTTTCATAGCATTAGCTCAGCTACCAGGAGACTTAGCACTATGTGACAAAGTATTCCATACTTTTAGTCTCGATTGATCCATCGAGATATTTGTTCGATCGACCTGCTGACTGCAGACTCATGAGATGGTTGGCATGATGTGAGTTTGATATCTTAATGTCACACATAAATCAATAAAGGGAAGCATTGTTGCAGATCATCTGGCTTCTTTGCTAGTATCCAATGATAGACCAATTGACAATGATTTCCCTGATGAGCAATTTGTTTCAATGACCAAAGACACAGATGGCAATGTACTTGATGGTGCTTCAATCGGGCCAGGTTCGTTTGGGTATCTTATCGATATATCACCAATGGGTGATCACATTCCCATCAGCTTTGCTTAGTATTTTCCGATCATCACCTAAGACGAATAACATTGTTGAAAATGCAGGTATGCATTACAGGTCTAGAGATCAATGATTCGCATTAGATACTGGAGATCCATGGGGACTCCTTACTTAGTTATACAAACATACCCAGGTATACGGAGGACTCGAGACGGTAGCTCAAGCCCTACAATGCTTACTTAGGACCTACTGGCAGATTCACGAGCCGAGATATACATGGCACTTGCCTAGTTAGGAACGCTTGTCGATGCCTTAGCCAATTTTGGCTTTATGGTCGAGATTCCTACGGGAGTGGACTGTAGACCACTAATGGACAGACCAAAGGTCCACACCCGCTTTCTGTTGTTTGATTGAAGATATTGAGAATTAGATGAACTACCGGTATCAAGGATATTTATCATTGTCATGGCGTTTACCTGCAGTCACCGCATTAAGGATAAGAGAGAACACATAGACATTTGGCCACCAGATTTGTTGTTTGTGGGGATGCACTGTATAGGAGATCACCCGATGGCCTGTTATTATTATGTCCACCACACCCCAGACGAGGATGAGAGGTTCATGTTTCAGTCTCGTGGGCCTGACATGGGAGGCCACATGCTAGCACGAAGATCATGAGGACTGCTACTTTTGAAGCTGACTATGGAGACAGATTGTTGCCAAACACAGATGTCATAGTGTCGATGCACTGGGACTCGATACACGTGCCACTTAAGCCGCATGCACCACATCCCTCGGGGTCAGTTTTCGAGATACATTGAGACATTGGCGATTCACCCAAGTCTTCCAGCCAAGTATGAGTACATCCCGTTGTTATTGATTATTTCACCAAGTGGGTGGAGTCGCTTTTACGCCTAAACTGACACGACCAAGGTGGCCAAATTCATTAGATCTCACATTATCTACCGATATGGGGTCCCCATGAGTCGATCTCGCATAGGAGCGTATTTCAGCGCGATACACCGGTCCAAGAGTATGGTATTCAACATCATCGAACATTCGCATACAGGCGCACTAATGGCACGCTTGAGGCCACAAATAAGAATATCAAGAGGATTTTGAGAAAGATGGTCGAGACTTCTGTGATTTGGGTCGTAGAGTCTTCTTTAGACATGATGATTACGGGCTTATCGTACATCTTTTCGCACTTACCGTGGTTATACCTTACTTCTCGGGTAGGCAGATATGAGGCAAGGTCAGTCATGAAATTGAGATGGATCCCCAAGAGTAGAATTACATCGACATTCAGACTTAGAGTAGCTCAAGCCCCGCGAGCACCACTTAGCCTTCTTGGATGAGAGGAGATCGAGGGCAGATCATGTTCAGTTTATCATAGGAAAATGACTCGTGTATCTAAAGAGGGTTGGGCCTGTGAAATCTAAAGAGGTGACCTAATCTTGAAATTCCTTCTTGGGATTGATCAACCGCACTGCAGGCAAGTTTAGAACAGTCAGAGAGGGCCTTATGTCACAAGATCTAACTCAGCAGGGTACGCCGGTCAACATGATTGATGGAAAATCGCTTTACTGAGCCACTGTGGATCGAAGAGGTTTTACGCTGAGATCATGGTTAGAGGACGGGTGGCCATCATTTTGAGGCTTATATTCCTATTGCACACCTATACATTGATATATCCTATTGCTAGCCCCTTTCGTTTTATGCGGTTTCAGACATGGCCTATTCTTTCATTCAAATTCCTGCATACTTTTCTCGACTCCGGGTCGTGGGGGCCCGCTCTTTGTGCTTTTATTTATTAATTGGATCCGTGAGCATTATGAAAGAATCAGGTCATTCTTCATTTGTTCTTCTCGCATCATTGCTTTCTTTTCTTCTCCATTTTGCATCTTCACACCGTCTGCCTTTGAGTCTAGTTTCTATCATCTCTATTTGTTTCACTTTTTTCTTCTTTTCTGTGATGATGACGTGCTTTCATCCTAGAGCTACCAGTAAGGTTTGTCACACCCTTCGTTCCGCCTATAGGTTTTGATTCGGGATTCTTAGGTCGAGGGGACCATTTGGGATTGAGGTTTGAGGTTCTTTTGGTTGATCAGGTTAGCATGGCATTCGGGCCCAGATCGTGGTTCTGCAAAAAAATAAAATAAATAAAATTGTGTTTGTTCGTATTTTAATATACTGAGACACGTGAGGTCATTCAGTTCAAGAGATTTATTATTCTCCGAAAGTCAAGAGAGCATTGTACGATCTTTCTCCATGGATCTAGGTACACATTAGAATGAGATCTGGGGTTGCTTCGCACTCAGGTCCAGATCAATACTTGCATCACCACTCCATCTTATAGTTGGACTTGCTCGGCCTCTAGCAATTGTAGGATGAGTTGTTCATCATGGTCACACACGCAGATTTGCATCCTCACGACTTATTTCTTCATTTTTTTTTGTGCTTTATCCATTCATCATTTGTCTTATCCCCTCCACCTTCTGTACCTTTTTTGATCATCTCGCTTCTGGGCTAAATATGTCCTTTGGTGCACTTCACTTTGTATTTTAACATTGTCTATTCTAGATGTTGGTTAAGTCACTCTCGCTTCACATGATTCTTTGATATTTGACATTGCCGATAGGGCTTAGCAATATTTATCGGGTATTTGGGCCTTTATTTCCATCATGTCATTCACTCCTTACCCTAGCCTACATTATCGGTCCGGAAGTTGTAGACCACCCCGAGACCATGAGACTTCGTAACATATTTCAAGCATTTTATCTCGACAAGTTATGTCTACCGGATGATACTGATGCTCTGCTGTGTCTCTCGTTTTGGGAGTATCAAGGGTCACATATTGCTTCTCCATTCAATTTACTTGCATCAAGTCCATGATCAGGTATAGATGATACAGAGAATTGGGATCGTTGATAGCCCATTAGCTTGATGCTTTGACACATTCACATTGGGGCATACCCCCATTATTTCATGTTGTCTTTGTCTCTTACGCATGTACACTGGCAGCCCATTTCGCCTAGAGATATTTTAGCATTAAAGTTTGAGTATGCTCCACATGCAGCTGGGTTTCTTCATATAGCAGAGTGCTTCTAAAGGCTAGTTTGAGGTCAGATTCACTCATATTCACAACTCAAATAGGGTGCAAGCCACGCACCCTATATAATGCTCACTGCTTGTCTGCATTATTAGGTCTTCGTAAATTTATTTCGCAGTCTTTCATCGAGGCACTTGCATATCGAGTGTGTAATACTCATAGGGCATACCCTATATCGCTTAGGATATTGATGTTGTGGAATAAAAATGGATGATTTTTCATGAATGAATGATCGTGATGTTCAGAGCTCGACTTCACCACATGTGCGCTTATGGATTTCGACATGGCATTGATAATTGATTGGGCATACCTCTTTCACCCTTGGTCACATTTGTGAGATTTTCTACAAGGGCATACCCCCTTATTTTCGCCTTGTTATTAAGTTCTGGTTTCTCGCTTTATCATTCAGGTTATTTTATTTTAATACAATTAGTACATCCTCTTTGCATACATCAAGTGATTGTGTTTTTAGATTCGCTGTCTAGTTGATTGTTTGGCGCACCCTAGACGTCATACTAGGGCCTACCCCTTTTCCTTGAGTTTGTTTACTTTGTTTAGCTTGTTTTGGGTTCTCCAGCATCTCACCCGGATTCCATTTTCTCAGACTCACCCGTATCCTACCTTCCCAGATCAACTGATTTTGACATCTTTCTCAGATTCTTCTGATCCCACCTTCCTGCATCGCCCAGATTTCACTCTTCCCAAGACTCCTCCGCATTCTACCCATTCTCAAGAGACTCACCCAAACCCTCCCAGACTCGCCCGAATCCCACCTTCTAAGATCACCAGATTTCTACTCTTTCTAAGACTACCGATCCCACCTTCCCAGATCATCCTGATCCCACCTTCTTGTACTGCCAGATTTCTACTTTTCTGAATCCTGCCCTGACTCCACCCCTTCCCGACACTCGCCTGCCCCTTCCTCCCACTCGCCTTGATTTTGACCCTTCCGACACCCTGCCCATATTCCCACCCTTTCTAAGATCACTGATTCCACATTTTCTAAGACTCACCCGATTCTACACCCTTCCTGTGACTCCCTATTCCACCTTTCCCGGCACTCACCCCGATTTTACCCTTTCTAAGATTGTTCTGATTCCACATTTCCCAAAGGATCATTCCTGATTCTACCATTCCTAAGATCATCCTGACCTTCCTCCCAAGATTTGCCCGGATTCCACATTTCTGGCACTCACCCGAATTCTACCCTTTCCCAATACTCACCTGCACTCTTCTCCCAAGATCACCCTGATTCCACCTTCCGACTACTCTTCCTGATTTCCACTTTTTCAAGACTTGCCCTGATTCAAGACTTTCCCAGACCCTCGATTCTACTCTTTCCTGACTCAGCCGACCTCTACCTTTTCCAAAGATTTTAACGGATCCACCCTCTCCAAAGATCGCCCGATTCACATTTCCTAAGACTCACCCTGACCCTTCTGCACTCCCGATTCCACCTTTCCCGGCACCTCACGGATTCTACCTTTCCTCGGTACCACCCAGATCCAACCTTTTCGGTGCTCGGGCCTCATCTTTCCAGCTTGCCATGATTCTTTACTATCTTTTCCTAAGATCATGTTCGACTTTCATCATCTCCTAGACGCCTCGACCACTATCTTTTCAAAGATCGTGTCTGATCACTCATCTTCCCGTGATCGATCTGGTTTTCAAGTCTCAATCGGCGACTGCTCCGTTAATTTCAAGCATTTCAAAAAGTGGATAAAATTATTTGGTCATCCGGGTTCTTCACTGTGAGTTCATTTCACTCTTGCATCGCTTGCACTCTCGCACCCACGATTCACCTGCCCATTCACTTAATCAAGAGGCATATTTGCATCAATTTTGTCCTCAGCACTGCATTTATCCTATGGTGTCACACTCACCCATCAGCTTTCATATAATTCATTAAAATTTTTAGCCTAGTCCGTCTCTGCTCTGTGGGCTTGTACGTGGGGTCCATTGGAATGCGTATGTAGTTCACTTCGAGTGTCATTGTGGCATTTTTTTACTGATAGCATCGTGCCATATAGGAAGCAAATGGGCCCCGAGGTTTCGGGGTTCTCAATAGGAGTTTATCGGAGTACGCCAAATCTTGTTAATTTTGAGCTTGTTTTGACTAGGACTTCCTCATCCGAACAAGAATCATGCGCCGTTTGTTTTGTTGGATTCCTTATTCGCCAAGGAGATTTTTGTTAAAAATTCATAATTTTTTTCAACCTTTTCTACCTTGGTTTGATCAGTTCATCGTGCGCATATACACACTTTTTTAAAGGATTTTGGCAAGCACCTTTGTTTCTGATCATATCTCCTCATCCAAACTTGGAATTGTAATATTAATCGTTTTTTGGTCTCCTTATTTTTCAGGGAACATTCTTTAAAAATTTCATAATTTTCCTCAATCGACTCGACTGGTTGGCATCCGGTTCAACCGGTTCGTTGGGCTAGCTTATGTGGAGCGCTGATTTTTATGATTTTGGAGCCCAAATCCCATATGGATCATGCCCATATGCTCTAGATCGGTCTTGGGCAGTATTTTGGGTCCATTTTGGGCTTTGGCTTAAGTTACATGCAGCCCACCATGAATCCATGTTGATATTTCAGGTGAAGCAAGCCGAAACTTAAGATAGTCACTGCATGGAAAACAGAAGTAGGGAGTGCATGGGGAAGTCGATTCGAGATCGATGGGGCTCTTCAAAGCTTGAAAGAGAGAAAACGAAGAGGCTTTGATGGCCGGGAGGTAAATCGCATAAAAGAGAGAAGATTAGAATATGAGGAGACCTTGGGCAACTTTTCCAAGCTCTGATGCACATTTTATCATTTTTCGAATGCTTAGCTTGAATTTTTTTTCTGCATTTTGTGGAAGAGGTAAGAACTAAACCCTAGCTCCACTTATTCTTAAGGGATATTCTCTGACCACCAGGTTTTTCCTCAACATTTGAACCGTTTTCACGCTCATACATGAGAGCCAGTCACGCTTTTGTCAAGGGCCCTAGTTTTAGAAAACAACGGATTGTTCTGGCTTGGTTCACTCATCCGAAACAGAATCAGCGCACCGTTTATTTTTTTTGGTTTCTATTATGCATAGGATATTCTGACCAAATTTAGGTTTTTCCTCAACTATTTGAATCGGTTTTCATGCTCATACATGAGAGCCTAAGCCAACAGCTTTTCTCACTGCGCCTTGCTTTAGAAAACAATGGATTGTTTCGTTGGTTCTTAGCTCATCTCGAGATGAGAATCAATCACCGCTTATTTTAGATTCTCGACTTCGAGGCTGGGTTTTGACCAATTTTGAGAATTGTTCCAAACCGCTCAACACCGGGTTGGGAAACCTACCGCTGGTGTTCAGAAGTCTCGCCTCTAGAACAATTGTTACTGCTTTTGTTTGGACCTCTTCTCACCATATCCGAGCCGAGAATCAATCACCGTTTGTTTTAGACTCTGACTTCGAGGAAGGTTCTGGCCAATTTGAGAATTGTTCCCAACCGGATCAACTGGTTAGGAAACCGGATCAGTTGGTTCATGAAGTTTAGTTTTCTAGAACGGCAGTTAGGGCACTTTGCCTTGTTTGGATCAGTTCTCACTCATCCGATCTGAGAATCAATCATCGTTTATTTTTTTGGATTTCTGAATCTTTGACAAAAGTTCTGACAAGTTTTGAGATTTTTTCTCAATCGGCTAGACCGGTTGGGAAATCGAATCAGCTGGTTCATTGGGTTTTGTTTTCTGGAACAACAGTTTGGGTACTTTGCTTTGTTTGTGTTGGTTCTTGGTCATTCGGAGTTGGAATTGAACTGCTTGTTTTTTGGACCTCGACTCAGGAGAAGGTTCAAAATTTTGAGCTATATTTTCAAACTCGACAGATGGCTGGGAACCAAACCAACCCCGCCTATCAATCTGCTTTGTCTAACAGCAATTTGGGTACTTGCTTTGTTCAGGTTTCATTTCACATTCTGAGTCGAATGGCACTCGTTTGTTTTTCGATTCTGGACTGTGTAAGGAAGGTTCTGAAAAATTATGAGAACCTCTTCAACCTAGATGTATCATTGGAAAACCTGATCCGGTTCATTAGGTTCTTTTTAGCCAGCGCTTAGGGTACTATGCATCGCTTCGTTGGACCATTCATTCTGGTATCGAATTGTACACCGCTTGTTTTGGTTTCCTTCTCCGTAAGGAATGTTATGAAAATTTTCATAATCGTTTCACCCTGATCGACGTCGGGGAACTGTGACCCACTTTGTCACTGCCTTTTGTGTGGGCCATCCGGCTTCCATGACCAAGTACTGACCTTTTATGAGTCCAAATTTATCTACCCAAATCAGTGTGTGGCTACGTTTTTAGGGTCTGAAATGGGGTTTAGTTCAAGTTAATGTGGTTCCATTTTGGATTCGTAAGAATTGTGGTCTATGCGTGGGTCAGTAGGTGGTTAGTTAAGCAATAGTAGTCTAGTTTTTGTCGAGACCGGGATTCGAGATGAATAGACGTGTTTGTATAGATGGACAAGTGTCAGAGCATCAGAGTGCCAGATGCAATGTATATTTCTCCCCGGCTTTCTTTGCTTTTGATATTTAATTTTGAGAATAGTATGCCTCAAACGCGGTAACTAACCTTCATAACATGGCTAAGGACCACAGTATGTGCTTTAATTGTCGGGTAAATGAATTTCACATGGATGATTTGTGTTTGAGTGTCATGCATGCTTATGTTTTTACAACCTTGATAGCACGTGGCTGTGGGACCACAGGTATGCACCATTTTCCCTTTTGGTTGAGTGTTCTTAAGCATGCTAGATACCAATTAGGTTAGTGTGATCCAAGTTGTATGTTTAGCCTAGGAGACTATCTTATCTTTGACCCATATGCTCCCACATACCCAATTCACTAGACTGCTCGGTCCAGAGGGGGTGCTACTCATGAGCAGGTACCTTCCTATAAGTAATCTGATCCCCTAACTGCACCTAGTTTTCGCAGACCCTTTTTTTTTTTCATAATCGAGTCCTGTGGGCTTGTTCTTGATTTTCCCCTTATAAAAATAAAAATAAAAGTAAGTGGCCACTTCAAAGCAAACCTGTTCTCCTGGACGGATTTTCCAAAACTCGAAAATCAACCCACATTTTCTTCATTTAAAAGCCGCCGTGCCTGCTATCGATCGTAGGGTCCACAACACGCCACAAGAGAGGCAATTATTGCTCGAGAGAGAATTGTTTGGGTGTTGAGGGTGGCATAACATGCAAAAAGCAAAGGAAAAACAAAACATCTCAACAAAAACTCATTCAAGGACCCCTTGGGGCATCAAATATGGTCTCATAAACAAAGAGAGGGGTGCTGATTACCTCAGTGGCTCCGCTTTCTAAAAACCGAACTAGGTCTGGGCGCCTTTGACCGATGAGAACCAAGTCCCAGTTCGCCTAATCCGCATCCACACAAAGAGTAGCCAATAAACCTCTAAGGCAATCTGCCCCGCATCGGGTCCTTAGTGCTAGCCAAGTCCCGATCCAAAGAGGGAGCCAAAACCCAGGTCTCTCAAAATCTCTAGAACACTTCTTAGAAAAATAAGAGAACTAAATTTGGCTTGGTGTGTTCTCACAACCACCACTTGTCTCCCTTAGGGTTTTCCATAATGTTGCTTTTATAGAAAAACCCTAACTTATGAAATTACCAAAATACCCCTCACCGTAAGTGATGATAGGCTACACGCATCCCTATGCATTATGGCGTGTTCCTTCACGGCCCTAAGCTGAGGAACTAGCCTAAGCCTGTTATCTCTTTAAGTGAGGGCTTTCGAACCCGGGATTCTACTAATCCCATGACATTCCATTCTCGAATCCCCCAAGACATGATCACATTCAACCGTTTACATCACCAACACGTCTAAGTGTGATCCATTAGGTCTCCAAGAGCAGTTGGCCACTTGATTCAACTATTGAATTGCTGTCATGAGTGGAACTCTAAACAACACATCATGTCCCCAATTGATCTGAGTCAATGGTTCACCGCACAAATTCTCCATATACAAATACTATGCAACTTGCCTTTTCACCCATTCTATACCCCACTCTGGGCTCGTGAGCATGGTCAATGTAGCTCCCACTAAACTGGCTATGCCACATCCAACCCAAGTGATATTAGATCTTGTCCCAGACCATTACTTCCTCATCACTGGCACTATATTCTTCATGGCATTTCCACTATACACAAAGATTCAAGAATGATTCGACAAGAGCCAGTAGGCATACCCTCCTTATTAGAGTGGTGAATCCTTTGTTGGTTACTCAATTACCTTTGAACACCTCAGGCTATCCCCGACTATCATCCAAAAAGTTTAATTCTGGCGAGGCAACATGGATCGACGGTCAAAGTGCACCAGCATCCAAGACATCCCGAGCACTCAAGTCTAAAGATGATACACATTACATGAGACAATCATCTACATTTAAATAGATGATCCATATGATTGTTCTGCTGATATTAGGTCTCCTCGATGTACTTAGCGACTCTTGAAGAAGCATCCATATGTCAACCATCAACTCAAGCAGATCATAGTTTATAAGATCACCGCTTGATCCATAACTAGTTATATGATATGTGCTAGTATGTTTAGACTCAACTATGTCCGCTTCCTCGTTGATCCTATGACTATGGATAATTTAGACATTAACATAATTGCAATATGATAGGGAATCTAGTATCATGATCCCACTATGATTTCATGTTATGTTAAGTGTCATAGACTTCATTAATTCGATTAAAGATCTATATCAATTCAACAGAAGAATATTTCTGTAAATTAATGAAGAAGTCTTTCATATTGGGGCCAATATGTAGTGCATTAATGAAGAGGCCTTTCATATTACAAATACAGGTGCAGACAATAAGTGTTAAGGGCGATTGTTTTAGAGATACTTGAACAGAATATTCAGAGTGTATGATCAACCCATCAGAGCTACCGGGTATAATCGAATGAATAATTCATCTAGGTTGCAAACCCAATGAGTAGTAAGTGAAGGCAAACCCTAGTTTTCATTAATTGGTTTAGTAAACAATTTTAGGATTAGTTTTTCTTTTTGCCTTATTTTGCCAGACCATTACAATTCAGTCCGTATAATGAGTTCAATATACTAACACGACTCTCCTCTGTGTAGACGATATACTTGACTAGCCATTATACTACATAAACTCAATGCGTATACTTGTGCGAACGGGCTTATATTTTCACATCAATTTATATACCTATTTAGCGCCTGTCAAGTTTTGGCACCTTTGGATATTTGTTGAACATTTACTTTGAATGATTCCCCGAACGACATGTTTTTAGACGTATATTTCAAGTGATGCTATATTCTCGGGCCTCGAGGTCATAAGGCGAATGGTTTATTTATTGTGATTGTGACGAGCTTAATAAAAAACCAAAACCCATTTTCCTGAATTGTGGCCAAAAGCCTACTTTACTTGACTCCCCTCATCTCTTAGATCCCCTTAGCTCTTAGATCCCCTTCCATTGAGTTATAGTCTACTATGTGTCGTAGTTGCAACCATACTCACTTCCGACATCAACATCGTGCTGTCATAGTCCTCAATCATCGCTTTAGGTCAGTCGTGACCATAGAGTATTGTGGTCGCGACCATAAAACGCTATGGTCGCGACCATAAAACACTATGGTCACGACCACACGACAAAGTACCTCATACAGGGTGTTGTGGTCGCGACCAAGGTCGTGACCACTCAAGTAAAGATCGTCCACGTATCGTCAGTAGAACACATTGTAAAATGCTAAAAACAGTGTGTTGTGGTCTCGACCTTAGAATACTGTGGTCACAACCATAAATTGTTGTGGTCGAGACCATGAAATACTATGGTCACGACCATGACTGCAACTTGCATAACTTCTTCATTTCTCGTCCAAATTGCTTAATTTTTGTTTTGCTTTCTTCATTTCTAACCCTTGTATTTGAATGTGCAGTAGATACAAAGCCCACTTTCCTTTTCTCCAATAAGGGTTTATTTCCTCAATCTAAGAGTGATCCTAGGATCTTTCCATTCTTCGTCTTAAAGTATTATAATAACCTTCATGAACTTGTCCAGTGTTCTATTTTGGGAAATATGTACCTAGTGGCCTAGAGGCCTACCTTTATTCACTTGATATTTCCTCCCTATTTCAATCTTGATGTGTCAAAAGTCTTCCTTGGGGAATCCGCAGGAATCTCAAGAAGCTCAGGTTTTTAAGTGAAGTGGCCAAAGGCCAACTGCCTCAAATCCTATCTTGGAACTAGTCTCATACCTATTTCTCCAATGACCTCAATAGTCCTGGAACCTATCTAGAAAGGGAATAAGAACACCCTTGGAGAAATCAATGTGCTGATGAATGCAATGGCCAAGAAGTCACTTTATCACTAGATCATCCCATATTTCTCCAATCCTAAAGTGGTCATGGAACCTACCTTTGGAGAATTGATGACACAACAAGCCCATTCATGGGGAAAAGCCTTTATTTAGGATCAATAGGGATCACAAAGCCTACTTTAAACTTCCAATCAAAGATCGTATCTACTTCCCCATGTTTAAAGTGACCATATTCATAAAACAATGAGGGTATAACAAGTATGACATTGGGGAATACAAAAGGTTGAGTAGTGAGTAGCCAAAATAACTTACTTTATCACTCAAAGTAACTACTATAAATAGTTTCCCCAATCAAAAAATGGTCAATGGGACCTACTTATGCTTGTTATTCCCTCATTCCCTACCTTAGTTTTTCTTAGTGACTAAAGATTTCACATCAGGTGGGAAAGTATTTCTTGAGGTACTTCCCATTGATGAACCTTTTGTGTGGCTCCCCTTCAAGACTTGATAGCCAGTAGGCATTTTCGAGCAGTACTTGATGAACCTTTAATGGTCCCAATCTGGGGCTAGAGACCATTTCCCCACTCCTTTGTCTTTAGGAATGTATAGGCAAGACCACCTTCCAAACAAGCTCCCCTTCATCAAAACTCTTTCTTATGACCCACTTATTGTAGGCCCGAGCCACTTATTTTTTTTTTTAGATCATGATGTGGTCGAGTGCTTATAATCTCTTCCCATCCAATGCCTCAAGTTCCATCATCATGGCCTCACTGTATTCTTAAGGATTAAGGCCATTCTACCTGGATACCCTTAAAGAAGGAACTACCACTTCCATTTGAAGCATTGCATCCTACCCATATGTTAGAGAATAAGGACTACCCCATAGACCCCTTTAGAAGTCTTATGTCTACAAGGTCTCAGATAAATTATGACAATCTCTAGGATCATCCTCCAAAGATTCTCTAGGATACTTATCAACACCTTATTGTAAGATTCGTCACTATTTTCTCGTGGTATAAAGGGAGTGGATTTGATGAGTTGAATGTCATAGTCCTTGAAAAAATAAGTTATCTCATACCTAGTGAACATGGTGTCTTGGTCAGTTGTAATGGACTGAAGAATTCCAAATATATGAATGATATGCTCCTTGATGAATTGGATCACATCTTTCTGCTCTACCTTCTTCAAGGATACCGCCTCCACTCATTTAGTGAAGTAGTTTGTAGAAACTAATATTAAGTTGTGTCCCTTTGATGAAGTTGGGTAGATTTTCCCAATTAAGTCCATTGCCCATCCTTTGAAAGACCATGGTTTCACAATTGAGTGGAGTTCCATAGTAGGGATCCTATGTATGCTACCATACTTTTGACATTGTTGGCAGCCCTTGGAATAATTGATGCAGTCACTTAAGTTGGTTGGCCAAGAATAGCCATTTCTCCAAATCAGCCATCGCATTTATATCCCGGCTTGATGGGCTCCACAGACCCCTTCATGAACTTGCTTCATCAATTCCATGTTGTCACGTGAAGGATAAGATCCGAAAGCAAGAACTCCATCAAGTCCTTTTGTACAATTTCTCCATTACGACAAAGTTCTATGATTTAGCTTTCATCCTACGTGGGAACTTTGTCTATTAGATCTTCTAAATACTTCCGATCTTAATTTCCTCCAACACTTCTCGCAACATTTGCATTTGTACTGACGACTTCTAATTTGATTCCCCTTTCATAAATTGAGGGGTGATTCTTCTTGCCTATGACAATGAGCTTATGAGTCAATTCTTCACTCATCTTCACACCTGAGGCTACTTGTGCCAACTCATATGCTTCCCAACTAGATTCCCTAGGCTCATATTCAAAATCCACAGAGTGGAAAGAATCTAACAATTGAGTAGAAGCTGTGTAATAAGGAGCTAGCAGTACACTGTTGCATTTATATTCCTCTATTAGCTATCGAAGCACTAATTGAGAGTCCCCAATGATTTGAACCTCTTGAGCTCCAGGTTCCAACAATATCTCCAAACCGATCACTAAAGCCTCATATTCAGCTTGATTATTAGTGCACTTGAAGGCCAAGTTGAAAGATATGGTAGTCTTTATCCCTTTTATTGAGATGATTACTATCCCAACTCCAACGGAATTCTCCATGCTAGAGACATCAAACTTAAGAACCCAAGGCCGTCTTTCTACTTCATATATCCCTAATTCCATATCCTTTTCTGGTTTGATTTTCTAATGAAGGATGATCAGCTAGAAAGTTAAGTAAAGCTTGTCCCTTGACTTATTTCTATGGAAAATAGACCATGGTGAACTCTGACAAAGCAAGGGACCATTTCCCGATTCTTCCAATGATTAAGGGTCTGTTTAGCATGTATTTCATCAAGTCGGTTTAAGAGACCACATACACTTGAGACTTGATCAAGTAATGTCTAAATTTCGTACATGCAAAGTATAAGGCCAAACACAACTTCTCGATGGGTGTATACCTTGTTTCTGCTGAATTTAGGACCCTACTCAAATAGTAAATAGCCTGTTCATGGCCTTCAACATTATTTTATGCCAAAAGGCATCCTATAGACTCTTTTGCAGCTGATAGATAGAGTTTGAGTGGTCGAATTTCAGGGTGGCATTAAAACATGTGGCTTAGAAAGGCAGCCTTTGATTCCATCAAAAGTTGTCTAATGTCGTTCTCCCATTTAAAACTTTCCTAATTTTTTAGCTTGATTAGGTAAGAGAACAATTTTAGTCTTCCTTGTTTGATTAGAGATGAAATCTCCAATGAAGACATCAATCTGAAGAACTTCAAAGTTCTTATTTCAGAGGAGCCATTTGAAATGATGGCCTTCATGGAGCTTAATCCACTTCAATTCCTACAGAACCAAACCCCAAAAATTCGGCTTGAATTCAAAAGCACATTTGAGGATTGAGTTTTAGTAGTTGAGAGTCTCATCCTTCAAACTTTTCCTAAATGATTCACATGTTCGAATTTAATCTTCTTTTATTTAATCACAATGTCATCGAAGAATCTATACATGGTGGCTTAAATATATCGCAGGATGGCATCATATAATTCTTGTAAAGCTTTCACCGCACGTCTTCAAACCAAAGGCATGACTAGCCATTCATACGCCCTAGCGTGTCCGCAACATCTAGTAGTGCTTCCAGATATATCATCAACAACGATTAGTGGTTCGTTTATACCCATAAAATCGGCCTGCTTTGAAGGACAATAACTCATTATTTGCGTGAATCAACTAACATGGACAAAACAATATGTGGCATTAAGCATACATGTCTTTAAGAGTGGCAAGATTTAACTCCTAAAGCTCCACATAAACTCTTAAATTTCCCATTCTTTTCATCACATGGACATCAAGGCTTTGGTTAATCCACCGCACATGCCTAAGGATGAATTTGAATTTCCAAAAGCTCAACTTTCTCTCTTTCACCTTCAACTCTACCTTCTTAGACATCTCTTCCGGGTGGTCGTCGAGTGGGTGGAACCACACTGATAGGCAAGTGTGCTCCACCAAGCCAGGTCAACCCTAGTGTCTCGCCATAATTCCAAAGCAGCTTTTTAACTCTTATAGGTGTTACTGCATAAGAACCCTTCAATCTAAGGCAAAGAAGGAACTAATATAGTAATCTGCATTCCTCCCACAAGGTCAGAGTCCCACTTCCCCCATAGGATCATGTACTTGAGGCTACATTTCTTCGAACTTAGGAGGCGCTTGCTCTAAATCTTCCATCTATATTTCTTCATATTCATCCCCTTTAACATCTGCAAACATAGTGTCCAGAGGTGCTCTTCAACTCTTTCCACAGCCATCGCATTTTTATTTTGAATATGGAAATTCAGAAGCACAGCTCTTTCTTTTGAGAGTAATCATCATCATCGATCTCCTCATGATTGACTACCATTAAGGCCTTATAAGGCAACGTATCAGAAATACCTTTAGGAGCTCGACTTCCTTTTTGGATTTCTATAGAGCCCTGTGTCCATGTATGCTTTCTTTGGGAACTACATTTCTTCGCTTAGTGAACTCGATCTGGATCGAATTCCTAATCATAATACCTAGCTTCCACGTGAGCTTGTAGCCGCTATGAAACAGAGACCGTCGCACCGCCCATCAGATTACTCCTTCCAAACAAGAACTGGTGAAGAAAGAACGACACACACCAGTTGGCATGAATCAAGTCCCTCCCTAACAAAATATTGTAATTAGTAGGAGAGTTTATCATAAAGAAGGCAGACAATGCAATTTTGTTGCCAATGGTGATATCTATAGGTCAGATCCCCAGTAAGGTCTTGGATACTTTGCAGCAGGCAAACACACCACCTCTCAAGTTACGCACCACTACTCCTTCCAGAGCTCACATCCTCAATGGCATTACATTTATTGTCGTCCATTATCTATCGACCTCGATCGATCCGCCATCGAGATGTTCACGTATATAAAGCTCTATGTGCCTCATTTACAATGTAGGTTTCTTAAGCATCACCTTCTAGGTTTGGATTCTTCAAAGGATTCTATGGTAACCCCATCGTGGTCCTCATCTTCCCCTATCGCAAGGTGCTTCCCTTCTACCTCCACTAGGTCTTTCTTTGCCTTTTTAAACTTGAAAATAGTTGGCAATGTTAAGGAAACAATGGAACAATTTAAAGAAATAAGGATTTCACCTATTAATAAGGCCTCTGAGTCCATTACTTCATCTGCACTGCTCATTGACTCCAAATCCTCTGTAGCTTTCCTCCCAAACTTTGTTTTTTCATAGCTAGGAACCATTCCTTTCTTCAATTTCTCTAATTCCATGGCCTCCTCCAAGAGTGTTTTATCAGGTACATCAATGAACTGCCTTTTATCAACTGCTCTTTGCCTCTGCATCCTCCTCTTCTGAGTCCTAGAAAGCCTTTGGGGAAATTTTTTGTGATGTACCACATGCCACCTTTGACCAGGAGAAACCCTAGGAGGAATGATACACCTCACATGCCTCTTTATCTTTGCAACCCTTTCCCTTGAAAAAATATATTTGTTTCTCACCATATCTTTTAGGGAAGTGAATTTATCCCTAGGATACATCATTTTGTACCTTGGAGAATTGGGTCCACCTCTTGGAAAAACATGTATGACTGGAGGAACATGTCCTTCCTCGCTCTCTCCTCAAGAAGTGAAGTTGTTCCTGCAATCTTCTCTTAGGAGAAATAACCTACCCGAGGGAGTGAACTTTTCCTCTAAAAGGCTTTGTTTCGAGAGAACATTCTCGAACTCGTTGCATCATTCTCCCTTGTTGGAGTAGTGGAATCTACCCTACGGAGGAACGGGGCCTTTTTCGTGATCTATTTCCCTAGAGGAACGAACCAATCTCCTGCGGACTGTTTCACCTTTTTCGTGAAAGTTTCCTTTTCTTGGAGAATAGGTTATGCTGCTCTATTTTCTATTATATCCCCTTCACTACATTTCTCCCTGATGAAGGATCTGTACAAACTGCAAACTACTCATTTTTCAACTTATCAACACGGACTAAACAATATTTAGGGACCCATACCTTTCTTGGAGAGAGTTTTCGCCTTCGTGGATTCTATCAATGCTCTTAGCTGAAGTCGGCAAAGGTCGGTCGAGGCCAATTAGTGGAAAATGATCTTCATCAATTGTCATAGCCTTTTTTTTGTCAAGGAACTTGAGTATCCCTTTGTTGATCCTGTCCTATATGGCATTTCTGAAACCCCAACATGCATTAGTAGAATGGTTCCGTGAATTGTGGTACTTACAGTAAGTCTTTCCCCTTAATTCATCCTTGTTGGAAATCCGGTGGTCTTTAGGGAAGGTAATGAATTTTTCTTTCACCAGGAAATCGAATATTTCCTCTGTCTTCGCTACCTCAAAAGTATACTGGACCTTGTGAGTACCATAATCCTTAGACCCACTACTCGATGGGCTCAAGGCCCGCTTTGCCAGCATTGTGAAACGACCTAAGCCCACTTGCCATATTAAGACCAAGAGGGATTATCTAAACAGGAAAGTCTTGAGCACGTTTGAGAAAGCCAAGGTGTCTTCCCATATACTAGCTTCAGGGCGGCCCATCTAGAGTTTTAAGTCCCCCTATCGGCCATCCTACTGCATATGGGAAGTCCATTATGGATAAGTATATAAAGGCAGAAAATACGCAAAAGAGATATTTATCAGCAGATTTCCCAGTTTCAAAATTCCTTGTTTTTCAAAAGGCTAATCCTTAATAGGGAATAAGAGATTTTATCCCTAAAATTACTAAAGATCATAATCCACACACCTATAATTAGAAGATCTCCACAGCAATTCTTGATCATTTGAACTCCTCCTAGCATCAATAATAAGAACTTGAACATGCAAAAAGATGATCCGACTAGTGTGTGCTCACACCTCCGATGATTAAGTCAACGAAAGATGGAGAAGGTTAGTTGAGAGAATTTCGTCGCCTTGGAATCCCTTACCTCCTGGGATATCTTCCTAATTTATAGGGTGTGGTTCGCTAATCTTCCCTTAATTTTAATGATAAAATCTCTTCTTCCCTATCAAGGATTAACCTTTCGAGAAACAAGAGGACTGGAAACTGGGGAAATCCGCTGATAACATCTCTTTTGCGCATTTTCCAAATTTAGTATACTTATCCATAATGGACTTCCCATATGCGATAGAATGGCTGACTGGGGGACTTACAACTCTAGACGGGCCGCCCTGAAGCTAGTCTATGGGAAGACACCCTGGCTTTCTCAAACGTGCTCCAAAACTTTCCCATCTGGATAATCCTTCTTGGTCTTAATATGGCAAGTGGGCTTGGGCTGTTTCACAATGTGGGCCTTGGGCCCATCAAGTAGCGGGTCTAAGGATTATGGTACTCACAGACCTGTGTACCAAAAATTTGTGCCTTCTTCCACAAATCAGTGCCTTTTCTACCAAAAAAATGACAGGTGAATATCCCTCTAATATATAGATCTACTCACTATTTCATCCCCTGCTTCACCTCGACAATAGGTTCCCATGGATTTCTTTCTCCGATAATCCTCTTCCTTGAGCGCCTCCTCATATTCTCACACCTTAGTCAAGAAGTTCATAAAATCTATAAATTTCATAATTAATTTTTTCCTCAATTCAATGTCCAAACCCTTTCAAATAACATACTGGCTCGAATGGATCTTTGCATTTGTTTCTCATCTTTTTGAACCAGAGATGAACAAATCAGCGGTCTCCCAATTTCTTTGGAGCTTACTCGATGGGGCCAAGAATGCACACTCTGGCTCAACCATGAAGAATCGAGTGGAACCGCTCTTCCATCTCCTACCAACTTTGAACGGAGTTCGCAATGTTGTATACCAAGTGACTCGTTGCCCCGTCAAATAGTTAAGAAATAGCTCCTTGAAAGAGGGATAGGAAATTCATAGTTAGCCAATTCCCCATATTGCAAAGTGAATCTAGCAACATGCTCCAAGGTGGATTAGTCATCTTCTCCATAGAACAAGGAGAAATCAGGGATCTTATACCCCCTTGGGTAGGGTTTATCCCTATCTATCATTTCTAGATAAGGTTTATAGAACTCCAAGGGACCAATTTTCCTGAGGTCTATCCCATATAACTCCTGCACCACCTCTCTGATTGCTCCTAAATCTCAGATCAAAGGTCAGGGTGCCCAAAAGGTTGTTGAGGAACTTGTTAAACTTGTTATGCCCTGTTGCCATTCACTTCTGCATGCGACTGCATGATACCCCCCGGGCCTCCATTGAAGAAAAGCCTCCTTCATATGCTATAGGTTGCAATTGACTAGTCCGAGAGCAAAAATCCTCCTGCGGGTCAGTGGCTCAAGCTAAGTCTTTCCTTACACGTTCTCTAGAGTACCTCCCTCCTATGGGAGGAAGGCATCTAACCTCTATCTCCAGATAGTGAGCTGTGAAATCTACTTAGCCTCTCTGGGGAGGTTCTCAAAATGTTACCCTTGGAGTTCGTTAGAAAATTGCCTTCGGGCTGGGCAACTTCCGCCTTTGTCAGCCCATTCTCTGGGTTGTCTCCATGATGATTTCATCAGCCGTCTATTTCCTCCATAAAGCCATGATCATTCGTCAGTTCTTTATTTCTTGCATGAAAGCTTGAAATTCATTAAAATTATTAGAGAAGTAATAGGCACATTCACATTACCTACACCCTTCCTTCCACTTATTCACTGTGGTCATGAATATCGGATTCCCCGGTCATTGTGACTGAGATTTCATCAGGTTTTCTATCTATTCCACCAGGATTGGACTCTTCCTTCCTATGCTCTTCTACAGCATCAAATTCTGAGTTCGGAGACTCTACAGTTGTCTTACCTCTCAACCTTGGTGTCATTCTTCAACAAAAATGGGTCCCACCATGGAATATGCACAACTATATAAAAAAACAAAAAGACGTGTGAATTTTCACAAAGATGTCATTGAGTAATGTTTCACAAAGATGGGTCCCACCATGCTTGCTAAAAATAAGTTTCGATGGATTTTTCTATCGAATTCACCAGAAATTGCATCGCGTGCATGCCAAGAAATTATAAGATAAATCAAACTATGCCGAAATCTAACTTCTACTCAAGCGAAAAATAGATTCGTGTCCTTGATAGTTCCCTAGATTATAATCAAAAAATACCTTGAAAATTAGATTGCATAGACTGAATTGAAAGCTAAGAGAAAAATTGAACGAATTAGCTTGAAAAAAATAGTATATTTCATTATAGAATTTGACTAAAAATCAAATGTTGAAGCAAGAAAGCTTTGAAGTGATAAAGTACTTGGAAAAAACATATAAAACTAAGCTAAAGGTTTGAATAAAAACGCTGCTGAAATTGTAGAAGAATAAGAGAAATGTTGAAATGCTCTTGCATTGGTTTTAAGTGTTTGAAAGTCCGCCCCTCACTTTGATGCTTTGATTCCCTTTTATAGGCATTTCTGAGTAACTACCACAACACACTTTCTTCAATAATTGTCCATGTCTCCACTAAAGTCTTATTCCCTAAGTAATTTTCCACCACTGCCCACGTACTTTGTCATGTCTTGACTTGGAGAAAAAGTTCTCCATATTTCACCTTTGAGACAAAGTCTCGATATTCTTTGCTGACAACTTTGACAAATTTAAAAATTTTAAAAATGTCCCTGGACCATTTCATAGGCTGATTATCATAAGCTTAGGCTTTCTCGGATTGGATTGGGCTTATACAATTTAGGCTTGACATATTTATTCGACTCATTCCACTACCCTTTGGGCTGAAAAATTATTCAAATATTATTTTGGCCAAAAAAAATTATTTTAGTATCACATATAGTATTATAAATGTAAATAATAGTGTGGATTAGTTTTAAAAATAGCAAGCAGCTCCACTCCTCAAGTCCAAGAAACATGATTGGAATAAGACTTTATAGGCAGTGCCTAGTAAAATGACTCGCCCATGCAGCCCAAACGGAGCCTGGGGCTCATCCATCTCACGAGTCGATAACACGGAAAGCCCAGAAAGCCCATATCCTATAAATCAAATCAAATCTCCACCAATAAGTAGCGAGTGATAATTCCCAATAATCGTTTCTAATTATCCTCCTTATTATCCGATACAAATGATAAGGAAAGAAAATCCCCCATCCAATAAGAGAGAGTCCCTATCACATCCAATCGGGAAAATCATCCATTATAAATACCTGTGCCACCCCATCTAAGTGAAAGGTACGCACAAACTTCATCCCTACAATTGGATCTTCTTCCTGAAAGAACTAACTTAGGCATCGAGAGGCAACGGGGCGAGCCCTGCCGATCCTTGGTTTCTTATTTTGTAGAGGAGTCCAACGCTGCAGCGCTGACCACCTTAGCAAATCCAAAGACGCTCCAACCCAAGCCCACGATTGAAGCATTATCGCTCACACACCAGGAACAACAGCCTTTACAAATAAAGCTGACCTCTCAGTGACTGATGGTATCAACTCAGAATAAGCATGAGCAACCTAATCCTCCAAGGATGCAAGACTGCCCAGCGGGTAGACAAACGACCTCCCGAGGCGCGTTAGGAGACAAGACAGCCAACACGACGAGGTGAGGTGTCTGGTCTCACCAACCGCTCGATGCGGAATTAGAGCAACCTCACCGTGAGATGCAACGCCCAGAAGATATACGACAGGCCCAAGAAGGCAGACACCACCCCTCGTGAAGAGCAACGACACCTCGTCCCCCGAGGCGTAAATAGCTGTGATCCAAATGAGCCGTGGGGCACGAGGCCTCACCTAACCCCAGAGAAGATGCTAATGGCAATACTTGGGAACATCGAACAATGAACCGACCCCTCCTCGCCAAAGGAATGGGAGAGAGCTGATCACTGGAGCAGGTCTAAGGCATCTAACATGAGTTTCACTGCTACATCTCGATTCCCTATCCGAATTCGAATGGCGGATCCGAATCGGTTCAGGCGAGACTATATACTGGACTCTTACCTTTTTTTTCTCAAAGTCAGAACCAGGATCAGGTATACAACAATTTCAGAGTTAACAAAAATCATTACATACACAATAATCCTAACATCGAGTAAGGCCCATCAAAATCATATACACACGTATTTCAACCATTTACTTATACAAATACTTATACATGTACATATCTAATACAAACATCGTGAGATCGTTAAACAGCGGCTGTGAGCACCTATCACCGAGATGGCCCGCATCGGGCCGTGGAATGTCCCGTCCTTTTATCTCCCCTCTCTGCATCACACGATCGGGAACACCCAGCGCGCTTTACGCTTAGTGGGAACATATAAATAGTAACGAACAATAACAATAATCGTCGTCACAATCTTTTTACATTTACTTTTCCTTATGCATATAACGAAGCCTATTTGTATGTGACTTCTGACTCATATCATATTACACATGTAGGTTTTATCCTTTCGTGTTCCATATCATTATCACTACGGCCATATGTCAGGGGTTGAAGGTGCGTAATATCCAACTGATCGAACATAAATATGGGCTGAATTTAAAATTTTATCCCTTAACCCACCAAGGATCACATGCTTCATAAAAACTCAAGCGAAGGGTAAACGAAACTTACTAGATCGATTCACAAGCCTTCAAAGTCTCGCGCCTTGGTTTGACTGATCTTCGTGCTGCGTCAGCTTTTCGAAAGCGACCACCCCTCACAAGTATCCACACACGAACAAATACAAACGATCTTGTTGCAGCGTTAGTTCGTGTTCCGTCTTCAAAACAAAATTAGGTTTTTCTTTTCTTTCTCTCTGCTTTGGTCGTTTCAGAAAGACGACTACTACAAAATAAATATATATGTCTCACATATATATATCTATATAAGTCCGTTGTGGTTTAAGTCAAAACGACTTTATATTATTATATATTTAAAACTCTTTTAAATAATAAAAAATTTAAATTCACAAACATAACCGTTCAAGACATAACTGCTTCACGAATTTAAACTTTCAAAATTAAATTCACTTTTAAATAATAATTTAACATACAAAACATAACCGCTCAAGACATAAACCGCTTTCACAAATTTAAACCCTCTCAAAATTAAATTCGAATTTTAAATAACAACTATCAGGTGTTATTTGTAATTTAAAATAATCTCATCATTTTAAATTACTACAGAGAGTGAAAACCATAACTAAGTATTATCTCGTTCCAATTTTGCGACTTACAAAGTTCAATATCATAAGAGCCTAAACTTGATTTTGATTCCATAAGTCATAAGGGCCTTAGCAAGACATTATGACTTACCCAAGTTAAATGAAAAGCTCATGATCCGAGACAACCTTAATATAGCTAATGACATAACTGTCTCATGATATCTTGATGTAATATAAGGCATGGACAAAGTCAACCTGACATCGTACTATCTTTTGGATTACTAAACTCACTAGACTGACTAAACAAATGACATTGATCTCCATCACTCCATTTGAGCACGGCCATGCATTTCTCAAATTTCAATTGTCGAGGGGACCTGCAGGATATGTCTCTATAATAAGAGGGACAATTCCATTTATAATCACTATATCTCACTACAATTCTTATTATGTTCAAGTATAACCTTTATAGTCATCCGATTAAAGACAACGTTTGATTATATCAAACACAATATTCCTTATGTTGAGAACTATAGCGATCTCGTGTCAAAGGATTTAATTTTAATACAACCATGATTAACTTATGACTTTAATCCATGTATTAACTTCAAGATTCGGCCCTGTCCAATATTTGTTCTCAAATAAACAGATATAAACTGATCGGTATCTTATACACATATTCATCCCATGAATATCATCTGAACTTATACTACCTTAATTCATTGTTATTCCCATAACAATAACCGACAGGACATTTTAGAATAATTAATAATATTATTCAAGGACATTATATATATACAAACATGCAAATCATCATAATAATTAATTCTCATAAATAGTCAAAATACCATCCATACGATAGGTCAGAAAAACACTATTACTAACAAGCCATTAATCAAACCCTTTAGCAATTGGCATTTCATGATTCGGGGACGCTCGCTAATTTCTTTTAGTTATCGCTTTATTAAATTTCGTTTTCAAAGTATCAGACCAATCCCCGACTGACCCTACATGGATCCAAGCCGGAGCCCGGTTTACTCCGACATTTTCAATTATCTTCTCAAAACATTTTGTTTTGTTTTATTAAATTTTCGTTTTCAAAAGTGTCGCGACCCGAATCCCCGACTCGACCGGGTTGGTGGATCCAAGCTGGAGCCCAGTTTACTCCGACATTTTCAATTCTATTCTCAAAACATTTTGTTTGATTTTATTAAATTTTCGTTTTCAAAAGTGTTGAGACCCAAACTCGACTAATCTCTAAGCATGATCCAAGCCTGTTCGATGATCGACATTTTCAATTATCTTCTAAACATTTTGTCTGTGGTATTCCATCTAGACTTTTAATTACGCTAAGCACTTTATTTTGGGCAAGTCCATTAACATTTACATTTAACAAAAATGCATTTACAAAATAATGTTTTATTACAATGTCTCGCATAATGTATAAAATAATTTATACAAATAAATTTTTATATCATTTTTCGCTTTCTATTTTTGAGGATTTCACATATGGCTATGAGTTAATATTCACGCGCATTCAACAGAATCCTGTCTTGTTTGTCATTCAGTAGCAATGTGATCTCACATTCAATATTGCAATCTCACATATGACTATAGAAGTCAACATTCATGTAACGCCCCAAAATACCTGAATTTATAATGCAATTTTATATATTCCGTATAATCGGGCTACTGGGTATTTTTCTCGGGAATTGTTAGATCTAATATCGATTAAATGATTATTGAATCGAAATAAAACCCAAGTGAAAAAGAGAAAATATGGAAATTGAAAATGGGGACCTAAGGGTCAATTGTAAATAAGTTTATATGTCAAGGAAAATAAGAGACTTAAAATAAAAAATAATAGAGAAATGGAGGGACCCAAATATAAAAAGAAATAAAGAAAAGAAGAAAATCAAGGAAAGGGCATGGCATGTAGGAAAGGGAGGAAGTTTCCTCCTTTTAAAATACGATTTAGGAGTGATCCATAAGAGCAAGGAAAACAGAGAAAATGGAGGTATTTTTTAGAGCAGCCTCTACCTTCTCTCTAGATTTCCCAACCATCGCCATAGGTCTCAGCGAAGCAAGAGGGAAAGTCCTTCAACGTGATAAGAGCTGCAAGTAGAGACCGTGAACGGAGAGTTTCGATAACATCCAAGAGGTAGGGTCTTCTCCTTACTTGCCATTTTCACCCCTAAGGAATGTTGGGTGATTATCTTGCCTTAGGGGAATGTTGGTTGCATTTTAAAACCATAAAGCTGCCACATTGTGGTAGTCACAGAATCACCGAACCTAGAGCTTGATTTTGGGTACGAAGTGAAGAGAATTTGGTAGTGCGTCCTAGTAATTGTAGCCACATCAATTAAATTGATGTTAGGCTTTTGAATTTCGATTTGGACCTTCGTAGATCGGGTTATAGTCCTTTTTACTGAGGTCAGCCCAGCTAAATCTGGTCGGGTCAGTTCTGCCAATTCAATTCAACTAGCCGGACCTTAGAACTGGTTTTTGGGTCGGAAATAAAGATAATTTGGCAGTAAGTCCTCTGGAAATTGTAGCCACATCAATTAACTTGATATTAGGCTTTGAATTTCTCAATTCGACTCCTCGTAGACCAAGTTATGGTCTTTTACTCAATGGGCCAAATGGGTGCGAGTCAGCCATAGAGGTCGTCAGTAATCAGAGGTCAAGCCAGTCCCGTAGGTGTCGTCCCCGGTATGGCCAGCCAGGTCCTGTAGAGGCCACTCAGCCCGTGAGGCCAAAGTTCTCAGAGGTCGTCAGTCCTCGTAGAGGGCTGGGCTTCTGATCCTCAGAGGCTTCTCGTCGGGTCCCAAGAGCCCCAGCCTCGTCAGGTTGACTACGCATGACCTCCAACTTCTAAGGCCATATCTCCTTCGCTTGAACTCCGATTTGGTGTTCTTGACCCCTGTGGAGCCCATTGAGTCAAGAATCCATCCATATGCCTGAGGAGATTATTAGATGTCAGGACCGAGCGTTTGAATGAGCCTGTCACTTCAGTGGTGCCTGTCACCCAGGTCAGCCTGTCAGTTGACTACGATGACCTCCTAACTTCTATGTCATATCTCCTTCGCTTTGAACTCCGATTGGGTGTTCTCGACTCTATGGAGCCCATGGAGTCAAGAATACATTGATATTCCTGGAGGAAGATATTAGATGTCAGACCGAAGTGTTAGACTAAGCTCGTCACTTTTTGTGCAGCCTGCCACTCAGGTCAGCTCCGTCGTAGTTGACTACGCGATGACCTGTCCCCTAAGGTCATATCTCCTTCGTTTGAACTCCGATTCGGGTGTTCTTAGACTCTATGGAAAGCCCATTGAGTCAAGAATACATTAATATTCCTGATGAGAATAGAAGATGTTTGACCGAGGTGATAGATCGAGCTCGTCCAGGTCAGGTCAGCCCGCCGCTCAGGATTTGACCGGCGGTGTGACCCCAACTAAGGTCATAACTCCTTCCATCCGAACTCCGGGACAGGTGTCTTTGACTCTAAGTGGAAAGCCCATTGAGTCAAGAATCCATCTATATAGCTTGGTTTAAATGGAACTCATACTAACCTCCGAAAATCAATCCTAACTAAAACTACTATACGCATATGAATAATATTATTCTTTAATGGTTTTGGAATGTGGATCCACGAGGAGGAAAAGCAAACTGAGATTGAGATTCCAAAGATTGAATCAAAGTGCCAAGATTGTTAAGGTCGGTTCTACTTATCTACATTCCCTCGTTTCAAAAATTTGAAATGTTTGTTCTTTCTAAATCCTATTCTCATTTCAAGCTCAAATGTTTGATCTCAATTTCAACTCCTAATCCTCGCTTTCCAAGTTTTTGCATGTTTGTTCTAAAAGCATAGAAGTGATTTAATTGATTTGAGAAAAGTGATTGTGAAATATTACATATGTGTCTGCATGATTATTGAAAATAAACCTGTTTATACAAGCGCATATATTGTACTAGTATATTTTGCTATAAAGGATTTGAACGCCTTAATAGAATGTTAACCATGATTCACATTAAGGATAGATCGGGTATACCAATAGGTCAAATAAGCAGCATCGCGAACTATCATTGCACACTCCGATCTCGTGCCTAATGACTTCAGATCGATGTTGTTCACTATTTGATTGTTTATAACCACAAGAGGTCACCACGGACTGTACTGGGTGTTATAAACCATACCAAATAAGAGCTGGGCCGCACCGTGTCGTGACTCGATATCCCGTATATCAAGACATAGGTTAAATTCGCATGGGCATAACTGAATTGATTGGCATAACTGAATTGATTATTGGTATAATCGCATTGATTGAGGTAACCCGAATTGATTGGCATAACTGAAAATTGGATTTTCACTGAATTGATTTTCGTAATTGAATTGAATTGCGTAACCGAACCGGGTTCTGTGAGAAGTTATTTGAAGATTTGAGATTGTGAGATATTTTAATATGAAAGTGTATTTTCGGGATGACTGAGCTATAAAATCGATTATATATATAACAAAGTATATGTATTATATTTATAATCGATCATCCAAAAGATTTGAAAGTTCGAATTATTAAATCGCATGATTTGATTTAAGCCGAAACCGAGGAATGGATTTCAGATAGAACCACTAAGCATGAAAATGCTTAGCGATTGTTTTACCAATGCGTTGTGTACGAGTGATAGATAGTGATCGAAAGGACCCAAGATCGAGGAGCGAGTCATAAAGAAGGAAATTTCGAGAGTATGCTCCGACATGTGCATTCATTCCATGTTTTGATATTGATATTTTGTAAAACAATTTGAACTCGAATATCTATTTTTGTAAATCATTTGAAAAGGCTTGAATGCTCTTGATTGTAAATGTATTTTGTTAAAGTTGAATGTATTTGTTAAATGCCATGGGTTTGTCTAATTTTGTACGCTCCGCAAAGATATGGTTTTGAGTGATCGAAAGGGATTTAGGTGGTATCCCACTCCTGGCTCGACTCAGCCCTGCTGCCCGTTGGGAAAGGGGCGTTTACACCATGACATTCAATTGGTGAATCTCCACCCCGTTTCTATTATCCAAAGAGCAATGTGATCTCACATTCAATATTGCAACTTCACATATGACTATAGAAGTCAACATTCAGCGATGCATTCAAATAGCAATTCTCTATGTTTGTCATCTGGTGAGATGATCTCACATCTAATATTGCAATCTCACATATGACTATAGAAGCCAACATTCACGACAAGATTCAGTCAGGAACTCACATGTTTGTCATTCAAAAGAGCAATGTGATTTCACATTCAATATTACCATCTCATATGGCTATAGAAGTTTACATTCACGATGCATTCGGGGCTGTGAATCTTGGCCCCGTTTGTCATTCAATAGCAATCTGATTTCACATTCAATATTTACGATTACCTTCATGATGAATTCAGTTGGTGAATCTCGTCATGTTGGTAATTCAATAATACATTTCAAATCAATCTACTTTTTATGCACTTCACTTTATAGTTCAAATACACGCACACATGCATATATTATAAACATTTCGGTTAACAATAATTCAAATCGATATATATATATTTCACAAATAGAACTCATAACCGAATATAATCACACTGGCCTTCATATCATTTATGTAGATCTACTGTGTCTTTATCTATTCATAAATTTCTCTTAATTGGCTATCACTTGCTCATTCATGTATTTCCTATCATTTGTTATCTTTTCCTCGGTTATGTTATAATAATCATATATAACTTAACTACATTATGTGTTCATGACATATCGCCTTCATGTTCATGTTCATGTTTCGCCATTTCGTTTCATCATATTCATGTTTCATGAACACATCTATACATATTTGCATTTTGTTCATATAGACACCCTTTCTTACACATGTATTCCACTAACTTTAACCAAGCGATTAGTAGCCACCTGCACAACACCAATTTTCAAACAAGATGTGGGCACCAAATGCCATAAATAGAATAATATGGTTAGACTTGACTCAATGAGCTTTCATAGAGTCCAAGAATACCCACAGGAGGTCCTAACTATGAGTTATGGCCGGGTGTGTCGTGACAAAATCAGCAACCAGCAGCACTCGCAGCTACAAAGAAGAAGAACACCGTCTTTTTGTCATTTTCGGGGATCTTAACTTCACATTTGACACTGGTTAATTGTAATCCTTTGAAGCTAAGGTGCTAAGGGTTCCTCTCCAATTTGAATCACCTAATTCGGAGCACTGAAACTCAAGATATGACCTACGCAACCGGGACTACTCTATGTTCAAAATCGAACCAGAAATTGGTTTGAACATAGCCACACTGGTAAATTCTCTCGGGCCACATGTAGCTCTAATTTGAAAGTACCTATTTCATGATGCGTTTGTTCTCCTTGAAGTCTAATTACACTAGCCAATTTGAATCACTCAAATCGATAAGAAATGAGTTATGGCCAAAATACGAACACCGGTCTCAAAACAAAGCAGTGGGGTACCCTGCATCTGGGATTGTATTCAATGTGGTACCGGTACCACTGGGTTGCACCCACCAATTCCTTCAAAATTTTCCGTAAAGGTGGTTTTTCCCATTTTTCCATATGTTGTTACCAAATCAACTCAATACTCTATATACACATCAAAACCACTCCATATTCATCTTCAGTAACCTATATTTTACTCAAATCATCTTTCAGTATATATCTTTCTTCAAAAACCTTTCATGAATCACTCCCAAAACAACTCTAATATGGGTCATAACCCATACACAAACCAAAAGACAAGTGATTGCCAGGCTTGTCTTAACCCAACTCCATTACTTGAACTTAAACCATGTGAATCCAAACTTTCAAAGGAGGATTCCACATTCTTCTTGTACCATTTAGGTTTTTACCAACGTTACCTTCATTTGTGGTTGATGAAACTTAAATAAAACCCTAGGTTTGAAAACCATAAAAATCCCTGTTTGGTCCAACACACATAATCCCATACAAAATCTGTTAAATTTCCATACTTAATGTTAGAATCCATACAAGAATTCATTCTCTAGGTTAGCTCTCTTAACCCAAAACCCACAAATGCCGTGACATCCATACAAACTATACAAAGTTCCATACCTTTTACTCTTCCTTTCTCTCCTTCTCTTCTTCCTCTTCCTCTCTCTTCTTCTTCTCCCTTCTCCTCTCTTTCTTTACGCTTTTTAGTCTCTAAAAAAATGAGAGACCAACAACTTTATCCATCTTTTGAGTTGCGCTGGTTGCTCTGCCTCGTGATTTTAAATTTCCTTTTTCATTTTTTAGATTTAGGTCCTTTTAACTCATTATTATTATTCTCAATCTAATCCATATTAAATCTCTATTTTGGCATACAATCTTATGAGGATTATTACCCTTAGGTCCTAAATTCAGAATGACCAATTTACCCTTGTCTCATTTATGACCACTAGGTCCTCAAGTGGTAAATTACATATTTACCCTCTTTTTCCTCTTATTAATTTCCTGCCTCTAATGCTTTATTCGAAAATTCCATTTAGCTTTAACATACTCTCAAACAAGTCCGAAATCATAGTGGTATATTTCTGGGTGTTACATCGCCCATATGAAGGAAGTCAGAAGGGCTTCGAGCCTGCACTCTATGACACTTCGGTACAAAGAACCGAGTCCTCGTTTGGCCAAAACAGGTAAGCATTTCCCTTCCAAAGAAAGTTCAGATGCCAGAAATAGAAGCGCTCGATGGAACGAAGGATCCTCGCTGATATCTTAATACATATAAGAACCAGATGGAGCTGCATGGATATCAGGACCCCATACGATGCAGAGCCTTCGCTTTATCACACTAAAAGGCTCAGATTGCCGGGTTTAACAGTCTCACCATCGTCAATCTCTTCGCGAAAGAGCTCTTCCATCGTGATTGCCTCCCACTTCATCGAGTCAGGACGAGGAAGCCGAGTGATCATCATGTCCATCAAGAAGAACCTACAGCCCGAGGTCTTATGTCTAGAGGTTCAACGCCGAGTCATTAAGTGTATGTAAATTCACGAGAAGCTTATACGACCGAATTCATCACTGGGCTGGAGTACGCCAAAAGACTTGATGTTTTCCATTTCAAAGAACCCTCGTGCAAGCATACGGGAGGTGCTCTAGCCGAGAGTACATTGGCGCACAAGAAGCCCTCACATCCAAGAGAGGAAGCTCTTCAACCTACAAGGAGAAAAGCAGGACTGACAAACAACAAGAGCGAAGCCCTAGGAGACAAAGAGACCGAGAAAGATCCCCAAGAAGGGACAGAGAACAATCCCCAAAGAGGCGAGGAAGCGTCAGAGACCACCTGGGACCACCTCACCAGCTATGGCATCGCAGATTCACCCCTAAGACTTCACCCCCTAACAGCCACGATTACAGGTTCATACGAGGTGCAACATGAAAATTTTATGAGATGGCCATCCGCATGAGGACTTATCCAACCAAAAGAGATAAGTCACAGGTGGCCATGAGTCCCATAGTGTGACCACGCATCGAACTAACAGACATCCAAATTTCATGAATAAAATAGAATACTTGATCTGACTGGGGATATCTACTGTCATGTTACATAGCCTCTAAATATCGTGGATCAGAGCCACCACCACCTTCATACAGCCAACCCCAACTCAACACCAACAACCCTTGGGGGAAATCCATGTGATCTCGAGAGGATTCGCAGGAGGTGGGGAGTCCAGCTCAGCCAAGAAGGCTCACTTGCATAATATTAGGTCAGGAGAGATAATGGAGGTGCAAGCAGTGTCCAAACTCCCTCAACTCGACATCGCCATAACCTTCCTGATTCGCACTTTGGTAGACGTCAACACCCCCACGACGACCCTTGCGATATACGCGATGGCTAACAAAAATCCACCGAGTCCTGTTTCGACAATGGGAGCTCTACGACACCGTCTTTGATCACTTTCACAAGACGGGCATCGAAGCCGAGAAGTCAGAACCAAATGCAGACGCACCGCTGAGGATTCACCTGGAAAAGTGCCACCTTCATGATCAGCCAATACAAGGCTCACTTTGGGAGACCCCGCGCCGTGCAACCAACGCAAGATTTCATAGTAGATGCCCCCGCTTTATAACGTGTTATCAAGCAGTTCTTCACGCATAAAGGATATCCTTCCAATTTACTCAGCACATCAAGTTTCCCACCACAAACGGAGTAAATGGTTCGAGGAGACCAAATACAAGGGCCGTGGAATGTTACTCAAGATCAATGAAGCAAGAAGTGGTCGACGGCATATACGTGATCGAACTCGACATGCGAGACGCAGGTAAACACTAATCGAGCCCCCTAAGAGCCGGAGCCTATACGCTTGGACAATCACCCCGAACACTCGCCATGTTGTTCCAAGCTACTAAGACCCGAAGCCCTCACCCGCTTCTCAAATGCATCAGTGGATGTTTTCAAGGTGAGCTGTGAGGACATGGAAGGGATCACCCCAATAATCACTCACGATTGGCGCGCGTCCATCCTTCAAACTAGTCAAACAAAAAAGAAGAAGTTTCGCCCCAAAAAGACAAAAAGCGATTAATGAGAAGGTCGGCAAGCTCCTCCAGGCAGGTGCGATCAGAGAAGTGGAATACCCCGAATGCTTGGCCAAAGTCGTACTCGGGCTAAAATAGCGACGTCAAATGGCGCCAGGCATCGACGACAAGACACAACCGAAAGCATGCCCTAAAGATAGTTTCCCACCTCTGGATCGAATTCATAATGGGACACACGCTTCACTATATGAACTCCTCGCCTTCATGGATGCTTTCGTGTTACAACTAGATCGGGCATGATCCCACGATCAAAGAGAAGACTCATCAGCATGGGCAAAATCATCATATCGTATACGCTTCTGACCAAAAACGCAGGAGCTACCTACCGTGAGGTCAGAACAAAGAGGATGTTCTAAGTAGTAAACAAATAAAAAGACATCTATTTAGGGAGGCATATGACGACATGTTAGTAAATCAACTCCGCGGCCAAGCTCCAGCTCATCTGGGCATAGGCACTTAACCCAAAGAGCACAACATGAAGTTGAATCCGTACCAAATTGCTTTCTGAGTCTCAAATGAAATTTCGGGTTTATAGTCAACAACCGAGAATGTAGGCCAACCTGTATTAAAGATAAAAAGTCAGCCGACATGCCACCATCAAACATAAAAAAAGTCCAACGCCTAACTGAAGAATAGCAAGGCTTAAGCCGTCAGGTCCCGGGCCGCCGACAAGTGTCACCTTCTTCCAGTTCTAAAAAGCTTTAATGATGCACATCACAAGAAGCCACAACAGAAACTTATCCAGCTCTCTCCTCATTCTCGTAAGTCCTTTTTCAGAGAGCTCCTTATTCTCAGACTTAGTCATAAGGGATTTCTCCACTAAATATTGCCCCGGGTTCTGCACAAAGACAGAAAAGAGGATCATTTACTATTGCAATGAGTTTCGAGAGAGCAGAGAAAGGTACCTAAAGATGGAGAACACCCCGGCATCGTAATCACAAACTAAAACTCCGCAAAGAATACCCACTAAGGTGCACAAAACCAAAGACCTCGAAGATCACGGCTGTGGTCAGCAGAGCCGAGCGAGTTCGACATCGATACAAACCTAAAATGCAATAAAAGGGCGGTGATCCCGCACTCGTCATGGAATTATCCCCCACAGAGCTCGTCGGTTACTGCCGACGTCCGACCTCCTGGCGGAGGCCGGCCCGTATGAGGCCGCCACGTTCAAGGGAGTGGTGTTTGCCCACTTTGACCCCTCCATGAACAGATATCGAGCATGCGCTAAGATTTGGGTTCCGAGCCTCCACAGCCCGCAGGCCGAGCATGAGGCCATCATAGCCTCGGGCCAACCGCCCATTCTGCATGGAAGATCAACTAGAGGTATGCAGCTTACTCCACCAGTAGTGAACAACAGAAGACTTACGGCTAAAGGCTAAAAAATGATCCTATATCTCAAGAAGGTACGGGAATTACTCAAGAAGTTCGTACGAAGTTCCGCATCGCATTAATACCAAGAGCGGTAGAATTCGCGAGCAGATGCCATAGTAAACCGCAACAATTCTCCCCAAGAAGACCTTACTAGAACCGACACCACTAAACACTGTGAGTCTAGATCTCAACAACGAAGAGATCTCCCCTGTCATGTCCGAGCCGAGATGGATGGATCCCATTTAGGACTACTTAATAGAAGGATTACTGCCAAACGACCAATAATACCCAAGCTAGCCGAGGTCCGCTGTTTACTATTCATCAGGAGCCTTTACAAGCGGTGATTTTTTACACCCATCCTCAAATGCATTGTGTGCGGAAGACTACCACGTGCTTCGAGGGAAGTACATGAAGGCATAGGGAAATCACATCTGAGCCTTAATCAAGGGAAAGTCTTAAGGTGGTACTATTGGCCTACAATGCTCAAAGACGCACTGTAATTAGTCGAAATGCAAAGTTTAGTCGAGCACGCCTGCAATCTCTCACCTCCCATCCGAGCGCCACCGACGTCGCTGATGCTGCCTTTCAGCAAAGTGGGCTGGACATATTGGGACCTCTCGCCTACTGGAAAGGGCCACCACCATCGTCAGAAGCAATGATTATTTCACCAATTGGCAGTTTGTGCCTGGCTACTATCACAACAAAGCACGAACTTCACTATAGCGTGCCAATATGCAGTAGTTTGGCACCAGAGCCTAGTGTCGACAATGGGAAACACCAACAATCCTAAGTTCGTGATTTCGTAAGCCGAGCTCGGGATCAGAACTACTACCGCCCTCACCATCGACAATCTAATGACGCGTGTCACCATCGTAACTCCTTAAAGATTAGCCATGCTGGAAGGGTCTAAAAGCAAATTGGCAGAACACTCCCAGGTGCCATGGGCATACAGAACTACGCACATTAGAACTCAGAGACCCCATTTTCTAACTCAAGTAACGAGGCAGAGTTCTGCCGAGGATTCGACAAACCTTTAAGGATTGAATTAGCAAGCGTAGAACATAACGAAGAGGCTCTTCGCCTAAACCTAGACCTTCTAGATGAAAAGCGTGATCAGGTCCTGAAAGGCACTGAAGACTACCAAAGGAAAACAGCAAGGTACTACAACCAAAAGGTCAAACCCAGGAGTTATAAGCCTGGCGACCTAGTTTTAAAAGATCCTACACATGGAAAGCTATATCTAACTGGGAGGGCTGCTATCGTGTCACGCCGTATCTGCACTTTAGCAACTAAGAACTCCAAACTAAGAAGGAAAAATTATCTACTTTAACAAGGAGTATCAACGATTCTATCAATAGACCTCTAGATTGTAATCTTAATAGCACGCCTTCGATAATAGCGTCCAGGTGTTCTGATTACCTCGCTTAATATCCCATGAATCAAAAAACAAGGCATATCAGAAAGAAGCAGCAAATTTACTAAAACGCCCTCGAGAAAATTACTGACGACACACCGTATCACTTAAAAATTCATGCTTCATTGTCTCTTATTTCAAAGAAGGTAAAATTGATTCAAAGAACACATCAGGCAAGCATCATCCTCTTACATCCTAGAACAAACAATACAAGCAACCCTCAAAAAAAAAAATTCAAGAAAGAGAAAGGAAAGGAAAGAGAAGAATAGAGAGCGAACTGGAGGGAAAAGGGGAATAAAAAGGAGAAGAAAGAAGAGAAAGGAAGAAGAGAAGAAAAGAGGAGAAATGAGAGCAGTACTAAAGGTCTTCTTGCACACCGCCCTCTGATGCATTCCCTAGCACGGCCCGTCACTGACGGGCTAGGAATAAATACACTCCCACAAGGGAGAAACTAGGGAAAACACACCCAAGCGTAAGCACTCAAACCAAACGCCACTAAGATCTGTGCAAGCCTCCTTAATGACAACCGCTTCTCGACACTTCATCGCACGATCCCAATCACGCCTAAAAAGGGAAGGTTGAAGCATGAGTTCCATCACAGAGAGCCACTATTCAGGAAGCCAAGGGCGCCGTAGTCGTGGCAATCCATTCCACCTCTCTCAGAAACCGCACAAAGCCACGCGCCTTTCCAAGAGAAAGAAGCCAATCAAATATGAAATAATTACTGTGTCATGCCAGAGCCCAAAGAACAAATCAATCACGATACAAATTATCGGGGCCACGCGCCAGAGCCCAAGAGCCTCGGCCAATAGCAGACAGTTTACCCAGCCTCAAGAGCTGGGGCTTAAAGAGCCTAACTGCTTCAATCTAAGGCTTCTCAGCTCAGAGCCAGTTCACTGCAAATTAGTATCACTGAGCCTCTCACCAGCCAATCAAAGAGCCCAACCCGCTTCACCAAGGCTCAGAAATTTCAGAGCGTCTACCAGCAGACAGCCCACGTAATCCCTCAAAGAGTCGGGGCTAAGAGCTCAACCGCCAACTAAGGCCCAGCTCAGGAGCTGGGTCGCTCACAGATAACACCACCTGAGCCTCTCAAGAACTCAAGCCAAGAGCCCAACCGCCAACTAAGCAGCCCAGAGCCGCTCGATTAGCCCACGAGCCCAGCCTCGCTCAAGAGCTCAACTGTCAACTAAGGTTCAGAGCTCCAGAGCCGCTTCCGGCCAGCAGATTAGCTCACGAGCCTCAAGAAATTCAAGAACTCAACTGCCCAACTAAGGCTCAGAGCTCAGAGCCGCTTCAGCCAGCCGAGATAGCCCACAAAGCCTCAAGAAATAATTCTGAAGAGCTCAATCAGCCAACTAAATTTCAGAGCCCCAGTGAGCCACTCAGCTCACAGACAGCTTGACCTGAGGCCTCAAGAATAAGCCAAGAGCCCAATCAAGCCAACTAAGGCCTCTGTGAGCCTGTGACGTCACAGTATATTAGCCTACTGAGCCTCGCAGAGCCATTAAGAGGTCAACTGGCTTCAACTAAGGCCTTGTAGCTCAGAGCCACTCCTGGCCAAAGATTAGCCCATGGAGCCTCACAACCAGCCATGACCTCAACCGCTCAACTAAAGCCTCTAACCTCCATGAGCCGTCAATTCGTGCGTATGTTACGCTGAATGCAATTAAAGGGTAAAAGCAAGGAGATAGAAAATTGGGAATCCATTAAGTTTCAAAGCCAAGAACGGCATTACATATATCCCGGGTTCAAAGCCCAAGGTAAAAAAAAAAAAAAGCAAAATTGCACAAGGAGGCCCACACGCGCGGATTAGAGCAAGGTATGCGATGAAGTGGAGCTTAGTTTCGCTGAGCATGGGCTGGGTTTCCAGAGTCACAACACAGGTAAGGATCTTCACTTCTCGTCACTGGACAAAATTAAGGCCCAAGCCCGAGTAGGCGCAAGAACCTCATCCGGAGCCAAGCCATCCAAGCCCACTCGAGTGCAAGCCTGGTCCTCAAACTCGCTTTATCACCCGTCCTCAACGACCAGTTTCTCGCCTGAAGGTCCTCTAAATCCACGGCACTAATGATCAAGAGCTCACAGAGCCTCACTTCTGAACTTCACTGCGGGGCTATGTCTAGCAAAGATCGCTTATTACGCAGCCTTCATCTCAGCAACTCTGTGCCTTCCTGACTACCCAAGCAGCCTCATTCCTCGGGATGTTCATGTTCTTCCTTAACTACCTAAAGCTCATTTTGGGCAGCCTACAGCCCATCCCCTGCCACCAAGCAGACGTCCCGCGGGCCCCCAGAGCCCATCCCCGACCTCTGTCGCCCTCAGAATCCTTGCCATCTCGGCATCCCTTCTCACCCGGCCCGCACTCGCGCTGCCGGCACGCCAGTCGGACTTCCAGCTTCACTCGCTTCCTCCACCGATCCGAGCTCAGCCCAGCTTAGCTCGAGGCAAGAGAAGCCACTCTAGCTTATAGGCTCGCGCTTGACATAGTCCTCGCTCGCCCGCCCTTTTTTCCAAACTCTTCAAATGGGTAGCCGCCTGCCGATACCCAACATAGAGTCAATACGCAACTCAAAACCAAGATCAAGGCAAAACAACATGACACGAGAACTTCACTGAGGCGACCTCGAGGGATAGAGCCAAGGCTCATCAGCAATGGCACCACCTTGAGATCAAATAATCCCCCGAGGATGATGAGATCGCACTGCCAGCCAAGCCCATGATCGATGAGCCAGGCAACCTCATCCCCATCAGCCAGGTTTCCTTCCCAAGTCTTTCGCATCGGCGAGGAGGCTCATCGTGACGGAGGACTCCAAACTGAGATTGGCATAACCTCCAACGGAGGCTCACACGCCCCCGAGGAATCTGCCTGGGCGTGCCAGAGGCAGAGCGAGGTCGCGCACCGGCGCCGCAACCTCTACCAAGGATAAATACTGCCCCTCACCAACATGGGCAGAGGGCGATGAAGAAGACGTCCTCAACCTCGGGGCTTTACCCCAAGCCAATGGCTCTTTGAGGGAACTTTACTTCCGCCGCACTTCGGAGACCTCCCCGGACAACTGCCCCACTCGTAGCTGAAGCTCTCCCTAAAGGCTTCGACAACAGAGTGCCTCTCGTAGGAGAACTAATGGATGGAGGTGAAGGGTCTCAGAGAAGGTCGGGAAGATCTCAACCCGAAGACTCGAATGTCCGACCCGACAAGCTCGCAGCAAGCACGCTGAAGACACTTGGCCAACTTCCCGCTTTCTACGACTGGTCTTCGTGGCAAGATCATGATAATTCAAGAGCTGACAGCCAATGCAAAGAGGGACACTCATAACTATGAAGATCAGATCAAACTAAAGCAAAACAAAGCTCACGACCCTGAGTGGTCCAGATGAGCCTGAATTTTTCCAAAGCAAGGCTCTTTCTCTACCGCTGATCATACCCCAACGGCGGCCACCGACAAAAAAATGGGCAATAGTTTTCCAAAATTAAGGATGATTCCGGAGATCCAAGATGATCAACGAGGAGTCAATGAACGCAGAGAATAAAGGAAGCCCTCAACTGCTTGGTCCAAGAACAGAGCTATACTGGGAACACCCAATCCCTTATCCCTAAAGACAAAACCAACAGCCCAACTCCATCACCCTAAGTCATGAAAGTCAGGGCAGACGCAAATGTTGCAAAACCCTTTTATGCGGGATATGGAGGAAACGGAGGCCATTCTCAAAGGCCACCCCTCAAAGAAGCACACCATCTGGGCACTGAACAACATAGATGTCAATACTGGGACCAACCTCGACGCCAAACGGCCTCAGATCGCCTGCAAAGCACCTCCCATACAAAGGCTCAACCCCGCAGTGACCCACCGCTACGCTCAAGACAACCGACTCAGATATTCATCTTCACAGGTATTTAATTCCACTAATTTATCCTGTTTTTACCCAAAGTGTACTGAGGTTCCCAAGATCTCAAGAAGAACTATGAAGAATGATTGACTCACCACCACGCCCTCGAATCAGACACCGCAGGAATCACCCTATAATGCAAAGAAGAGAAACGACTGGACCCATGGGAATACTAAGTCAGACCAAACCTAACCAAGCAGTCTCCGATAAAGAAGGAGAAAGACGTGACTCTGGCCCCGTGAACGTGAACGAAAGGACGACCTCGAGCAAGGTATTACAAAACACCAAAGAAATTTCAACAAATGATCAGATATTTACAAAGGAAGTTCGAACTACAGAAGGAAAAGTCAACATCGGGGGAACACAACGCTAACTACGTATGACGTTTCTCAAAAGAAACCGAAAGAACTAGAGGAAATAAGCGCGAGAGTCGAAAAGTCATCATTACTACAAAGACATTCGACGCCGACAAACCCTAACCAAAACGGAACAGCTGACCACGTGAAGTCGCACTTTATTCAAGAAACGAGAGTAACCTTTGCCCAGCCGTAAATCATAATGGGGCAACTGATTGGGTTTAAAAAATAGGCGCGCAGGCCCACTCCCTAAGTCTAAGAAACAGGATTGAAAGAAGACTTATAAGCAAACCCAATAAAACGGCCCGGCTCCTGGCGCAGGCCCAAAATGGGAGCCCAATTCATCCATCCCAAGGGTCGATAACACGGAAAGCCCAAAGAGCCCATATCCTATAAATCAACTCAAATCTCCACCAATATGAAGTATGATAATTCGACACCAAGCTTTAATTATCCCTATTAATCCACAATGATACAAAAATCCCCATCCAATAAAAAGAGTCTTTATCACTATCCAATCGGGAAAATCATCCACTATAAATATCAAGTCACCCATCGACGGTGCCAGACACACAAAAATCCAGCATTCCCCAAGGCTGATCTCTTTCCTGGAAAGCAACTAACTTAAGATTTATGCAGAATGATGAAATTTCTCTCGATCTCTCTTTTGCTTTCTTGTTTTTGGCAGGAGTCTAACGTCAGAGCAATGGACCTACTGAAGAAATTCAAAGACACTCCATCCCCAGTTCACATTGAAAAGCATCACTGTAAGTGAATAGATATATATATATATATATATATATATATATATATATATATATATATATATATATATATATAGTTAATGATAGTATTGTCTCTTATCTAATTAAAGATTATTTAAATAATTTGTATTATTGTTATATTATTATATGGCGTGGAATGTCCGAGGTTCCTTTTTATTAATTTAACATCCTATTAAGCTTTCTTGACTAAAGTAATTAATTGAACAAAATTAAGAATTCAAAACGCTTAATTAAAAAATGTTGAGTGCATCAAAATAAAAAATAAATAAATAAGTTGAAATACCATTTATGTAATTAATACATATATTTTTGCAATATAATTTTCTATTTGTTGCTATATCCTATTTTTGAAATTAAATTTAGATCTTTTTGGTAATTCTAATAATAATAATAAAAGGGTTTTTCTGATTGAAGCTATGTTGGTTTTGACTAGAACACTTTTACAGGAGTACTAAACGAACCCTAATTTTATTTTTGTCATTAATGAATTATTATAGTTTGCACAGATAAAATATAATATTTTAAAATAGTGCTTTAGGACTAAAACCTTTTAGAAAACACTGTCAATAAGAAAAATAGCTGCAATTGAACAACTTGTGCAAGTGAGAACTTGGTTACAGGTTAAAAAGACACAGGGTATATCCCCAAGATTAAGAAGGATATATATATATATATATATATATATATATATGGAAGTAGTTTCTTGCCCTCAATGCTTGTAATATCTTGTACTGTATGATTTGGATCCAGAAATGGTTGTTGTCTTTTTGACGATGATATATTCCCAAACAGACCTAAAATCTCAACTATGGAGTCACACTCCCAACCCAAACCCCAATTGATCAACATCCTGTCAATTGCAAAATTTACAGCCCAGCTTCCTAACTATTGAATCACACCCACTGATCAACTAACAACAGTTAGCAAATATCTTGTCAGTGTGCAAAATTTACAGAAAATTGCCAGAAGATCTACTTTAGAAAGTAGAAAAAGCATCTTTTGGTGAAAGTGATATTTTCCTAGCGCATGATTTCACAACAGATCTGCCCTCCTGGCTGTGGCTCCTGCTAGTATTCGACTTGTGGCGGTGTGTACTAAAACCGCCACAAACTGCAGACATGTGTGCACTCTGTAAAGTCATAACAGTTCTTCTACAAGCTGTTGATATAACATCAACTCCTCTTTTCATATTGCCAATGAAAAGGTAAGAATCATCCCAACCCCATATGGCTCTGTTTCCACAAATAAAATATGTACTGTTAAACCGCAATCCAAATTCAAAAGCTACAAGGTTAAGAACCTAATTTTATACTAATTTTGGCATTAAACTCATGTTATGAATTTAAGGTTCCACTTCATCAGGAAGAGATTAAACATGACGCACTAGTGGTGCACAACTCAAAACCTCATAAGGGGGAAGTTGTATTTCAGTTTGACTCTCAAGGTTGTTACAGAGTGTTTTTCTCAGACATGATAAAAATGTCTTAAACCTTAATGTTAAATTTCCATCAACTTCCATGGAAAGAAAAAATACATTTGCTACCATAATTACCCTAGATATTGTACATTTATTCTTTCCTTTCCCTTATTTATCCTATATAGAAACACACATATGTATAATGTGTATTATAATTACTTACTTCAATACACAATTTATTTTTTTCGCTTCTAAAAATACATAAAAGAAATTTTCACTCATGTTTTAGAATAACAATGACATCCACTATTGAAGGACTCTTTTTACACTCGAGACTCTAAAATAAGGAAAAATCACTGCCCGGCAGCCAGGATGCTAAATGTTGACCAATGACAATTTTAAATCGAGTTGCAATTGGTCATTTCTCTAGCAAAACTTTTTTATTTATTTATCATTATTTCATGGTTGCTATTGTTGCCACTGGTTATTCTAGAAACTGAAAAGTAGAAAGAAAGGCACATAAGTCTTCTAATAGCTGACATCCTGATAACATACACACAATGGCATTAAATTTCACAAAGAAAACTTTAAACGGATACAGAAGCAATGGACACCCTAGGCAAACCTTCAGAAGTATAATAACATTAAGCAGATTGTTTGTAGCAAGAATATAGCACACTCAATATTTGACATCCTAACAAGGGCCATACTCTGAAAGAACCATCTGCGTGTATGATTTTCTATGGTAAGTCATAGACAAGTCCTCAAATTAGCCCACCAAGCAGACTCACTTTGCTGTCAACACTGCGAGAGAAGAGTTTGAAACCTTAAACATCAGAAAGCAGACCACCAACAAACAACCAACAAGTAAATTTCCTTTGGGCAAGCTTATGAGTGCATCAACATTGACCGAGAAAAGAATTTCCAAAGTTACATAAGAATACAATGCTTATTATATGGAATCAGGATGTCCTCATGTATATGAACAGATTCCATTATTGGATAAGGGGATTACACACTAACATATATATATATATATATATATATATATATATATATATATATATATATATATATATATATATATATATATATATATATATCTGGTCCAAACAAAAAATGCAGACAAACTTGTAGAACGGAGAATCAGTAGGGGTTGCTATGAGTCACATGACATGGAGAAATAATAAATTAGAAATTCTCAGTACTGAACTTTCTTAGCAAATGAATTAACTTTTACAAGTATCGATCATTGAACCTTCCTTGAAACATTAAAATATGGAACTCTGTTAAAGATTAAATAAATTATGTGCTGAAAGAAAATGTAGTACAGTTGAAACAGTCTAACATACCTTGTTGTTGCAAGACTGCTTCAGTAGGTGAGAAGGTGCAGAATGAACAGCCTTTATGCCTAACTGTCTTCAAAGTTTCTGGCTTATCTGAATCAATTTTCAAATCCCAAATGCAGGCAGTCCTATCTGAGGAACTCGTAGCCATGATGTTTGGGTTGTTTATGTTAAAATCTATAGTGTTGATCCTGTATCCATGCAAAGTCCATGAACTTGAAGGATTTTTCTTTGCCCTCGTATCCCAGAGATTCAACCTCCCATATCCCTCTCCAAAATACAAGGAGCTCACATTATCTGGTCGTTGGGAGAGAAAAGATAGCACCTTTTACTGAATATATCTGATCAAATACCTTCCTGCATCCATCAATCGAATAGAACCCCCATAACAGCTGGTAAAGATCTGAAATCAAACGCAACAATTAAGGTTCATCATCAACCAAACATGAAATCAGCTATCATATCCACTACCGATGTAATAAGAAAATAGGGAACCATCAGGTTAATGCATTGTACTTGCAGAAATGCACAACCAAAACTGAAGAAAACAATTTTTGATTAGAAAATTGTGATATTGCAGGCAAGCCCTCTTATGGGTTATTCATTCTTATGCCAAACAAGCAGTTGCCTTCTTATTTCCAACACCTTCAATATTGTGTATGCTATCTATAAACCAGAAAGGGTTAGTGTCATCCTTTATCCAAAGGTTTTATGACGAAAATAATAATGATGATAATAGTAGTAGCATTATAAAACTCAGACAACCTTCGATTGGAAAATTTTTTGAATTGTAATCCCTGAAACAGGATGCTCATGGAGGCTGGTACAAGAAAATACCATCACTTTCAGCTTCACAATCAACATCCCAAAATCCAATATGGCCACTTCCGCCACCAGCAACAATCATTGTCGAGTCAGTACAGAAAGAAACCTCACCATTATTCTGCAGGGCATAACCTCGCTATACTTTCTGTATTTAAAGTCATTGACCCTAAATCAACAGAGCTCTTAACATCCCACGATCTTCTTTCTTAATCAAGCACCAATGGTTTTTTTTTCATGAACCTCGTCATCACCAGAACACAAATCTGAATTTTTTCAAATGAGACTGCTTGAAAGGCCCAGAATCTTGCCAAGAAGTACCCTATCTCGAATATTAAGAGGCCCTCAGGCAGAGGGCGACTAGCCTTCCAGGCAGAGGGCGACATAGGGGCCTTAGACTCAAAATCATCTTTAAGCCCATTTTCAGATGAGAAATCCGGCGGCAACCTTCGGGTCCGGAGGGACCGCCGGATGACGATCGGGGATTCCGTTTTGGGCTTCTTCTTAGGGCTAACTTTGTAAGATTTCAACTCGACCCTGCGCGACAAAAAAGGACAAATCAACGAATGAAAGTTTGAGACAGAGGAAGCAGTCACTGTTAGGGAGAGAAACAGACCTCAGGGCGCTTGAAGCTTCGTAGAGAGTGCAGAGGCCGGTGATTGCTTGAGAGAAGCCATCATGTCATTGTTGCGGCGAACGTTCTCCAGCCTTCGACGCCTGTATTCCCGTTAGGTTTGATCATTCCATTAGCTAGGTTTGAGGCTCTGACAATTTTGAGTTTTACTGTCCTCTGTTCTACTTCCTTGTTCAACTTTCATCTACACTGTATATATGCTTAGATATTGCGGAAACAAAATATCCCTCGGCGGTTTTATGTGACTGTTGATATGGCCAAATTCAAACCTATAAATTTTTCATGGAATCTTCCTGCTTCATAATAATTATTATTATTATTATTTTGTTTTTCTATACGTTTTTAGTCTATGATTTATTAAACTACATCGACCTAAGGTTTGTAACAAAAGCCTATATCGATAAAATAGTTTTGGAAACTTGTTATGAAATCGAATTCTTGGTTGAAAATATATTTTAAATTAGTTTTTTAAAATAATGATATAAATATGTTAAAAAAAAAACAAACATATAAAACTATTGATAAAAGTTGTTTTTAAAATATATAAAACAAATTAAAACCGTTTCAATTTTTCAAACTGATTTTTATGTCATAAAATATGGTAGAACTTTCTCTGAATATCATTCTAAACTGTTCTTGAAAACATTTTCAAACATAACCTTTGCTATAAGGTAAGGTTACTAAACTTGAAGCACATCTCCTGGTTTTGAAACAATATTAGGTTTGCTTGGTTCTTGTTTTTAAAATCTGTTCTTGAGAACGGTTTTTAAAGACACAAAAAGCCTCATTTTAATATTATGATATCAAAATCGTTTTCTTTATATTTTTTTTGTTCCTTTTATTTAAAAAGAAAAACAGTTTTCAAAAACTATGAACGAACCTAACCCGTTTTTACATTTTAGAAATACATATGGCAACATGTTGTAAATCAACTGGGAACTTAAATATGATATCTCCATGGAGATACTTGATTGTCAAATATTAGAACAAACCATGGAGTCTAACCTGCTAGGAAGGAGTAAAGAACATAACGTAATAACATGATTTTCTTTACACGGCATACATAAGAAAATTAGAGTTTTTGGATTAAAATACTATTTTTTAAAATAAAAAATTATAAAAATAGTTTGTATTTGAAACTATTGTCCAATCTAGTACGTTTGGACCATATAGGCGATGATTAGGATGATGTTACTGTCCTAAACAACTAAGCCATCAATTTTTTATATCATTGCCAATGTCCCCAACATCGCCATCAACTTTTAAATTCAATTGGCTCTGTTGGTGACAACAACTTCATCATTTAAAAAAAAAAAAAATCAATTGCCGATGTCCTGAACAGCGGCATTATCGTGTATTTTAAATGCGCAGACCCCTTCTTCCTCCCCCCATTTCTCTCATGTTCACCGCTCCTCCGGTTGGAGACCGATTTGGAAATCAAGGATTTTTTGCTCCATATTTTCTTCTAGTACTCCATTCGACCCCACAACAGGTAACCCTCCTACATTATATTGTTTTTTTTTCAAAATTTCTTATATTGTTGCTTTTGTTGGTGTGTTTTGTTGATAATGTGGTGATAAATCTTTGGGTTTAGTTCCCATTTTAATATGTGGTGATAATCTTTTATTGTTGTGGTGTGCTTTGTTGATAATGTGATGATTAAATATGTATTTTCTTGAGAAACGAACAATGTTTTAAAACCGATCGACGGCCGGTCTCAATCGGGTCCGACTGCCGACAGTTACAAACCGTTCGGCTTCAATCAAAAACTGTTTTACTGAATCGGCTTCAACCGGCTCGAATCGGCATGGATCGGTGGAACCTGATGAACTGCCGGTTTCGAATCGACCGGCTCGGGCAGCCACAATTTTTTTAAGCAAATGACTTTTTTTTTTTTTTTACATCGAAACTACGTCGTTTTGCTTAAGATTAGAAAGCTTGTAGGGTTAAAAGACTTATAACTAAAAAAAAATTCAATTAAATAATGCAAGGTCATGGATTTGAATATGGGAAGAGGAAGTTACAAGGGAACCACTCTACTAATGTACTGTCATTGTGATTATTTTAGATATTAACAAAATTATATATTACTACTAATTAAGTATATATTTATATAAATAAGTTTATTCCATTTTTGCATATGTTTTCATATCAACATGATATATTTAAAATAAATTAAAATATTTTATTTATATAAAAAGTAATAAATAATATCTTAAATATTATTAATTATATATTTTAAAATATAAATAATATATTTATCATACAATTCCGCTCAACCACTCTGCTCGACCACCTGGGCTCGACTGAAGAACCGTGAACCTAACTTTTCTCCTGCTCTCAACACCGGTCCTGCTTTTAAACATTGGAAACGAACGTATGGAAACTAAGGTCGTGTTTGGTAGCTATTTTTCAGGTTAGTTTCTATGAATGTCACTTTTTTTTTTTAATTTATGGGTTGTCCTATTTGGAATTTTTTCCCTTATGGATATTGATCAAAAGGTTTTATATGAGCAGAAAATGAGTATAGATTAAAGGTGTTATGTGGTGTGTTTCTCGATTATTCTTAGGTATTGATTTTTATGGTATTAATAATTATAATTTCATATTCGTAGTTACCAAGTACGCTTTTATGTATTAATTTTAGGTTTTTTTTCAAATATGTATTTTGATTTATATTTTTGTATTTAAAAGTGCTATTTTGGCCAAACCCTAAAATCACCCATCTTTGAAAAGTAGTTGATAAGAATTGATTCAAAATGGCGCAGGCCCTAGTTGAATATAGTTTTGAAAAATTGTTTATTCTTAAAAACAAGAAAAACACTTTTGGTTCATTTTCCTTTTGGTTTGAAAAACATGTGATAATTCTTTCTTTTTATTGTTATAAAAATTATGTATATAAAACACAATTAAAGAATAATAACAATAAAAACACCAAAAAGGTCTGCTTACTTTTTGTTTTTGAAAACTTTTGCTTGTTCTCAATGTTTTTAAAAAATGGAACCAAAATGTGTATTCCAGGTTTTTCTGTTTCTTTTGTTTTTTGAGAATAAATATCGCTTTTTTAAAAACAAACCAACAAGAACTTATCAAACCCTAACACATCTATCCGTGCCTTTAAAAGATAAATAAATAAATAAACAAATAAATAAATAAATAAATATATATATATATCATGTCATGTCTAACTGATGTGATAAAACGTTTATTATTTAAATAAATAGAGCATAGGGAAAGAAAGATTCTCGAATTTAAGTTTCGATGGGGACAATTTACCATACTGTACTAAACTGTTTAGTTATCAATATATATAATTTTGTTTTTTAAATGATTAATAAACTTTAAAGAAAATATGTTTTTTTGGAAAATTTCTTAAAGACCCTTTTGAGTAAGCTACACAAAAAACATCCGGTAATATTTTCAAAAGCGCTTTTGAAAGTGCAAAAAAAAACTTGGAGTGTTTTTTTGATAAGAATTTGTGAGGTGTTTTTAAAAAAAAAAACACTTTAAAAGTTTTTGGATATTCCTAAAAGACCTACTTGTTTATCCTTAAACCAAGCAGTTAAACATACCAATGGTCGGGACCATTTACCATTGAACAAAATCTATAAACTACAAATATGTCGCCTAACGTGTTATATAAGCTCTTTTTACCTTATCACAAACTCACACGACCGGCCTAATCTCCAAGTACAATAATATTTCAATGGTCGGGACCATTTTAAAAATTCTACCATGATTCAATCAATTAATCAATCATAATGTATTTGTATCTCTATCAGATGCCTCCCATATTGACTTTAGCATCCATAAATGTAGTTTAAAATGATAAAGATAATATAACTTCATACATTTAACTTATTATGACCATTTTGTATAAGTCAATTATGTATGCTTTTCATTATTCTCGATATGTTATTACAATGTGTAAATATATTGAAATTAAAACAAATGTCAAATATGTCGAACAAGCCGTCATTGTGCCTTTGGATGAATCGTTGATTGCAAGCAAGGATAAAAATATTGATTTTGATGGATATATCGCATTTTTGAATTTTACTTGATATACTCCAAGGATATATATTTTTTAAATATTGATAAATCCAAAATTATTCAAAATTAATATATATTTGTATTTATTTTTATATTAACATTAGTTTATCCTAGTAATTTTATCATAAAAATTGATATTTTTAATCTTTATATTAAGACTTTATCTTATTGAAAATTATATATATATATATATATATATATATATATATATATATATATATATATATATATATATATATATATGTTTTATCTTAATTTATAAATTATTAATTTTTTAACTATTTAATTTTTTTAATCAACATATGTTTCTCTATTTTCAAAAATTAAAAATATTAATGAGCAAAAAATAAAAAATAAAGTGATAGTAATTTTTTTTAATAAAAGCAATAATGGAAGAAATGAAATATTAATATTGAAATTATAATTTAATTAAGCAAATTTATGAAATAATGTAAAATAATTTTTTAAATTTAATAAATTTGCTATATATAAACAATATAAAAAAACTTTTTAAAAAAATCAATGAAATAATTAGAATTAATATTAAAACAAATTTTACACTATATTAATTGAATGGTAAGATGGCTTGGTGGAAAGGGTGTTGGCACTTCCCACATTTTGCTTGAGTTCGAATCCCATCAAAAACGAATTTTTGGTGGTTTAACAAACAATACTTAGCTTCAGCTTTGACCGAAATATCGCCGAAAAATCGATAAATTTCCGATATTTCGATGATATTTGTAAAATCGCCGAATGATCCGCGACCTGATAATCTGTAAAGCTTATCGTATGGGGTTCATTGAGTCCGATATATCGACGATATTTCGCCGATATATCCCGAAATTTTCAACCTTGATTGCATGTTTAAACAATTAGGTGATATGATATACTAAAGGACAACCATTGACAAACAAAGGTTCAAATTAGTTTTCAATTGTAACTGCCACATTTGTTCTTGACCTTAAAGCAAGTAACTCGATGTGTTGTGATTGGCATTTGACATTGTAATATGCCAAACACTAAGATATTTTAACTCGTGTTCTAGTCATTCAAGCCATCTATTGAAGGGTTCGAACATTGTCATCTCGCATTGAATATTGATGGTGCCACATTTGTATAGCTTACAAAAGGCACGTTAATGATCACTATGGGGTGATGGAAATAATAAGTCGCTTCCATTGGCATTTGCTATTATGCATCGCGAATATTGATAGAAGGGATGTTTTTGGGTATGTATCGTAAAACAGAGTAACCTTCAACTGATGAGGATTTGTGTTATATCCGACAAACATCCGTATATTATGGCAAGAATTATTTATCCTCATCTTGGTTAGCTACATCATCGGCCTACCATTTGCATAAAGGCCATTCGTAGGCAATTTTATGACCCGCTTCAAAGATAAGCTCTTAAAGAATTTGGTATGCAAAGCAGCTTTAGCGACTACACAATGCAAATTCAATAGGCATATGGTTATAATTGGGAGAATTAATTCGGAAGCACAACAATGGTTATAGCGATCCCTCTTGAGACATGGGCACTTTCACATGATCAAGCCTAAGATATGGGATAATATCATGAACATATCCGAGTGAACATATCCGGTGTATTTAACAATATTCTTAAAGGAGCTAGTATATTACCAATCAATGCATTAGTTCGCTTTACTTTTTCGCCTTTAATAGTTACTTTGTTGCAGCAGCACCAAGGTAAGCACAAATCGCATCTCGATGAGCAAGACACCCTTATGTTGATGTCTTATTAAGGCCCGCGGTGGTTAAGGTTGATCAATGAAATTGTTCTCACATTACATCCAGAATAGATTTCATGTAAAGCTTCAGTTTTGGCCTAATTACGTTGATCTCAACTTACATGACTAGAAATGTACATGTGGTAAGACACTTATATATGGATTTCCATGTAGCCATATCATAGCAACATGTCAACATCAATGTGTTGATTTTCGATTATTTGTTCAAGGCTACTTCACTACACAATCATATTATGGTACTTGGGCAAGCTTGTTTCATCCCATATTCAATGAAGATAAGTGACCTCTTTATTATGGTCCCACGATTGTACCTCTTAAGTCAATGAAACGCATAGACAGTCCTAAATCAACCCGTTTGCATAATGAACTGGACGTTATGGAGGGGAAAACTACTATCACATGTGGGTTGTACAAACAACCGGGTCACAATCGACGATCTTGTACGAATAGAAATCAAGTTCAGTGAAAGATGTGAAGTAACTCAATTTATTTTTTATTTTTTTGTAAGGCAATTTGCCTTGTATGTTTGTAGTTGCTTTGTATAAGACTTATGTATGAATGTTTATTTCTTGGATTATAATAGACATGTGTACCTTATTTAAGTAAATGAGACATCATTCTTGTACGTAGTTTTTTTATTCATTGCCTTAGTAATTAGTAATTGCATTCATGACTATGATACTAGTATCTCAATATTTTTTGTTAATAATTATATTGTCTTTGTATTATCTGTTACAAATATGACATTTAGAGGGATTCATGATGCAAATCCTTCAAATCCAGTTGTCTTGGTATTGCAGGACAGACACATGTCGCACTTAGTAGATACGAAACAGGTATGTATTTTATTCAATATCAAATACTATTACCTATTGTTGATGTAATTTATATATAATCAATTATAAAATTGACTGTTCACATTGTAGTTCAGTGGAGGTACTCCACCCTCACCAACAAATGAAAGCCTTCATTAGTATGTGGAGAATGGATGTATATATTCGTCCATACGTGATACATGCGAGATTCTATGGTATATACCGCTTGGGTCACATCATGATCGATTGGTCATCCATCACTCGGTTCGCCGAGAGGATGTACTCGAGACACACGCGTTTCATGTACCCATCTAAAAAATGACGCATCACGCGCTGCACGTTGCTATCATCCTTCGTAATCTGCATCCACGCACTGCGCGAATCATCTTTAGACCGTGATATTCCCAAAATCCAAGATTTTGGATAAATGGTAAAATAGAAATTTCGTTGAAAACCGAATTTTCTAGATCTCGATGACGAACGGACTTCTCCGTGAAATCACGGTTTCTAATGAATTTAGGCTACCACGTCGAATTTCATAGATTCCGAGGCCGATTTACTGTGCTGAGTAAGGCAAGGCCTGATGACATGGCAAAGTTAAGGATGCCACTTGGCACCATAGAAGTGTGACACTTGGCATAAAGAAAAGGAGTGGCTCACAATTAAGCCATGTGGGAGAAGGGATTCCATGGCCCATATGATGCCATGTGGTGCATGATGTCATAAAAGGAAATAAAGAAATAAAAGAATAAAGGTGGAAAATTTATAGCCACACAAGAGACTTGAGGAAATGAGGAGGAAATTGCCTCCTTTGACCGGATGTGAGGTGTTCTCCAAATTGGAAGAGAGAAATGAAAAGAGAAAGGAGAAAATGAGGAGAAAATGGAAGGAAGGTGAGATGAGAAATGAGAAAAAAAGAAAAGAAAGGCAAAAAGGAAGGAAAAGAAAGGAAAGAGGGAAAAAGGGGGAACGGTTCTTAGAGAGAAAAGAAAGAAAAAGGAAAAGGAGGAAAGGGAAAAGCGGAGGATTTGCTTCGGGCGGCCACTGCTCAAAGTTCGAGGACTGGGGGAAGTCGGTGCACGCAGTGGGATCTACGTGTGGACACCAAAAAGTGGGAGTTTCTTCAACTTCCAAGAGGTAGGATATTTTCCTACTTGGTTTATTTTTAGCCTAAAGGTTTTATAATGGTAGGGGTTGCTTATGGGAGGCCATGAGAGGCCATGTGAATTAGTTCCAAGCCTCGACTAGGGGTATGGATTTCAGATTGTGCTGCATGACCGGTGGGAGTTGTATTTTACTTAAACCTAAAGTTTGGGATGTCGTGATTTGTTGATGAGATAACAATGATTAGAACCAATATGGTTCATGTTTGTGAAGGGGCCGTGAGGTACCCCGTGATGTCCCAGTTGCGACCTACTTGTGTGTTGTTGCTTGCTTGAATGACATGCGCAGTGTAGAAATGAGATATCGATGCATGCTATTTAATGTATTAATATGGTTGATATGGTGGTAGATTATATGTATAAATTATAATTGTCCATGGTATGTAATTACTTTATGTAGTGCCTATTCATGTGCATTTAATAGATGAGGAAATGCATTGCACAGGCATTTCATATGCACGGTCACATCGCGTCACCGGGTGTGGGTGCGTGGTGTTTATCCATCGTTGTTGGTGAATGGGTCAGAACTCGGGAAAATGGGACAAAGTCCAAGTAGAGTATCACGAGAAGGTAAATGATCAAACACAAACAGCTGTTTCTCATGGAGCAAGTTAGTAGATCCTCTCAGTAGTGAAAAGTCCCACATATTATTCACGGTTGGCCATGAATCCCGGCGATTTAAGTTCGTGAAAATGTTGAAAAGTGCGCGCGGGCGGCCCCACTTGTAAACCCTAAACTGTGGGCCCACAAAATAAAGGAAAAGAATCAAAATCGCTTGATAAATAAATTGATAGTTTCCAATGGTTTAGTCGTAGTGTGTGACTAGTTTTATTTCACATTTGCATTCCGTGTGAGAGGGAGTCGGTTGGGACTCAAAGGTGAGCATGAGGGGTCAGACCATGATGATATAGACATTTCATATAGAAAATAATTGTATGAAATGTGATTGATTGTTTATATATGCCATTGCATATGCATTTTAGGTGGGGAGTAAACCTTGTGGAAGATTTCACTGGCTTTGCTTACCCCGCTGTGGGACCCCTTTCGTGCACAGACTATCCAGTGGAGACGGCATTCGCAGAGGTATCTATTGAGAAGAAAGCGAGATGTGGCTTTAATGAATATTTTGTAAATATGTATAAAGCTAGAGAACAAGCATGAAAACTATGAGAGAATATAGTTAAGATATTTATTTTGAGTATCGTCTGTGGCCCAAGAGGCTACTTTACTGTGTATACGCCTATATTATCGAGATGTATAGATTTTCCGCGAAGTCGACGGTAGTCAACGAATTTCCTGAAATGGGGCGTCACAGGGACATGTGTGTTCGATGTGGTGGAGTTGTGTGGTTATGTTCTCCATACGATGGTTATGTGACCAATTATCCACCCTAGCACTTGATGCAGATGAGGTCACTTTAGAGCAGAGTGCGCGTGGTTTCATCTTAATGCTGATGGGATCCTTCTCATTTGCGGACAAGAAAGGAGTGCATGTCCATCTGTGCTTTCTCCCACTGTTATGAGATTTGACGCAGACTACAACTTATACTTAGGGTGGTGCAGTACTAGCACAATTATATCGAGAGTTATGTCAAGCCAGCTTGGATCGTAGATCGTAGTATTGGTACTGCTGTATTACACTGCTATGCATATCCATAACTTTATTTTATTACATACACATTCATATACACAGCACATCATTATTTTGCTTACATTTTGTTTATTTTGTATCAACCATGGTCTTGGGAAAGACTTCACGTGGGGCGACCAGCAGCATATCCAGCACCTCCAGTCGCACGTGCCTTACATAATGATGACGCCAATGTCGTCGATGGAGACATAGTTGAGGCTATCCACGTATGGATTAAGGTGTCAGCTTGTGGTTGAGCCGAGCCAACTCCTTCCACAGGTGTAGGTGGTGAGTACCTTCGACGGCATAACCCATCTGCATCTCTTCTTACACAGATCGCCTAGATGCATAGACTCCCGACGAATGGTATATGTAAAAGTATATGGTTCAATAGTAATTTCATTCATATTCAGATCAACGTGATCACGCGGCGTAAATGTGTGTGTCTTATGGCGCCTATACGTCGAGAGTTGGTCAATTAACTACCAACAACATCTCGCATATCTTATCGAAGAACCGACTTCCGACGATGTCACCGCTTATATGTTTTAGGATTGTTGAGTGGCATCCTCTAAAGCGAAGTCTTGGCGCCAGCTTTAGGCTACACCAGGAGATACCTCCATCTTGCTCTTATGAGAAACAACTACATAGAGTGGATGCAAGCGAACGACTTCAGAGAGATTGAGCGAAGTATCATGCTCCATATATTACCTTACAGGATACGCGAGCATGCAAGATCATCACTACACCTCCTATGGTGGGTATTATAGACTTCTATGATCTATGGCAGAAAGGTAATAGTCTGGACACACGACGCTTATGACACCAATTTACTCCATGAGACATATGAGGTGGCACCAGCACTTATGTTCTAAAGATTATCAGCTGGTGTTAGATTCATATTTCAAAGGTTTTCAAATTTAACTGAACAGATTGTATTATAATTGTTTAGCGGTTCTTTTTTATAGATTTCATATATTAGGTCGCTTCTCAGAAACTTGAGTAAATTTGAATTTTTCCGAAAATGGGTAAACAAGAATTGTCACTATAGTACAAAGTTGCAAACCCGAAGATTTTCTGAGACGATAGACGTAAACGAACCTCACCGGGCTGATCTTGCTATCGCAAATCTAAGTTATCCAAAACATCAATTTTCAAGTTTTCGCTAAGACGAGTGAATGGTGAACCCCCAAAAACGGGATTTTTAAGAAATTTTTCAAAGATGATCAATAATTCATGCTCATTGAAAATAGATTGAACTTGGAACTGAGACAAAATAAATTGTTTCAAATGCCAAACGAACCCGGAAAATTCATGGACAATGTGGGCCAAGCATTTTAAGTATAAGTTAGAAAAAAAATCAAATTTTGGAGACAAGAGGGTCTCATTTTCTGCTAGAAAATTTCGCGAGAGAGAGGGAGAGAAAGAGAGGAGACCAAGTTTCTCTCTTCGATCCCTGAGTTCCTCACAATCGACAAATTGGCTGAGCCAAGAGTGAAAGTTCATTTACTTGACGAGGGCTATGCGTACATACCAAAAATGAGGAATTTCACCGAAGATCCAAATGAAGAGATTTCGGGAAATCAAGAGTTTTGCTGTGGAGGTTTCACCAGGTTACTGATGTTTCAGAGGTAGGAATTTTTCCTACTTTGGTTTATTTTCCACCTAAGGACTATTTGGTTGTAGTTTTCACCTAAGGGGATATTTGGTTGTGTTTTTGCCCAAGGGGCTGTTGGTCGGATTTTGGAATGTTAAATGTTGGGAATGTTGCCCTCTGCTTTGACCCTACACACCGGTCCAGTAATTTGGAACCGGTTTTTGGTTAGAAATGGAGGAAATTTGGATTCGTGTTCTTCATAGAAGTAGAATAATCGTGAACTTGATGTTAGGCTTTTGAATCACCCAAATTGGACCTCTACAGCTCAAGTTATGGTCCATTTCATTCCTAAGACTATCACAGCTTAGGCTGTTTAATTGTTTATGTCTAGAATTCGAGATTGGTTTTCGGTTGGGAAACGAAGGGAATTTGGACTTGTATTCTTCATAGAAGTTATAACTGAAATTGTGAACTTGATGTTAGGCTTTTGAATCACCCAATTTGGACCTCTATAGCTCAAGTTATGGTCCATTTCATTCCTAGACTCAATACGCCTAGGCTATTTAATCAGTTTTATGTCTAGAATTCGTGACTTAGTTTCGCTTAGGAAACTGAGGAATTTGGACTCAAGTTCTTCATAGAAGCAGAAGTTGCATTTATGAACTTGATGTTAGGCTTTGAATCACCCAAATTAGATCTACAGCTCAAGTTATGGTCCATCTCATTCGTGACCCGCCATATAACTTAGGCTATTTATTTGTTTGTGCTTAGATTTGGGGACTAATTAGACCGACCCAAGTACACTATGGAACTGAATTCGACCGTTTTCTTCTCGCCTTGTTTAGGCATGATTAAGGCCTATGGATGGCTAGTTTGGTAGCCTGTTTATAGCTTGTCTCGAGGCCTTTTTGTGGACTGTTTTGTGGGCATAGTATATGCCACACTTGGTCTTAAGGATCAAGGGTGTTGTTGCTTGGTTTTAAATAACATGTTGGTGGTAGTTGTGTGATAAGATGTTGATATACATGTGTATAAATATATTGACATGGAATGTGTGATTGTATGGAAATTATATGCAATTAAGATAATTGTCCATGACACATGATGAATTGTGGTTTGAGTTGTTCGTGTAGCATTCATTATACATATGGCATGATATAACATACAATGACACATTGCATTGCATATAAGACCGGATGATTGCATTTGAATGAGTGTGTGTGGGACCCCTTTTCCGGCCCGACCCTTTTTGGCGGATCTGAACCGAGTCCGATGCCCCGCATCTCAACTACTCAAAATCATATTCATAAGCGATTTCAAACTGGTAAGCCCATAAATACATTTACCAAAATACACGGATAATGAAGACATTCAAGCCTTTTCAAAATGATTTACAAAATAGATGTTCTTCAGAGTTCAACGCTTACAAAATCAATATCCAAAAGAAAACATGAAATGAATGCAATACGTCTGGAGCATTACCCGAAATTTCCTTCTTATGACTCGACGCCTCCTCGATCTGGGGTCCGCTGATCACTACTTCATCACTGCACTACGCATCGGGTAAACAATACGCTAAGAATTTTCATGCTTAGTGGTTCCATACAAATCCATTCTCGCCGCTTAAATCAAATCATGCACTTAATAATCGGACCTTTCTAAATCTTTCGATGATCAATATAAATACAATACATATACTTGTTTTATATACAATCGCTATGGTTCATTGATGATCCCAAAAAATACACTTTCATATTCAATATTTCACAATCTCAAATCAATCCAATTATGCTCACAAATTCAATTTCAAGGCGCACCACCCGCTATGCAACCAATTCGCTTATGCAACCACCCGGGGCTTATGCCAATCAATCTCGCACGCCCATCAATCCAATTATGCCAATCAATTCGGGCTTATGCCCATCAATTCGCCATGCCAATCAATTCCGCTTATGCCCATCAATCTCGCCATGCCAATCAATTTAGTTATGCCCTTAACGAATTTAACCTATGTCTTCTGGCGGTATACAGATATCGAGTCACAAGACCTGCCTACCGGGTCAGCAGCTCAGATCAAATCCGCTTATACCACAAGACGTCCCGTTTGGGTCGGGACCGTTATAAACAATCAATTAGTGAACACTATCGATACGTCCCATCGGCCGACGGAGTATCACATCAATACAATAGTTTGCAAGACTACTATTCACCCCTATCGTATACTAATCTATCCTTAATACGAACTAAACTGCTAACATTCTATTAAGGGCGTTCAAACTTTATAGCAAGGTACAAGATAATATGTACATTTGTATAAATAGTTCACTTTCAATAGTCACATGTAATTTTCATATGCAAATATTTTACACCGCTTCAAATCATTTAAAACAATTCAATATGTTTTTCTTATTCATTTAAAAAACAAGCATCAAATATTGAAATATGAATAGAAATATAGAACAAACATGCAAAAACTAAAAACGAGAATAGAGTTGGTAGAACAAACTCAGTGGAATCTTGCACTTTGATTCCAATCCTGGAATCTCAATCTCGCTATTTTCCTCCTGTCACTCTCATTCCAAACCATTAAAGAACAATACATTTTCAGGCGTGCTCGTGGTTTTGGTTAGATTGATTTTCGGAGTTTAATATGAGTTTCACCCTCAATAAGCTATATAGATGGGATTCTGAATTCAATGGTCTATCCATAGAGTCCAGAATACCCTGGGAACAGAGTTCTGACAGTGGTTGCACCTTCCGAAGTTGGAGGTCATACGTAAATACACTCCAAATTCCGAAATGACTCGAATTGGATTGGAAATGACCTGACCCTAAGAACTTAGTCTACACCTCGGTCCGACACCTGCCATCCTCCTCAGGCATGTGAATGGATTCTTGACTAATGGGTCATAGAGTCCAAGAACACCGAACAGAAATTGACGAAGGAGTTATAACCTTCCGGTCGAGGTCATACGTAGTCACACCTAGCCGAGCTGACCTGAACTAACTGAGCTGACCTGACCTCGGTAAACTCGGTCTGACATTCTATCCTCCTCAGGCATATGAATGGATTCTTGACTCAATGGGCTTTCCATAGAGTCCAAGAACACCGAAACGTGGTTCGACGGCTGAGCATGACCAAGTCGAGGTCATATGTAGTCACACCCACCGAAATGACTAACCGACCGAGTTCCGTCGAATTCTCCGCTTACGACCCCAGCAACCGACCTCTACAGCTGACCTCCGTCGACCTCCAAGGACTTCTACAAGCCGACCTCCGTCGGCTGGGATTCCTGACACAAAGGCCGACTCCCCGCAAAAGACCACAACTCGCTCCACAGAGAGGTCCGACCGAGAAATTCAAAGCCTAACATCAAGTTAATCGATGAGGATACAACTTACTACATGGACTCACTCACCAAATTCCCTTCACTTCACCTGCAATCAGCTCTAAGGTCCGGCTATCGACGAACCATGAATCGACCCGACCGGTCGAAATGGAAATGAATTTCAGAAAGGATCATGGACCAAGTCTACGAGGTCCAAATTGAAATTAAAAAGCCTTAAATCAAGTTCATCGGAGTGTGACTACAATTTATCGTAAGGACCTTTTTCGCTTTCAATACCAAATTTCTTTATTTCTTACCCAAAATCGCCTCTAAGGTTCCATGAATGCCCACTACCACAATGGCACTTCCCATGGTTTAAAAATACAACCAAACACCCCCTACAAGCAGCGATAACTAACTACACAACCCTGTGCAGTAAAATAACCAAAGTAGGAGAAGACCACGGCCCCGGAGCTCACGAAATTCCCCGATTCCTGGCCTCTACTTGCACTTCTTGGCACGAGGGAAGCGACTTTCCTTTGGCTTCATTTGAGACCCATGTCCGATCGTCGGAAAATCTAGAGAGAATGTAGAGCCTCTCTCTAACTCTCCCTTTCTCCTGCTTTTTTTCTTATGGATCACTCTTAATCGTATTTTAAAAAGGGAGGAAGCTTCTCTCCTCTTCCTACATGCCATGCCCTCGCTTTGATTTTTTTCTCTTTCTTTTCTTTATTTCTTTATATTTAGGTCTCTCCATTTCTCTATTATTCTTCATTTAAGTCTTCTATTATTTTCTCTCCTTGCTCATTTATTTCCTCCTAATTTCACCTTGTATTATTACAAACTTATTTCTACAATTGACCCCTTAGGTCCTCATTTTACAATTTCCATATTTTTCTTTTCACTGGGTTTATTTCCGGATTCAATGACCTCTATTTAATCAATATTCATCTAACAATTCCTTAAAAATATCTAAGTTGGCCCACTATACCCGAATATATAATACTTTTATTATAAAATTCTAGGGTATTTTTTTGAGGCGCTACAAGCAGGTGAGTGCACGGTTATAATCAACATCGTGATTCGCTTGATCAGTGGCCCGATATCGCTGGACCCATCATCCAATAGAGTCGCACTCCGCTAAATGAAATGGCAAAAGAAAACTTGTGTCAAGTAATAGCAAGCCGAGATGGACACACCTCGGGTGAAAGACCATTATTCGCGGGTTAGACATAATTCTAACGGTGAAAGCCCGTGAAAGTATCTAGGCGTGCAAAGCCTGCAATGGGACACTAAAATTCGTTGCCCACAAAAGACACATGAGTTTTGTATATAAATGATCACCAAATGATTTAAAGTTTTTTGTTTGAAAGAAGGAATTTGAATGAAATGATCATTAGATGTAATCCACAAATGATGGATTTTAACGATGGGCTTTTGATATTGTGTGATAGGGACAATAGTTGACTTTGAGTGATGGAGTTGGTAAGGACTCAAGGCATGGTACATGATTGAGTTCATATCTCATTTCATGGCATGACATGTAGGATTCCATAGTAGAAATTGCATGTTTTTATTTGGAATGTGAATGTGTGGAACATGACTATTGCATGTGCACTTAGACTGAGTACTCTATAGGAAACATTCTCTATTAGGCGTGGCTCACCCTTTATGGAAAAACATTTCAGGTGCAAGGTGTACACTGGTGGACGACACTCATTCGAGGTCTCAATTGTGAAGAAAGTCAGATTGTAGCTTTAATATTTATTTTGTAAAATATATTGGAACAAATCAGTTTTGATATATATATTTTCAGGTAAGAGTGTTGCATTTAAACTCTTAAGGACTATTGTGATATAGTCTTCAGATATTTTTAGTATAGATAAATGAGCCCTGTGAGGGGCCACTTTATCATAAATGGACCTCACGCACATTGTATATCAATTGATGGGCCAAGTGTGATTATATATTGTACATGTTAGAATTGATAGAGCTCTCAAGACAAAGGAGACTATGTTCTGATTTTAGTTAATATGATCCAGGTAAATCAGACATAATAAAGCAGATTGAGTCAAATTCGATATCCGCGAGTTTTCTCAGCAGCCGACGGCTGGTCAACCCGACCGGTTTTAGGGCGTCACACGCTCACGTGAGGCTACCACCGGATTGGTGTACAACTTACATCATATTGTTAGACTGTTGTTACACCGTGATCGAAGAGGGACATCATCGTCGATAACATCGGGAGGCATCTACTTCACATGAACCATCTATTAGACATCCGGTGTAACGCCCTGAAAATACCCTAACAGTTTTATAACATGTTGAAGGTGTAAAATAAATTAAATTATATTTTTTTCGGCGTTTAAATGGCTAAAAACGAAAAATGATAAAAACCCGAAAATTTTACATGAGCTAAATAAATTTGGTAAAAATGTCAAATGAAGACCTAAGGGTCATAAATGAAGAGTGTAAATGTTAAAATGAAAATGAAATGAAATGAAGTGAAAATGAAAGTGAAAAATAGCTAAATGAGAAAACGGGAAAATAGGAATTTATGTGCAAGCTAAACAAGGCCTGCAATACTTAAGGCTTAAGACCACCTGTCTTGTAAATGCCATTTCAAGATTTGGCAAAAAGGGAAAGAGGGAGAGCGTTATGGTACATTCCATTTGAGAGAAGAAGAGAGGGATTGTGATTTTTTCTCCATGTAATCAAGTAATAAGTTGATCGCACGAGAAGAAGAAAGGAAAGAGAATCAAGATTTAAGGTGTGAAAAACCAAACACTAACCCCTTTTCTACTTGTTAGGTTTAATAAAACCCCAACAAATTTGCATAATAGTGTTTTGAAAGGTTGTAGTTCATTTTGGGGTTGTATTGGGTAAGATTTGCTGTGGTATATTGTGGTTTGGATTATTGTTGATGAATTTTGCACATAAAGGAAATGATGAAGTTTCACTAGAGTTGTCATCAAAAAATTCTTTTCAAAACCCCTATTTTTTTTTTTTTATCATATAAGTTGCTATAACTATTCAATTGAGTGATTCCAATTAAAATAGCCATAAGAGCTAGAGCTACAAATGTATAAAGGGACCAGAGCAAATTGTAGCTCTAAGGCTCCCGAATATGGGCGTAAAGGTAAGCCTGCAGTTAATCTAGCATGCTCGATTTGGGTGTAATTGTGGTGGTTTTCGTCAGGAGTTGAGTTTCATCATCCAAATTGAGCAGATTCTAAAATTCGGCAAAATATACTCTAGGGGAATTATTTACGTGAAGGAAATGTATGCAATTTGTAACCCCAAAGTTCCCAGAAATTTGTCAAAGTGGAGCTATGTGCAAGAACAATCTGATTCTGTTTTGCAAATTAGAGTAGTCTGGATGTAAAATGCAATAACTTGAGTTTTGATGATTCAAATCGATGATACAAATTGAGAAGAAACCTTAAAAACCATAGCTCAAATGAGTAGAAGGAACCATTATCAATTTATGGAGTTGTAAGACCCTAAAATAGAGAATAACAGTAGGTAACCGAAAGTGAGTTGGGCACACCGACCAGTAGCTGGCATTAAAAATGTCAGAATTTGATTATGATCCAAATGAGATGATTCCAATTCTATGAAAATGTACTCATAGAGCTATCATTTTCTTGAAGTGGCATGAACAAAATATGGCTCTATGTGTCCCTAAAAATTTTTGCAGTTGAAGGTGTATCGATAGACATTTGACCCTAATAAAAACTTAATGCACAACTCCGATTGCTACTCTTGGTAAAGGATTATTTGTGATGGATTAGGTTGGTGACGAGAAAGTTTGACCTAAGAACGGGATTCGTAGAGTAGGAATCTAAGATGCCAACCTTTTCGGGTTTGTTCCTCTACACTTACTCCTTATTTTGGTTTCAGGTTTTGTTGGACAAAATAAATCTAAAAGTTTTATATGAATATATGTAATGCTGTTCGTTTGAGATATAAATGGTCTGGTTTATTCTCCACTTCTTTCTCTATTTCAAATGTTTCAAGAATTTTATGAAATAAGTATTTTATTGAAATGACTGCTATAAATCGTATATTACGTATTTTAAAATTGATTTGACACAGAACTGGACAGAATGAATTGCACATGAAATATTACATGAGTATTGGAAACCAAGTATTTGATATAAATGTATATACACTATTATAACCACATGAATGATTTGAGCGCTCTTAATGGAATGTTAATCGTTAAATTCGAAGCAAGGATAGATTGGTATACCAATAAGGGTCAAATGAGCAACATCACAACAGTATTGATAGGTCACTGATCCGTAGCCCAAGAGGATGCAAGACGGTGAGGGTAAGTCTCATAAATGATTTTAATAATCCGCCGCAAAATTTTAATGGAAACCGCAGATCGGTTATAAAAACTTTTTATACCAAGATGTTTCACAGACTGCGCTAATGATTCGCTATCCTCGCAGGTACGTAAAGTTACAAATTCGCTTAAGGGCAAAATGAAAATAAAATTGTGAAATGCATGATTTGTGTTTGAATGATTTGTTGCATATGAAACCAAATAATTGAAATGACCAATGAATTGTAATTTGAATGTATACGAAATGAAAATGTACATATATGTATTGTACCGCATTGGTCATTAAAAAAATTATACAAAGACATCGATTTAAAAAAATGCATGATATACTTAAACTGAAATGAAGAGATGATTGTATAGAACCACTAGGCATGAAAATGTTTAATGCGTTGTTTTATCATCACGTTAAAATTTGAGGAACAAGCACTAAGGAAAAGACTGCAAAGTAATTCAAAGTCAACGTTATGGGCCTACTGAGTCGAGTAAAGCCCGACCATGCATTCAAGAAAGAGATTGACACTCGCATACTCGACATTTTGTTTTTGTAAATATTTTGGTATTGAAAACTACTTACAAATATATTTCCATAAAGATAAATATCATTTACAAAATGAACATTGAAAATGTTTTGATCGACAAAAGAAAAGGAATTGGATTCGAAAAGAGGACCACGTCCTGGACGGTTCGACCTCTGGTCGTCGAGCACTTGACGGGCCAGTCACATCCCATCATCCACCCGGGGCCCATATGCGTACCCCATTCAAGGTGTAGGGAGAGGGAGAGTTGATCGACGAGGTCGTGGCCGAGATGTCGAGGTACACCTGCTCGATACTGGCTTACCTCCATACCCCACATACTTACCCATCACCCGATACTTCTATACTTCCCCATACTTACCCATCACCCGATACTTTTATATCCCCACAGACTTACACATCACCTTCCATACCCCCACACACTTACACATTTTTACCATCTCCGATGTAGCCAAAGCTAGCTTCCATGGCAATAGATATCACCTTATCATCCTACCCTTTATCATCCCCTACATGGCCTCTCATCGATGGGACCATAGTTGACCTTGTATCAAAGTTAGATGCACTTCCAACTAGGCGACCTCGCGCTTCACATATAATGCCTAAGACTTCATCCATCAACTCCTACTTCCATTGCATCGTCAGACGCGACAAGACCCTATAAATCAACTAACTGTGTATACTATAAGACCGTCCTATAAGAAATAATATAAGACTCCATCTTGCTTAATTCCATTAATATATATATATTGATATTTATATATATTGATATTTGTATACGATTTTTTATATGTTTATATGATTTGGTTTATATATGAAATCAAAGTTTCGTTTCATCAATTAGTTATAATTTGGATGCATGTAAGTGATGATTTATATATATATTCTTGTTTTCGGTGCAAATTTATAGATCATAATTGAGTCTATGCAAAAATTCATTAAAACATTCTATGATTCGTATTTTAAAATGATATATACACAATTGGATACAACTTATGAAATAAAAATAAAACTTTTACAAATATTTTAAAATAAAACTTAAGGTGTTTATTTAGGATTTAAGACTACCTTGATGTGTTACAAATATATTAAATTAATAACTTGTGTACTAATTTACTTGATAAATAAAATTATTTTTAATATCAAATAGTAAATATATATATTTTAAATATTAGTTTATAAAATCTATGTTCGAACTAAGGAACAAATTTTTGTTTTTTCTACGAAATATCATTAAATATAGGTTATCGACGCGCCTCGAACGGTAAATCGCAACCGATAGTCGACACAATCTAAATCGAAATATCGACGAACATTTGGAATCTAAGATTCGACGAAATTTCGAAACTTTATCTCACGTTCACATATGCTAGAATTTCTAAAAAAATATCAATAAACATCGGTGAAATATCGATAATGACTATTTTGATTTCAAAAAATTCTATAAATACCCCTAAAATCATACAATCTCTTTACAAACTCATCCATACACATTCAAGCTCTTTGTTCTTAATCTCAAATTATTTTTCGCGATTATCTCAATATTTTGAAGATCTTATTATAAATATTATCTTCATCAAGATGAGATCCCTTCATCAAATAATACAATGGAACCACATCATACCGATATTTTTGTCAAAATATCCACTGATATTTATGATATATCCATAAAATCCAAATATCGATATATCCATAATTATCAATATTTTGTTTCTTGGTTCGAACCCATTAATTGATGAAATTTATCATATAATAAATATTCTCGTTTTAATAATTTTTAAATAAATTGATGTAAAAATAATAATAATAATTTTCAAATAAATTTTTATTTTAAATGTTTTAGATATCAAACATAATCTATAAAATAAATACTTATAATTTACTATAATGATAAAATCGGTCACCAACTACGATTTAATTTTAAAAAGTTGATGAAGTCGCTATTCAAAACAAGGACAATAGCTTTAAAAAAATTAATGAAATCGTTGTTCAAGACAAAAACATCATCTTAATCATCGCCTCACATGGTTCAAATTGACTAGATTAGATAATAATTAATACAAACTATTTTTATTTTTTTTTTTTTTGAAAACAAAGATTTAATCCAAAACTCATAAAAATTACTAGTTGAGTCATACTCCCAAATCCCAATGATCAACATTCTAGAATGTGTAAATTTATCCAGCCCAGCTTTCCTAACTATGAATCACACCCAATGATCAACATACAGTTAGGAAATTTCTGTCAGTGCAAAATTCACAGAAATTTGCTACTTTTTCTTTGACAAGATTCTGAACCTGACTTTTCTCTACGCCTTTCAACCCTTAACCACTAAGTAAGGAGGCCTCATAGCACCAAAAGATCTTACTTTGTAGTAGAAAATGTATGTTTTACCACTTTCATTGAAAGATAATTCTGAATTCTTGGTGAAAGTGATATTTTCCTAGCATGATTTCCACATATAGATCTGCCCTCCGGCTGTGGCTCCTGCTAGCATTCCGACCTTAGAAGGGTGTGCACTGAACCGGCATGGAATTGCAGACATGTATGCACTCTGTAGAGTCGTAACAGTTCTTCTACAAGCTGTTGAGATAACATCAACTCCTCTTTTCATATTGCCAATGAAAAGGTAAGAATCATCCCAACCCCATATGGCTCTGTTTCCACAAATAAAATATGTTCTGTTAAACCGCAATCCAGATTCAAAAGCTACTAGGTTAAGAGCAACCTAATTTATACCTATTTTAAGATTATTATAATCTGTTTTTTTCACCATAAATTTGGGTAATGTACATGTGAGTACAGACTATGTTTTCTATAAAGAAGTGGTGGGAAGGCTAGTGAAAGAAGACACATGTTACCTTACAAGGTAGCTTGTATTTCAGTCAGACTCTCAAGGTTGTTACAAAGTTATTTTTCTTTAGACATAATAAAATATGTATATACCAACTTAATGTTAAATTTCCATCAACTCTCATGGAAAATAAAATGTGTTTTGTTGCTAACATAATTTAATTCTAGATATGGTACATATTATTTTTCTTTAAACATGATAAAAATATGTCGTAAACCAATCTTAATGTTATTTTCCATCAACTTCCATGGGAAAGAAAATACGTGTTTTAGCTGGCACATAATTTACCCTAGATATTGTACATTTATTCTTTTCCTTTTTACTCCTTAGTTATCATATATATATATATATAGACACACACAACATACACATGTCTGGGCGATTATGTAATTACCTACACTTCTCTACAATTTTTTTTTCTCCATGTAATTAAATCCAACGAAGCTTTCAATGACCGTGCTTCATTCCAATCATGTCAGCTCATTGGAACCACCAATGATTGATCAAACTCATTGCCGAACTTTACGACCTCACCAGATGAAGCATCAAAGGTTGATAATTTATGCATCAAATGAGTCTTGCCGACAACAAGCTTGCCATGCTTTGTTGCACGTCAAACTACTCTTCAACACTATCTCTCACGTGAGGGCAGCATTTAGGCCATTATTCTGACACACGCCTCCCCCTTCAGGATCCCAAGCAACCCTCCTAGACCCCCAACATGCCACCCCAAAGCTTAAAAACCCTACATTTTTAAGCTTGGAAGTTCTATCATGTTACATTTTGGTCCTTTCTATGTTTAGCAGAGGCTTGTCTAGGTTTTATTGACTTCCAATAATAGCCCCCCTCCATCCCCGAACTTTGCAAGTGTATTGGAAGTTCTACTGCCTCCTCCCTAGTAATATTCACCCTTGTTTGGATCCATAACCACAGCAATGCCTTCAGATCTCCATCTTCAACCTCAATTTGAAACCAGGATAGAACTTTTTCAATCCAAACAGTGCTCCCTCCATCTAGTACACATGGCTGCAAAGACCTCCATGTTTACTTATCCATAACCATAAATTTTGCACTCAGACAAAAAAGCATTATCGGGACATATCCAACGCTCTCAGCAAATAATGTCTTATTGTCAACATAAGACAATAAGACTTGATTTGCCAAATTAAATTAGCTAGATTGGATCATTCTAAAAGTGAAGTTCTAAACCTTGGCACCTCTTACTACTATCGCTAGACTCCAACAATCACGCTGAAAGTTCTTCATGGTTCTCACTCATTGGCCTCCATTTGGAATTGAGATTGTTCGGGATCAAATTCTTGCTAGTCCATCAATCCCATCCCAAAATAAGGTGTTTGCTCGCCTACTTCACATCTCCTCCACTCAAACTTCATTGCTTGATAGCACTCTAGATTCCTCTGTGTTATTTTCTTAAACTAACTCTTAGGCCGACACAAGGTAATCGGGAAAGAAACTTACTCCCAATACATTGAATCAATATTTGCTTCGTTAGTGCTATTAGTCGTTACTTCATAGACACTCGTATTAGCTTTACTGGAGTTATGGGCTACATTTTCAATATATCAAAGGCACACCTAGCCAAGGTGCTGTAATTTAAAATAGAGCTTCTACCCAAGTTGTTTGTTAAACATATACATAATGGGCCGAGTTACCCACAAATAGGAGTTCCACCATACCACATTGTTTGCTAAGTATTAAGCTATAGATATCACAAAACGTGAACTCATATGGTAGAAACAACTTCTCCAAGAATTGCGAGATTAAGCTCATCTAAGATAATCAATTGCATATTGCATCTAATTCAATCTTCTATGAAAGGACCAAACACATTAAGTAAACTATCACTTCATCATACAATATAAATAAGATGTGTATGACTAACTTAGCATACATCTTTGCTAAAGATCTTAGAGGTCCTAGAATTAGATATTACTTTATAACAAGTTTGCGACATGCAAGGTGCACACATGACATATGTGCTCCAACTTGAAGGGGAGTAGTTAGACAATATATATTTAATTTTCTTTTTTTTGCCTATATATATATATATATATATATATATATATATATATATATTGTAATTACTTACTTCAATACACAATTTTTTTTCTCTTCTCAAAATACATTTAAAAAAAATAAAAAATCACCCTGTTTTTTAGGATACCAATGACATCCTATATTACGACTTCTTTACACTCCACACTTAAAATAAGGAAAATCACCACCACAGTTAGGATGCTACACATGGGCCAATGGCAATTTTAAATGAAGTTGCAATTGGTCAT